>CM055102.1:15312228-15912228 GCA_029204225.1 Diphasiastrum complanatum
CCACACTGGATCCGCGGTACCGAGATCCGCGGATCCTGGTACCGCTGGATCTATGATATATATATATATATATATATATATATATATATATATATATGTATGCTAGCACTTGGCATATATGGTCTTGGTTTTCTACATGTTAGTTCCTATAGGTAATTCATGGTTCCTACGTCTATATATCCAATATCACAATGCACCTATAGCCTGTTAGACTACCATGCAATAGAGGGAGATGTTGTTAGCCATTTAGAACCATAATATTGTTAAAGAATAGATAGTCCAACATGGATGAGTAGTAACATGAGGGAGCTCTCTATGGTATTCTAAAACCATGCACGTCTTTGATGCCCTTATTTTCCATTCTTGGTCCTTATGCAAGCATAATGCATTATCCTTGCAATTGCATTGTTATCAGATTCACTGGTTATGATACTCATCATAATGCCTTGGCATTTTGGTTATACGACTTTCAATCCTTGTTGAGGCTCATATAAGCCTTTCAACTGATCCTTAAGCATTTGCATTTTTGAGGTCTAAAATATGAAATTTTGAAATCGCATATATGGCATATGCATTTTTTGCAATCCTCTAAGCATTTACAATAGCCTTCATTTTTTTTTATAGCTATTTCATTCATTTTCAAACATCCAGGGTGGGTTTATGTTAGTACAGGAGAGTCATGGAAATGGGGTAACTTGCAAGAGAAGCACAATTCTTCATGCAACTTGGATCAGCATGAGCACAAAGTGGAGAATTGTAGGGACATTGGCACAAGGAAATAGTAATAAACACTATTTACAAATACGGCATTACATATCAACTAGATGGCGATAGATGATCAAAAAACAAACTCCAGCTAAGATCACTGAATGAGAGGTTTGCACTATATACTATATATTACATATCTATGTAGTAGAAAGTACAACATAAAGTATATAGTCAGACATGAGGGTCCGGGCACTTCGGCCCGCGTCCGCGTCCGCATCCGACACCCGGACCCGGACGCATTCGACCCCCCGGACGCGGGATCGGACGTGTCCTTTTTTTTTAATTTTTTTTTTTAAGGCTAGACGCGTCCTCTAGACGGGTCCGGGCCCCGGACACGTATTTTTAATTATTTTAAAAAAAAATACAAAAACCCCGCGGGCCCCTTGCGAACAGTCCGCAGAACCAAGAGTGGGCGGAAGAGGGAGAGAGAGAGAGAGTGGGAGAGGCAGAGTGTGTGTGTGTGTGTGTGCGTGTGTGTGTGTGTGTGTGTGTGTGTGTGTGTGTGTGTGTGAGAGAGAGAGAGAGAGAGAGAGAGAGAGAGAGAGAGAGAGAGAGTGGTGTGTGTGAAAATTGTGTGGGTGTGAAAAGATTTGTTGATTTGTGTGCATTCAGTTGTGTGTGTGTGGTGATCTGTGTGTGAGAGAGAGAGAGGAAGAGACAGAGAGTGTGAGGGACGGAGAGAGAGAGAGAGAGAGAGAGAGAGGATTTGTGTGTGTGTACAGTGTGTGTGTGTGTGAGTTTAGGATTTAGGTTTAAGGGTGCTTGGGTTTGGGGTTTAGGGTTGAGGGTTTAGGGCGGGAGAGAGCTTGGATTTCCGTGCTTCTGTGTGTGTGTGCGTGAGAGAGAGAGAGAGAGAGAGAGAGAGAGAGAGAGAGAGAGAGAGAGATGGCTGCTCGTCCCATTTGGGATGAGGTGGAGGTCATGCCCGACAAAAAGTGGCGTTGCCCTTTTTGTCGAAAGCAGTTCACAAGGAACGCCTCTGGGGTTCAAGCACATCTACGGGGGTTGCGAGTCCGACCCACGGGGGGAAGCTACGGGATCGGCATTTGTATGGTCATCCCCGCTGCGGCGAGGGCTCGCATTATGGAGACATATTCTGAGACAGCTGCTGAGCCCGGCGAGCCGTCCACAGATACCCGCGGACTCTATTTCTACTCGTGCACCCACTGCCACCAACCCTGCCACTAGTACACCCACCGCCCCCACCGTCGCATCTGCACCCGCCACCGCCGCTGCATCTGCATCCGCCCCCGCCCCCACACCCGCCAGTGCTCCCCGTTTACGGCATCATTCGCGCGGCGATAGAGGAGGTCGGGCCACAGCACGTTGTCCAGGTATAATCTTCTTTCATTAGTTGCTTGTTCATTTGTTGCTTGATGTTGATACAATAGTTCTGCGTAGTTTTCGATTGATTGCAATGTGTTTCCGAGCTGTGAACTGATCGCGTGAACGTATCGCAAAAGGTTGTGACGGACAATGCGTCCAACTGCCACGGTATGGGGGAGCTTCTTATGGCAGACTACCCCTCCATTGTGTGGACTCCATGCGCCGCACACTCACATGGACCTCCTCCTACATTCCATCGAGCGCCTGCCTTGGGTCAGTGACATTCTCTCGAGGGCACTTGCGGTTGTGGACTTCGTCACACGCAAGCGCCGCATGACGGCACTTTTTCGCACATTCAGCAGGTAGCCTGCCACTTACTTTTTGGCTCGTTTAAGATGCTCTTTTTTTTTTGCTCATCTCATGTGTGCCTCTCATTCCGTTTGTCAATGCAGGCTCGACTTGAAGAAGCCCGCTCGCACCTGCTTCGCCTACCAGTTCATCATGCTTGAGCGGCTACACAAGCTCAAGGGTGAATTGCGGCACATGGCCACTTCGGCAGAGTTCACCGCCATGGACCTGTCCACGACCCCAGAGGGCTTGGCCTTCCACGAGATCCTCTTCATGGAGCCTTTCTGGGTGGATATGCAGCAGCTGATGGACGTCATGCGCCCCATCTACTCTGTTTAGAGGCTCGTTGATCGCGAGGGGTGCACGATGGGCCTCATTTACGAGTTCATGGACCGCATAGGCGAGTCTCTCCAGCAGTCTGAGCTGGACCCTGCCAAGTATAACCTTTCTTCGTCTCGCCATCCGTACTTCCATTTCGCACTCTGTTTCGTCTTGTTGCCGCAACACGATGGTATGTAACTGTTGCCTCCGCGTGGTTTGGTCCGCAGGTTGGAGCCTATCAGGCGCTTGTGGCAGCGGCGATGGGATAAGTTTCATCGGCCCATTCACAGTGTGGCCCACATACTGCATCTGCTGTTTCAGAGCGAGAGGCAGTACGACGATGCAGAGCTGCGTGCGGACTGGTTCACATACATCCGCCTCCTCAGCAGCGACACTGGGTTCCCCAGCAGGCTCGAGGTGCAGAGGCTCGGTTACAAGTAAACTCTTGATCTATACGCTGTCGTTCGTTCAATTTCCCTGAGCGGGCTCAAGTGTACTCAAGCATATCGTTGCTCAACTGTAGGCACTCTCTGGGGCTGTTCGGCGAGGACCTTGCACGTGTCCGAGAGAATAGGCTCTTGCCTGTATCATGGTGGGAGAGCTACGGCGCCGGGCATCGTCTGGTCAAAATGGTCGTTCGACGAGTTAGAAACGTAATTAGGTCAGTCGAAATGGACTAGTTTTGCAGCTATCCGTCCGACGGTCCTGTTTCTCCAAACGGGATCCGTTTCAGGTGTCGTCCATTTCGGCGATCCGTTTCAGGTGTCGTCTGTTTCAGCCAACGGACAACCTCGATAGAAACCTGTGGGAGCAGACGGGGCGAGGACCGGACGGACGGCAGGCCCAGTACGTCCTTCCGAAGTTCACGGTCAAAATAGGGCTTCGGGGACACTTTGTCGGGATGGGACCTGAAAACATTCGGAATGGACAGAATGGTCCGGGAATACAGTCCAACGGTTCGTGATCCCGATACGATCTCAAGGGACCGAGCCTGGCTCGATTCGGGTGCCGTTCGGTCAAAATGGCCGTTTGACGGGACAGAAACGCAATTAGGTCACGTGAAATGGACCAGGTTTTGCCGGTCTCTGTCCGACGGCCCAGTTTCTCCAAACTGGCTTCGTTTCGGGTGTCGTCCGTTTCGGCCAACCGACGACCTCGCCAGGAACCTGTAGGAGTAGACAGGACGAGGAACGGACAGACGGCCTGCAGTGAATGAAACAAATATTGCATAAGTAATCAGTAGGTTGTTCCGAGGGGAAACCGATCACAGCACATAAGACAGAGTACTGTGTAGAATGCATCAATGGTCCGGAAACATAGTCCACAGGTCCGTGATCCCGATACAAACCCAAGGGATCGAGCCTGGCTCGATTCGGGTATCGTTCGGTCAAAATTACCCTTCCACTGGAGAGAAGTGCAATTAGGTCAAGCGAAATGGACTAGTTTTGCAACTCTCCGTCCGACGGTCCCGTTTCTCCAAACGGGATCCGATTCGGGTGCCGTCTGTTTCGGCCAGTGGACAACCTCGATATGAACCTGTGAGAACAAACAGGACGAGGAAACGACCGACAGTGGGCCCGCAACGTCCGTCCGAAGTTCGACGTTAAAGAGGGCTTCGGGGACACTTTGTGCGGTCGGGACCCGAAAACTGGGAGATGTTTCGGAGCCCCCGTGCTGGTACGCAAAATCTCAACATCGTATTGTAGCATGTTGAAGTAGTGCCATAACTAATTAGTAAGTTGTTGAAGTTCATCCGGGAAGAAACCGATCTCATCAACGGAGTCACAGTACTATAGAGCTTGTCACAGTAGTCTATAGCTTGTCACTGTAGTCTCTAGCTTGTCACTGCTCACTAGCCATGGTTGTTTAGTAATTTCTCAGTTATGAGAGGCATGGCCCAGTGGTTAGGTCTGTTACAAATTTTTTTGCAAATTTTTTTGGTACCGTTTGCCTATTTTTTAACAGGAGGGGGCACGTGGGTGCCAGACACCCTCTGATAATTGATTCCGGGGGAAAAAGAGGGGCCATAAATTGCTTTTATTTTGCTTTTGGGATGGGGGACAATGTAGCTGCAGGTGCCTGTATTTTTTTTTTTTTTTGAAAAAAAAAATTGAAAAAAAAAAAGACGCGTCTGCGTCCGCCACCCGCTTCCTTGGGTATATACTATATACAATATTTACATATACATAGTGGTTTTTATGCATATTTAATGTAGACATCATAAAACTATACACGAAATTACAAATACATATAATGTGTGTGTGTGTGTGTGTGTGTGTGTGTGTGTAGATCATACTTGCAAGGTCCGTTCGAAAATGCATTCCCGAACGTATCCCGGAAGGGTTTTTTTTTTATAGGGGTGTCAAAAAACAGCTTTTTGATTGGAGATTTCATGGTAAATTTGGCAAAAAAAAATTGTGTTGTAGGAGCCTACAGATCCTCGATAGTACCTAGGTATTGTTGATTCATTGATTCATGATGCTTTGATTCACTGATTCATGAGACTTGGAAGACATGAAATGAACTATCAAAAGATTTTAGCTTCATGTAGCCAACCCCTTGAAAGCCATATCAGCTCGATTTTCAATATTGAGGAGTTCTGATATTGAGTTACACCATTAAACTTTTGCACGTCATTCTCCCCCCTATCATAGCCTTTTGCCATTTTTAGGGTTTATCATGAAGGCCAAGCCAAGAAGCTGAACGAAGACATAATCCCCCGCAGAGCCGTGATGGCTACAAAGGAAAAATGATGGTGCAAAAATGGAATAGATTGCCTTCACAAGTGGGGATTTGATGAAAAGGACTCAACTAAGGGTACGATTTGATTGATCAAAGGCATTTGCAAAGCTCTACTAAAGTTCTAAAGGAAAGCTACCTTTCTACTGATCAGAAGTCAATCTGATGCTCATACATCGAGAGCAAAATCAATAGGACAATTCTACATGCAACATTTAGAACCAAAAAGTCAAGAAATTTTTTTGGAATCAAACCTATCAAACAAATCGGGAAGCATGTCTCTCTCTCTCTCTCTCCTCTCTCTCTCTCTCCTCTCTCTCTCTCTCTCTCTCTCTCTCTCTCTCTCTCTCTCTATATATATATATATATATATATATATATAGAGAGAGAGAGAGAGAGAGAGAGAATGTGTGTGTACTAGAAAAAACCAACAAGGACCGAGGTAACATAAGCATAACTCGATGAACAGTGACATTTCTAAAACTTTGATGTCAAAGGCATATGCACATGTTGCTCTCTATACTTACGCTACCAAGGTCTCATTAGATTGGCATGATTTTTGAGCCAAACTAATGGTCTAACTATATTGCATTGTGTTTGATTGCGTTTTGTGATTGAGACCCACTAAATCCAAGGAAGATGCGACCTTGTATCACGACTTAAGGTAGGCCACAAGGTCCACAAGTTTGGAATGTTTTTTGTTTAATGAATTTGCAATATATATATATATATATATATATATATATATATATATATATATGTAATATCAGACATGAGGGTCCGGGCCGGATGCGGGCAATCTGCGTCTGCGTCCGACGCCCGGACCCGGACGCGTCCGACCCCCGAACGCGGGGTCGGACATTTCCCAATTTTTTTTTTGAAATTTTTTTCTGGGCGCGTGTAGGGCCCAGAACGCGTTCTTTATTTTAAAAAAAAAAAAAAAACAGAAGGGCACGCGAGCAGCGGAACAGTCCACAGAAGCCAGAGAGAGAGAGAGAGAGAGAGAGAGAGAGAGAGAGAGAGAGAGAGAGAGAGAGAGAGAGAGAGAGAGAGAGAGAGAGAGAGAGAGAGAGAGCGTGTGTGCATTTGGGTGGGTTGTGGTGTGTGTGTGTGTGTGATGATTTGTGTATGCATCTGTGTGTGTGTGTGTGTGTGGTGATTTGTGTGAGAGAGAGAGGAAGAGACAGAGAGTATGAGAGACAGAGACAGACACACAGAGAGAGAGAGGATTTGTGTGTGTGTGTGTGTGTGTGCGCGCGCGCGCGCATGTACGAGACATGGTGTGTGTGTGTGAGTGTAGGGTTTAGGGTCTGCGTGCTTGGGTTTAGAGTTTAGGGTATAGAGAGAGAGAGAGAGAGATATTAGATTTGCGTGCTTGTGTGTGTGATTGAGAGAGAGAGAGAGAGAGAGAGATGGCCGCTTGTCCCATTTGGGATGAGGTGGAGTTGATGCTCGACAAAAAGTGGCGTTGCCCTTTTTGTCGAAAGCAGTTCACAGGGGACGCCTCCCAAGTTCGAGCACATTTGGGGGAATTGCGAGTCCGACCCACGGGGGGTGCTACGGGATCGGTGTTTGTATGGTCATCCCCTCTGTGGAGAGGGCTCGCATTCTCGAGGCATATGCTGAGCCAGGTGCTGAGCTCGGCGAGCCGTCCACAAATGTCGCGGACTCTGTTTCCACTGGTGCACCCACTGCAACCGCCCCTGCCACTGGTACAACCCAGCGCCACCGCCGCATCCGCCTCCGCCACAGCCACCCCCACCCCCTCCGCCAGTACTCCCCATGGATCCACAGCCTCCACTGTTGCACCTAAGCCTGTGTCATCACCTTCAGATCTGCATGGTCCGTCCACATCCTCCACTTCCGCACCGCACCTACACATATGCCACCACCTCCAGATCCACATCATCCATCCACATCCTGAGGCACCAGACAGATGTCCATGCCAGGATCTTTCACAGAGGGGTAGCACAGAGAGGCCACCAGGACCATAGCACAAATGTTTTATGACCTGAACCTCCCCTTTATCATGGCATCACCCCGCATCTTTCGAGAGGCTATCTCAAAAGTTGCAGTCTGCGGGCCCGGCTACACACCACCCACAGCCGACGCACTACGCGGCCCTTTGCTCCAGGAGCGGGTTGCGTCCGTCAGAGAGAGACTAGCCGCACTGCAGGAGGCTTGGGGTAGATACGGCTGCTCCATCATGGCTGATGGGTGGACTGATCGTCTTAAACGTCCACTCATCAACGTGATTGTTTCTAGTTGTTACGGTTCCATGTTACTGCGCAGCATCGACGCCTCCGAGGCAGGGAGAGTGCATACGGCCGAGTACATTTACGGTATCATCCGCGCAGTGATAGAGGAGGTCGGGCCACAGCGCGTTGTCCAGGTAAATTTTCTTTCATTAGTTGCTTGGTCATTTACTGCTTAATGTTGATACAAAAGTTGTGCGTAGTTTTCGATTGATCGCAATGTGTTTCCAAGCTGTGAACTGATCATATGAACTGATCGTGAAAGGTTGTGACGGACAATGCGTCCAACTGCCGCGGTATGGGGGAGCTTCTTATGGCAGAGTACCCCTCCATTGTGTGGACTCCATGTGTCGCACACTCACTGGACCTCCTCCTGCATTCCATCGGGCGCCTGCCTTGGGTCAGTGAGATTCTCACGAGGGCACTTGCGTTTGTGGCCAGACACCCTCTGATAATTGATTCTGGGGGGGGCAGGGATTTTTATTTCGCTTTGGGGATGTGGGACAGTGAGGGCAGGGGCCTGTATTTTTTTTTTTTTGAAAAAAAAAAATTGGAAAATGGGGGGGCACGTCCGAACGCGAACGCACCCCTGAGGCATCCACGTCCGGACGCACGTCTGTGTCCATCCCCCGCTTCCTTAGATATATACATATATATATATATATATATATATATGATAGCAAAAACCTCTATAGAACTTGGTTCACAAGACATGTACTCATTGGATTGATAGTCTTCACGTTGTCCAAAATTGAGGCACTTTATATAGTAGGTACAATCTGCATAAAAATTTTAAGAATTGATAGAGGTGGAGAATTTAAATCCACCCAGTTTGCTTTATTTTATCATGAGCAAGGAAATCGACAACAACTTATAGCGGCTTATATACCGCAACAAAATGGGGTAGCTGAGTGGAAGAATCGTACACTAGTTGAGTGCCCAAGAAGCATGATGGAAGCTCGAATTTCGAAGGACTAATTTCACTAGCTTATTGGGGACCAGCAATTTCTAGGGAACCGAAGTCTTTATAATCTGGTACATGTTGTGACACACAAAATTGCATGAATTTTCTCTGTGCATCCCTTTGCAACTGTGGTAGTCGTGGTGGACAATCGTGGTGGGAGCTAAAACAATTATTGTGGCAACATTCCTTACTTGCTAACATCTATTTCTTAGCTACCTTCTTGATGAGGAGATGGAGGCATAGTAGCCATGTTTAATGATTTTAAGGTGAAGTGTAAAGCTTGTGGCTTGTTCTTTTTTAGGCAAAGTTAACCAAATTTAGGAGATCTTGGGTTTGGAATAGAGTAGGAGGGTTGTGAGTCTCTATTATTGGCCCATAATTTCCTATCTCATGAATAGAATGAATGCAAATACATAGGTATTTGCATGTAAATTGCAGGATTTTGCATGGAACCCTAACTATTTGCAATATTGGTGCCAAATCGTGCACACTATTCCCTTTTGAACTATGGGTTGGTACAATTAGCTAGTTTAATGAGGCTGATCCGAGTTCATCCGAATTAACCAAGGGGAGGCAAAGCTAATACATGTCCATTATATAGCATATGTTCTCTCTCTCTCTCTCTCTCTCTCTCTCTCTCTCTCTCTCTCTCTCTCTCTCTCTCTCTCAACCGTCGGCCATCTACCACCTCTAGTGTTACGTACCCATAAGTGTACGCAACAAGAAGCTTGAGGTGACGGTCTCAGTTATGGGACGGAACGCTGATTTGGAGCTATAGGTCTTTTGGGTGCCACGTGTCAATGTCTTATTGGCGCGTGGTGACTCGCTGTTATAGACCCGCATCAGTGTGCACAACTGCCGCGTGTCATTGGTCATGCGTGACTCCTATGGAGGGAGAACGGCTCTAGCGTGCGGGACTCCCAAGAGTCAGCATGTTAGAGGAGCTTTCTTTACCTATTAATGATAACTACTCTTGACAAGTGCCTTAACTTTTGGTTTGTAAAGTTTTTTTGTACTTCATAAGTACACTACACCTGAAACTTTTGATGAAATTTGCAAAGCTAATAAAGCTATGGTTTGTAAACCAGAAGGTTACGGCATTGGTTGGTCAACGTAAACTTCAAAATTGAAGCCTTCCTTGTTGAACGTAATTGAAAGTTGTTTGTACTCCTAAAGTACATTATAAACTTTGAAACCTTGTTTCAAAGGTTTTAATGTTTAACTTTTAATATAAAGGTTATACAAGTTTATAAAGTTTTAATACTAAGTTATAAAACTTGGTTTCAAACTTTGTAAATAAGCTTTTGGTACATAAAAGCTATTGTAAACCTTGAACTTGCTTCAACAAAATTTTGAAGAAGGGGGGGGAAATAAAATAAAAGTACGCAGCTGTACTTGCAGGCTGTACCTACTGCAAGTACAGACCTGTGTGCCCTTCTTCTTATTTTTCTTAGTCTCTTTCTTGGGCTTAATCCACCTCCTTGTAATCTTCCACCTGCACATACAAAAAAAATGGCAAATCCTTCATCCTTTTCACTTTTGGGGAGGAAATTTGAAGTTTTTTCCTCCACCTCCTCCTCATGAACGTACAATTGTACCAGCACCTTCTCCTAAGTCTAAGGTCAAGCCTTAGAGGAGATTTAGGTGTGTCTTTGGGCCCTAAGGCCATGAGGTCAAGGTGGTGACCCAAAAGGTGGGTGGGGACATGACCCAAGTTGTTAGATGGGACATCAAAACTTACATAATTATGTCTAGGAAAATATTATTTTGTTGTCTACGATGCCTATGATGGATGCTACTCTTTCTAAGTTGTAGTTTATTTCAAGCCTATTTGTAAACCATCCATATGTTCACATCTCTTGAGGATGTAATGTGTAGTGGATAAGTGTATGATTTTACCATGGTGGCCTCAAGGAAGCAGCATCACGTTGCATGCTACCCCGGAGAGAAGCCTAGCAAAATAGAATAAATCCTTGGTTGGTGCTTCTAACATATTGGTACCAACTTAGAGACTTTAGGGGGAGTCCTGGGCAACGGTGAAGATTGAAAAATTTTCTTTCATTTGCAAAGAGGCAGGACGTATGGGCAAGATTTTTCCTCAAAAGAAGAAAAAATCTACCTCTTATTTACAATTTTGTGGAGTTGCTAATTGAAAATAATATCTCTTCAATCGAAGTTGATTCCATAGGAGATTGTATTTCTGAATGCCATTTCAGTGCAACTATTTTACCCTGATCATCTATTTCATTAGAAAGGTAAGACATAGGGTAAAACAATGAATGTGCTCTTGAAGAGTGGCTTAGCTCGTTGCATTTGGTGCAAAAGCTATTGGTTCTCAAAAATTTGAGTAAATCTAGCTTTAGGGACATATATCGAGATTTGGAATCAAACAAATCTAGAACTTTGCTAGATGATTCAGAATCAATCAACTTTCATCTCATGAAACTCAGTGGATTGATGTTATCTTTGGTTATGAATGGTTTTATAATGCATTGACTATCCATTATGACACGTATTTTGAAATTCCATGATGGTGATAAGTTAGTCTGTTCAAGGAAATATAAATGTTTCTAAATATCCTTTTGTCTTTGAGGTCATCCATCCTTTTTTGAAGTCAATTATACAATTAAATCATGGTGAGTCATGGCACTTTTTAGGATTCTATGGTTGTTAAAAACTCCAATCAAAAATTGTAAGCCATGAACAGCATATTGTGCAAACTATAATTGTATAATTTAAAGGTGTGTTTTCTACAAAACTATTTTATGGTTTGCCTCCAAAAAGGGCAAATGATGATAAGATGGAGTTATTGCCAAGTAATCAACCTGTTTTTAGAAAACCATATCAATTTTGCTAAAAAAGAGGAGGATGAAGGGGCAAGACAAATAGCAAAATACTTAAGGATGGAACATATCACACCTAGTAATTCTCCGTGGGGTGTCCTTATTCCATAGAACCCACGCTTCCCAGAACCGTGGAAGGAACCGTACCACGGTTCCTTGAACCGTGGTACGGTTCATCTAAATAATGATTAATTCATTAATTAATTTTTTTCCCCCCCCCAAAACCCCTCAATGCTCATTTTTTGTCCCTCATTTCACATTTGTTGTGGTAGAGATTGAGAGAGAGGGCGCTTTGGTTTGAGAGAGAGGGTTGCTCAGATTGATGAGAGAGAAGAGGGCAGAGTAGAGAGAGACTGTAGCCCCCTCTCTCTGTCTCCCTCTCTCTTGACAATTTGGGTAATTTTTTCAACTTTTTTGGCCTTTTTTTGGCCTGTTTTTGGAGGTGGGTAGTTAAAAAAACAAGGCCATTGAATAATTTGAACTAAATAATCTAAACTCGCTACAAATCTGCTTTTTTTGGCATTTTTTAGCATTTTTTTGGGCTATTTTTGGGGGTGGGGAAAAATAATAATAATTGATTAATTGATTAATTATCTGTACGGTTCACCACAGTTCCAGGCTAAGGAAGCGACCCCTGCGTCCAAACGCGCGTCCGACCCCGCATCCGACCCCGCGTCCGGGTCCGGACCCTCATGTCTGGTTCAACTTCCAGGTAAAATTTTCTGAGAACCGTACGGTTCTCAGAACCGTGGTGAACCCTACATGATGCATTTCTATGCCTTAATCTTTTAGTTGATAAAAGGACAATGGGATACATTTGTGTGTAGATCTTAACAGGAATTACCCCAACTTCCATTTTTTAGCGAAAAAAATGTCTTCAAATAATAAAATATGCTATGTTCCAAATTAGCTCCAATTGATAGACACTATAAGAATTGTTCTATATATACTACTCAAGAGGACCATAATGGAACCTTCCAAGAACTATCAATTAAGGCAAGATTGGGCCCAAATGACGCAATCAGCCTGCAGATAGCTGCTTGTGAATTACTCTAGAAAGCTCCAAAAGTACATACGGAAGATAGTTATGGGGCCGTTAGGTAATTAATGGACCTAGTATAACATTGTCTTAAGGGCCAATATTAGCCATAACAAAATAACATTGGATCATAGATGCAGCCCACATACACTGGATCGTGTCCATAATTGGGATCATAGATGCAACCCACATTCCGGAACACATTTTCTGTCAAGAAATTAACTAACCGATCAAATCATCAAAAAAATTAGTCCACTCTCAAAATAAAATAACTAAACCATCAAAATTTCATCTAAACTATCAAAAAAGTATCCAAGCATTAATGTCTTCTTCTAAAAAAAGATTAAAAAAAAAATGTGCAATCTCGACATTGTTCTGCAATCCAGATCAGTTATGTTCCTAAACACTCATTCCAAAACGTGGTTGCAGCATAACGCAATTGCGAGTGAGATGTACTGATCATATAGAAGATTGTATTTGGTTGTGAGCAAGGGTACCACCCACAGCGTTGGAGTGTGGCATGAAATTGGCCAGACATCCAAAAATAGGAGTTGTGCATCGCCCGTCGAACTAATGAGGTATGTACTGCCACTTTCAACTAGGGAGATACAAGTATATCACGTGATCTATCCTCAAATAAGATATGTAGATACTATCAGAAAGCCTCGGAGTGGAGCCTTTAGCTCTTCAAGAAAGCAGTGTTATGGGGTTGCAAACATGATATATGCAATATATCACATCAGTAAAAAGCCTAGTAGATTTTTCAACTACTAGTTATCAGATATCATGTGCATCCAACAAGTGTTATGCTTATACTCGCACACGACCACTTTTCCCCCTAATATACAAATTTTGAAATTTAGAAATTTAGAAATCAAACATGGTATGAACAAAATAGAGGAGAACTCTATTGCTGAATCTATGCTGAGTTTCAAACCTATGACACTTAAAAGAATGATGGTTTTAAATTGCTAAAAGTGTTTCCATCTATGCAGGTAACGGGAATGGCAATGGAAGCTTGCTCCTTGTCACTATGTCACTAACCCATTGTATGCTGGCTCGTTAGATCATATTTTTGAGCTACTGTAAGACAGATATTTAGCATCAAAATCAAATTTTTAAAAAGCACTTTCTGGTGAACAACAGAATGTATTTGTTATACAATGTTTCTCTGATGTCTAGACGGAGAAGTGTGGCTCGGAAAAGTGGGTTTGCACACAGACATAGCACAGGGAAAGTCTGGCTTTCAAGAGCTAATTTTTGTGCTGAGCTAACAGAAAATTGAAATTCTATAATGAGGCTGCTTTCCCAAAGCCAGCATATGTCATTACAGGCTCTCACATGTTAATATAGCATGTGATAGCTGACCATGAAAGTTTAAGAAAACAAAGTCTCCAAAAGTGAGTATATAGTTGTTTTTTACTTAAGGCAGGAGCCATTGTGTTTTCGGGCACCTAATTGTAGTCAGTTATGAAGGTTTGAGAGTTTTGCCCTTAGTGAGCAATGAGCCACAAAAGAATCTTGCTGTTACAGTCCTCAAAATCCAATTTGTGTTTTTCAAGAGTGGTCCAGACTTTCTGATAAATCATAGTCCAGGTTCAAATCACCCACCCACAAATCCTAGAAAAGCATGTCTAACTAGCAGTCCAAATTAATGGCCTTCTAACTTGGATCAGTGACAAACCTCAAAAATGCAATTGGCAATGAACATTTACTCTCAAAACTATGTGAATTTTTTTTCATCTTGCATGTCCACTCGAACGTGCACAGAAATCAAAGTTCATACCTCGAGGCGGGAAAGGAGGCATCAGCCAACCGGATATTTATATCTGGACCAGAATTTGTGAAGTTTGTATGATTTCTTTATCTTGTATGTCCTATGTGAGGCTGAGAGGAATTACACTCCAGATCTCAAGGAGAGTAAAGGAGGAGCACTGATTTTGTCTAATTGTACCGGCAAAAAGAGGCTCAGATTGCTGTTATAGCAGGAGATTACTTGATATTTTTACCACTACAAATCAAATGCAGACTAATCAAACATACCTGCTGCCTCTTCAGTCGCGAAATTTCATCTTTCAGCTGCATCACCTCTGCCTCAAGCTCCACAGTGTAAGCCTGCAGCGCATATCACAGATCTATAACTCAACAAGCAGGAACCAGAAACTGAGTAAGTAAACCAGCAAATGCCATGACGTTTTGATAAACCTTCTCAAGTCACCTGCTTTCGAGCTCGAGATCTAGCTGCTGACTCCCTGTTCTTTATCATACGCCGTTGACGACGCTCTGAAGCATTATCCGCAACATCATATGCAGGCCTTTTAGTTGGTGTATCAGGTGTTGTTGAACTAGTTAAGCGAGGGGAGAGTGACAAACTTCTAACTAGATTCTCTGGAACTAACCCTGGTCCTATGTCTAATGGGGTCTCAAGCATATTGCGTATATTCCCAGGTAGCAACATGCCTCCTAAGGGACCTGTTCTCTTATTGGCCACACCAGCCCTGGCTGCTGCTGCAACCTCTGCCTGCTGCTGCAGCAAAAATTGTTGTTGCTGCTGTTGCTTTAGCTGATAGTTGTACCATTCTAATTGTTGCTGATTCTGCGCAATGCTTTCCAGCTTGGCTCGAGGAGTCGGTTCTCCAAAACTGGAATTAAAAGAATTAGCCGTGGCATTGCTTGCACTAGTACCCACGTCCATGTCGTCCCTAACAACTCCTGCCTTGACTAAGAAGTCTTCTAATGTCATCTCCCCGTAACCTCCTAGCCATTGCTGCTGCTGCTGCGTTTGCGTTTGCGTTTGCGTTTGCTCTTGCTCTTGCTCTTGCTCTTGCTCCTGCTCTTCACGATCTTTCTGCCCCTTGTGACGTTGAATTTCATTCCACACTTCATCGACGGTTTTGCGACTAAGAGTTCGAGGAAGTGTTAGACTCCCCTGTTGCAAATTGTTCTGGGCTTCAGTGCCCGCATTTCCTAGCATGGCTACAGCCATAGCTTGGCCTTCTTCTGCTGTCCAGATATTCTTCCAAAACTCGTCCATGCTCATGCTGCCAAAGTTCTTCCCCGATTCTTTCAACGAATTCTGTACTTCTTCCAAAGTGAGAGCGTAAATAGAGCCCTGTCGACGCAAAGGTGTAGCCGAAGTTCGGAGGGCTCTGTTGCTAGTAGATAGCATGGTTTTCGATGCCATGGTAAACTATCTTGTGCTTTTCAGAAAAAAAAATCGATATGCGTTTTACTTTTAGTAACAGAGGCTTATATGACCAATTTTGCAATATCCTCTTTTTTTCTCACTCCGTAATACCTCGCTGAATATTAATCTGCGTACAGCTTGTCTCCTTCGCAATCCCAAAGAAAGCTTTACTTAGTAGACGATTTACTGAGAGAAGTCATAAGTGTGCTTAAAAGTTTTCTCTCTGTCGCGCTATTAGGTAGAGAACGTTGCATCGATTTTACAATCCGATCTGATCATTGTATCAAAAAACAAAAATTTAGGTTGCTTCTCGTAACATAGGGGCATGAGAACATTCTTGAACCTCATAAAAGCTGGACTAATACAGGGATCGTCTGACATAATGAGCAAGGAAAACTTCCAAAAGTCTTCAAAATTTTATCAAAGCCTACCGCATTCTCACCAGATAACTCGTACATTAATGTGCTGCACAAAGATTTACCAGAATTGAAACTTCTTACACAGGAGAAATTTGTCTTCCGCCTGGATATTGTTCTCAGACGAAAACTTCATTCCCAGCACCGACAGTTGAAGGATCCATCCCGTACCATCGTTTCTTCCTTTAAATGTGATGATCGACGGGCCTTAATCTAACTTGAGCACTTGAAAAGTCCATCTACTAATTCTTTCAGGATCGCGGTCTGGCCACAAGAACTTTAACCTCACTTTTTTTTTTCCTCGATTTACCTCATTTTTCACACATCCCTGAGCCTGAAGCCAAACTGACTCGATCAAATCACAAAAGCACCACTACCTCACCAACAAATCAACACGTACATGTCTCAGCTCTGTTCAGAACACTAAAAACATCTCACTCTCACAGATTCGCAGAAAATATAAACAATCAACCACAAGAATATCTCGCTTTCTACACTCCCACAACCAGATCCATGCAATCTCACTCTCACAACCAAAAGCACACAAAACTATTAACAATAATGCCAATATTGCTGACTCCAATCACAAAGATTCGTTTCCTTACATATTTTTCGACGAAATACGCTACCAAATCTCACAACAAAAACAACAACAAAAAGACGAAACGCTTAAATCTAACTAATATTTGCGTCTGTTCTTCTCTCCAAAAGCCGATCAATCCAGAAATTGGATCGATTGTCTCACCTTTTAACTCCCGCCATCTCCATCTCCATCTCCATCTCCGTGTGCCGCTGCCGCTGCCGCTGCTGCTTGCTTGTCAATGTGAGCTGCCATCGACAAATCCTTCGTCGGACGTCCCAGTCAGCAAAAGGCGAATAAATTTCGAATTAAAAAATGAGCGAATATAAATGCCAAATAAAATGTTCCATGACTTCTCGGCACACACCTCCAAAATATCTTACCAATTAGTGGCAGATAAGGTAGTACAAAGCAAAGACCAAAAATGCAAATGCAAAAATATCAAGCTAACACTTGAAAAAAAATTTCCCTTGTTTCCTTCGTTTTGGACTACAAATCAAATTCAACTCAACTTAATTTATCGCTTCTCCTCTACTTCTCCTTTTTTTTTTTTTTTGTCGGGGACCTCTCCTCTGAATCCTCGCATCTTGAAGGCACATCTCGAGCCTCGCATGCCCTAAACCACACACCTTTTATTTTTTTTAGGTTTGATGCCCCCGTTTAGCCTGGGATATTATCTCGTAAGCACGTCTTTAAAAAGATGCTATAACAAATCTAAAAACCATACCCCTTCTTATGTGTTGTCTTGTAAGTGTGCACGAAAAGGTGCTATCGTTTCAAGGTTTTTCTCCAGTTGATTATCTTTTGCAAGTTGTGTGATAAGTGCAAAAATGATGACAGTGAGTGTTCGTGCCAAGCATGTTTGTTCATATTGACTTCCTTTTGTGTGTTGGCTTTTAAAGTTTTCTCACTTAGATTCTCTGTGTGCACATGAAATTCCAAGTGAGACCAAGATTTGAGATCACAAACAAAATTTTCCAAGCACTAGACGGGTAGGGCAGGCTTCGAGCAAAGGGTATCTCAAGAATTGGCCACATTATGAGATTCTTTTCGCACTTTCTTTGCTTTTGCAAGCCTTTAGTTCTAGCAAAAAATCAACTTGATATTGCGTTGAGTGGATACAAAGGTAAACCCAAGAATCAACATTACGATTTCTCCTCGTGTTTTAAAATTCATAGAAAAAACATGAAGCAACAAATCACCTATATATAGAAATCAGACTAGAATAAGCCAGGATGAGAGACCAAGCCCTAGCTAACAAACTTTAGATGTAACCATCCAAAACTACCTGCTCCAACAACCTCCACAACAAATGCAAAGATGAGAGCAAAATCTAGATAGAAATCTCATAAAATGATCTCGAATACAACAATGGATTACTCATCCTTCTAGTCCATGCACTTTAGTCTACTTATAGACATTGGGAATGACTCTCTCTCCTTTCTCTAAAATCATATAGCCTAAAACATCAACTATGAACCCTACACTAGCAATACTGGTCCATATGGCCAATTTATATCAAATAAATGCTATTTTGTGGGTCTTGAAGTCTACGACTTCTAAGACCTATCTAAATATAATAAAAATTCTATTTTAATCAGCCACACATGTGTGAAATGTTTGATGAACAGTATGTACAAGTTGGGTCTCCATTTGGCCAAACATAGACAAGCAATTTAGTTGACGATTTGTCACAAATGAGCAGGGGTCATGAAAGTTTCCTTTGATGCACGACTTTGGAATACTATAGAGAGTGTTTCAACCCTATAATAGAAGCTCCTACTCAACGCCAAATTGTAAAAAGCAAGTCATTTTACACTTAAGGACAAAGTCTCATGAATTACATTCGGAAGTGGGAAGATGGAACACTCCAAAGACCCCTTGGGAGGAGCACACATGCTCTATTTACAAGAACGGGAGTATTGAGACAAAATTTTATCACTATTGGACTGCATCATACTTGAAGCTCTTCAGCAAGACCTTTCCTAAGCTTTTTGAGGAACCTATAGTGACATTACTTACGTTATTTGATAAAGTTGATATTAGCATGTTCGGTAGTTTTTTGCTAAAAACTCATAAGTGGTGTAAAACTATTTTAGACCAAAACAAGATCGATTTATGATCTTCGAGTAATTTTTGCATGATTTTATTGGATTTTAGGATGTAGATATTGTACTTGATTTTGGTCCCATAAGATATTGGCTTAAGTGGACGTGACACAAGTTCATTTCCATGACACTGCTCACCAATTACACATATGAGGCATGAGTTGATTCCTCGTGCTCCCCTCTTCTTGAGGACCTACACACCTAGCCTATATACACCACTACACTACAACATACCCACTGACACACCCATCTCCATTTCCCCCCGTCCATGTGAGTCACCTTTGACATGGTCCTACCGGCCATCAAGAGAATAAAGACTTGTGGTACCCAAGACATTGAGGACCTTGAGTCAAAATTGCTAATCCATGCCACAAACATATTTTCCTCTACTCTAGCCACTCTAGTCAATTGATCAATTGTCTCTGGTTCAGATTGATCAATGAACAGATTACTTGAAAAATCTAAGGCAAGAGCACAATGGCATTGAAAAAACCTGCTTCTTACTATGAGAAATGGATATCAGAAATTATTCTAAGTGCTCACTATGGGAAAAACAGCCTGCTCTCGAGTAGAGAGAGAAAATCAAGACATAAAACTCGGGTAGAGAGAGAATGAGCCCAAAACACCAAAACCTCAATATTCATAATATGACAAAACATGCCAAAGTTTCCCTACATCAAAGAGGCTCGAATTCCTATAGTGGAGTTGCATGGAAAGTCCACTTTACTTAGTTAACTCAACTACCAAGGATCCACATGTAAAACTGCATGCATGGATATTGCATGTACTGCATGTCAACTCTCAAAATTGCCTAGACATGTGTAGATCATAAAAACTACTTTGCATGTTGCATGCACTGAATGCATGTTGCTTGCATGCACTCTTAATGACGTTTCATGTAATCTAACTTTTGCATGACATTAAGATTGAATCTACCTAACTCAAACTCGACCTATTCTAGAAGGTTATGTGCTCAATTCACATACATTTATGTACAATAAAATATACAATGGAAATAGGATGGGCATGGCCCCAAAACTCGAGATAGGGAGATACAATTTTACTAATCTTCACAATGAGCTGTAAGCGATCCAAAGTATTTCTGATAACCTCCCCTTTTTCCAAAACGATCTTGTCCTACAACCATGTCAATCCTGATAAAAGTTCAGCTTCTTAATTGGCAAGTCGCTCTTTGCACCGCTTCCTTGTCCTTCTTTTCCCTGTATCGAGTAAATTTTCTTCTTTTTCCTTGGCCAGACAGGAGAAAGCTGGGATTATTAAGATTGAAAGTGCCTATACATTTACTAGTCTAGTTCTAGAAAAATTTACCCTGTAGAGTGGAGAAGCTAGGTCTTTTGAGCAAACATTCGATATCTCTAATGTTCTCCAAGATGAGTGAGGAGCTTAGTAGAGGGATTTGCGGCAAGTTTTATAGATGCATCAATCATGTATTGGCATGGATAAAGAAAGGTAATCTAAGCTTTGACAATTTCCCTAGCAGGTTTGTGTAGCCAAAGGAACAAAGCATTGAGTTGATTTTGCAGTGAGGCACCCAGAAAGAAAATGCTAACATTATTCATCATATACCAAATGGCATGGTCAAACCAGATAATAGATGACTGATTTTTACACTTGTCTCCACATCTACACTTGAAGAAAGGTCGTTTCCAATTCTAGATTCTAGCTTGGTGGAGATTCATCCTATTAAAACCAGTGTCAAAATGTCCACCAATACGTGCCCAAGTTTGCTCAGAAGGGCACCGGGAGGGCTCAAATTTGCTCATACGGATAACAGTTTCAAAGGCAATAGGGGTCTCAACAGTAGAATTTTTGTTTAGAGCAGCCTATTTACAAGTATGGACTTCTTTTTCAGTAAGATGGCTGAAAAGTATACAGTACTAATGAAAATACCGTAAAGCGAAACATATCTCAAGATGGTACCTGCCACCATCCCACCACACAAAACCGCAAAAGTTAGCATAGTGAGGAAGACAGGTGTCAACACTAAATGTCAATTGTTATCCACGTACAAAATATGTTAAGCTCAACTAATCAGCTTGCAAAGTAAAATAAAGTTTATTGTCGTCCAATCTTCCCTTACTAGTTTTTTGTTATGAGTACTACGGCCAAACCATGCTAGCACCGTATCAAGGCATCTGCCATACTGATCAGTTTGTTGGTTTTAGGTCCGTGTCGTTAAATAAAACACATTACACATTTGAAAACAAGCCAAAAGAGCATAGCAAATAATGAGCGTGTAAGCGGTTGTACCGGTACATGAGTTTTGCGGCAAATCCATGCCATCCCATCACTCTTGTCTATGAACCAACAATGTACGATGCCCGTGACTTCTTGAGCAAATCCATGCTATACAAGAGTCCGCAAACCTTACTTACCGTTCTTACACTTTTAAGTCATACTAGTGCTTTAAGACATTACCCGAGAAAATGTTATAAGATAGTGCAAGTAAACCTTTGCGTAAGCCTATTCATACGAAGACCGGGGCAAATCCCTGCAATTCTGATCCTTGGCATGAATTCGTTCTTGGTACAAAACCATGCACTACAAGAACACACAAAGAAGTACGCAAATCCTTGTCTAGAAACCAGCCTGCTATATACTCCAGGGTTATGATCATTCAAAAAGCAAGCATTGATCTATTACGTGAAAAATATACACGGTTATCATATCATATTGCCTTTTAAAAAAAAAAAAACCTTTATCAAGCTTACTCTGTCACTTTGAGCCATACTAATAGAAACTTGTGAAAATACATGCTTTTCTGACCTGAATGGTAGACGAGACTGATTCTTGCGAAGCGATCACATTCGTGGTATGTAAATGTGAAGATTGACCTTCCGTATCCATATCTAAAAAACGTAATAGCGTAGAGACATGTGTACGAGTACTCCGATTAGTTTATAGCATATAATGAATGAGTTTGTTTTCTTCTTTTGAAAGCAAATTCCGGAGTGTAAATGTTTTGAGTGTCATACGTACCTTATACTTGCTGTCAACCGGAGTATACCTAACCCCTTTGTGCTCTTTTATGCTGTAGAATTGTATGAGACATAGATAATCATGTATATAATCATTAATCTATTATCGTAGTGAGCTTTCTTTGGATACTGAGACACATACACTTAGATAACATTCGATTATAGTCGTTTCTTTCATCAACCATCAGTATATTGTGATAACGACATATTTCTAGCATATATGTGTAAGAACTTGTGAAGAATAAAGCATACATCGTTGTCAACCAAGCGAGCTATTCTAGTTTACATACATCTACTCGCTGGTCAGCGATTTCCAACAAAAAATCTCAACGCTGACAGCGCTATTAAGCGCCTTCATACTCGCTCTGTAGCATTCCATCAATACTATTAGCTACCTCAGCGATTTCATGTATATATGTAGCGCTACCATAGCCTTCATCGCTGTTAGATAGGCTCAGATTCGAGCACCCGCAGATGGCCATCACTGGCAAGTATTGCAAGTATTGCAAGTATTGCAAGCTATCATGCATGCGTACAACAATATTTGATCCTCTCATATGCTTGCTAACAAAGCTATTGCAAAAATGACAAGAATACCAAAGGTTGCAACCGAAATCATTCATCTCTTTTGCATACAAAGCTTTCATAGCAGAAGTAAACAAGTAAGAAGGCCACTTACCAAATGGTTCTGGAGTATGCTCTCTGATCGTTGCTATGTAAGCTCTCACACTACATTTCTTGTCAAGCCGAAGCAAAAGGTAATAGAGGATGATGAGAGAAGAGGAGAGAGGGCGTGGAGAAGGCATTCAAGCCCAATCCATCCTTATATAGATGCATTTGAAACAAGAGTACTCAAGAAGCAAAGGGATCGTCTCCGGAGGAAATGCCTTCATTGATCTTGACCGTTGAAGTGGCATTGGTGGTTTTCAAATTTCCCTCCAAAAGTTACAAAGGGTCATATATCTTTAAAAAAAAAAAAAAACCAAGGGCTACGTGTAGAATGAAGAAGTTGCGTACCATTCATGAGAGAGAGAGAGAGAGAGAGAGAGAGAGAGAGAGAGAGAGAGAGAGAGAGAGAGAGAGAGAGAGAGAGAGAGAGAGAGAGAGAGAGAGAGAGAGAGAGAGAGAGAGAGAGAGAGAGAGAGAGAGAGAGAGAGAGAGAGAGAGATAAGTGAAACCAACTATGCAACCAAGAAACTAGATAAAGAGCCAAAGCTACAATCTTAGCATCTGAGTGTGTGATCATGAAAGTGCTCACAAGGTAAACGATTGCCAATTCATAATACATGAGTGGATCAACTTCAACACCTGCTAGATACTAGACAACTCCTACCTAGATCAAGGGTTTTCCAGCTTATAAGGTAAGCAACCATTGGCTGAAGGATAAGAGTGAATCGACTTCTACATTTTCTAGTAGCCAAACATCTCGTACCCTAGATCAAGGGTAGGGTTTCCATTTTCTCTCCCACTACCTCCCATGGCTCGTGTTTTATCTTTTACTTTTGTCTTGGGTTACTTTACGGGACTCCACCATAGCCTATCATGATGAAGATGTTCTATGACTAAAATCTCATGACTAATATTGCTTTAAGCTTGATGTTGTTACATCCAAGTTAGAGCTTCAAAAAGATATTTCTACCTGTTAAATTTTTTTGGATATACTTGGTCTTTCTATACCAACAATGTAGAAGAAAAAGTGTCCTTGTTTGACTCAAATTATTGCTCTACCCTCCTAGTTTTGCTACATGTGATCAAATATCGCAGCCAGGAGCTTTGGCATCTTTGAGAGGACATTTGAAGAGAAAGTGTCCCTTTTCCCCACATTTGAAGCATCTACCTTCCTTGCAAAAAAAAACTTGCATTTGCTCCTTTGAAAGGTGTTCAATCTTCTCTTTGGGTTTGAATTTGTAGATTTAGAATCATTCCTCTTATTCTCACTTCCATTTCAATGGTGGTCATGTAATTATATCCTAGTACCATAATAAATGACTTGTTCTAGCATCTTTGACATTTATTAGAGCTAACCCATATTGCATGTTCCTATGCAAAACGAAATAAAACTTTATCTTTTGCACTTTCTTAAAAAAATGATGCAACGTTTGAACTTTCAAAAGCAACTCCCAAAACCTTCTAACATACTCAACTACCTTTTCATTTTTTTTTTGCCTGAAAACATCCCATGTAGGTAGAATGTCTTTCTTATGAATGAGCTTTGATTTGCATTGTAAAACTATGGCAAGTGGATGTAGCTTCATGATTAAATTTCGTTGTTGCCACCAAAGAGATGCATATTTATCTACATACAAGGTTGGAAAACAAATTTTAGAATGATTGGAATATCTATTTTTCTCGAAAATGTGTATCAAGATTCCTAATCCATGCAAGTAAAATCTCTATTCTGTAATATCTCCATCAAACGTAGAAAACTTGAAAAAGTTTACCATCAATCTTTGCATAATAAACTCCTTCTTCTTGGTTGAGAATAAGAAGATCACTTGGGAAAAGCATAGACAATGACTATAGTGAGGAGAGGAACTCAAAGAGCTTCATGAAGAGCTATCCATCTCTATTGGAGTTGTAGAGTCCATCCACCTTGAACATAAAAATCAAGGCCAAAAGTATGAATAAACATGTGAATCTTGAGGTCTAACTCTCAAGGTCTCCCAAGTGTAATCGATTTTATTGAATAAGTCTTGTAAATGAAAAGAGATTTGAGTAGAAGGAGAACTGATTCGAAAGTAGACATGCAAAGTCTCTTGAGTTGGCATTTAGTTCATACATGAATAAACAAACCATTCACGAAAAGCACACTGAAACTGAAGAATGATCTCTAATACCATGAACTACGAACTCCAAGGGAAGGCTGCTTACTAGATTTATACCAACAAGGTGTAAACTTGACTTGCATGCAAATCTATCTTTGAATTCTACTCAATCTTTATTAACAACAATTGAATTCCAAAACTTATTATTGAATGAACATACTACACCGAAGCATTCATATGAAAAAATGATGAGGGTCAAGATGGGGACTTATGCCTTCCTCGAAGGAAATTTATTATTATAATTATAGAAAAGACCAATTGGCAAAAGGGTCAAGAGACAAGTTCAATGCAAATTGCAAGTTGCAATTCTATACTATCAAAACAATGGAAAGTAATCACACATGCATTGGTTATGCATACATGCAAGGGCAAAGAACACAAAAGAGTAAATAAAGAAAAGTAGACATTAACAAATATGTCATTTTTGTAATACTTGAGTGGAGTGAGTTTTGAAGCAAATGGAACATTAAGAGCTATAATAATTTTGCACTTGTCTGATGTCCTAAGTATGTAGAAAGATGTCATTTCGTTTATTGCTTGAGTAGCTTGATTCGTTAAGCAACTAGACGATTGAAAAGTATAATAATTTCTCATTGTTGTTTGATGTCCCAATTATGAAGTCAAATCGAATGAAACAAGCAACTACTGTGTGGTCCACACTATGATCTAACATAAGATGACAATATTTGTCATGTTGTAGGTCATATCAAAACCATGATCCAATTGAGATAGATGTGTATAAAAGATGATCAAAACCAGTTTAAAAACATGAAAAAAGAGTTAATTGTTACAATTTTTCTTTTGGACACAATACATGGTATGGTGAAGCAATAAATTGAAATAGCCAAATATTATTCACATTTGACACAAATGAATCATTCAAAACTAAGTATATGTAGATTTAATAGAAATCTAAATATATTTATTAATGATTTGAAGATAGATTTTAGAAAAATGATCTTGATGTGGTAGTAGCCAAAGAAGTGGAAGGAGATACATTGAAGGTCTAAGATGACAATATCTAGTACAGATACATCTTGAGAGTTTTGTTGGAGGTTGGTGTGAAGGAGAACATTCACACTCATGAGTAACTAATGTGTTTCACTTATGGAAGAAATGATATTTTAGACCAAATACCCGTTGAGAGCAATCTAGACATGGAATGTAGTAGTGGTAAGAACTCTAAATGATGTATGCAATTTGAGATGCATGCTCATAAAAAAATGGGACATAGAAAAGAAGATTACATGGATATTTCATAAGATAATTAATTCTACTAATTTTTTGAAGCTTGTGGAATCAAAGAGTTGAGTGAGACTTAATGATTACAAATAATCGCAAAAGAAGTTGGCTAGACCACATGCTTGCAAAAACCAAATTTCACCACTAACATGCATGATCAACTTTTAGCAAGCCATTGCAAAAAACATAGTTGGAAGTCTCTCACTTGACCATGGTCCTAGTACTCGGGCAAGGATATCCATAGAATTACGTAAAGACATGATGATAATTGTGCCGCATGGCTAACTTGATTTGTAGGGCTATTGCTTGCATGTCAAGCTTGTCCATTTTTTTATTCTTCTTTGTTTGTTTTCTGTAGCCATCTACGGTCAATCTGGTGCAAGTGGCACTAGGGTATTGTATTGCTTGCACTGAAAAGCTCTTGGTACTTGGCATACTTTTTATTCAACCTGCCTTTGGCATCTTCTATCTTGGTAGGGGAGAAGATGAGCTAGTCTAGAAGTGATGGCTGTTAGGCACTTAATGGGTCTCGCCATGTGACAATGTACAATTACGATTAATAAATGTGGGGGTATTGGCATCTTGCTTGTATAAGCCCAACTTAGTGAGCACATTTTGTGGGAAAACGTAACGATGAATGGATGGAATGGATTGTGAAAGATTTTAGAACAATGAAGGTCTAGATCCATAAAGTGATCTTGGGTTAAAAAGACAACATATCACCAATCTTGCCAATGTAGAAAAATCAGCATCTACTCTAAGAATGAGATGCAAACTTTAATAGATCTTGATCAAACATGAACCAAAACATAAAATAGTGTTGTTGTCCGTACAATAACATTAAGCTATTGTATTTCACATGTGTGGTTGAGGTGTCTCATCCTTTTATGCCAAACCTCTTGAATAGGTATTTGCTCTCTTGCAACACATTCAACTTGGTTAGCAATAACACAAGCATCTAGTTTGAATAACTTCTCTTGCCTTTTACCTTTTACAATCAAGATATCCTTCCTTTTGATCATACAACATATCCATCAAACTCGACTTTGAGGCCTTTACTCAGCAATTGACTCGCACTAAGTAAATTCTTGGTAATAGATGGAATGAACAAAACATCCTCCAAATGAACATTTCTATTTGTAGAGAGAGAAATAGGAATTGTGCCAATCCCTTCAATTGCACACTCACCATCATTGTTGGAAAAAGTTCATCATATTGTGTTTAGATCTATTGTAATCAAGAAATCAAGATTCTATGTGCTGGGAATTGCTAGATAGAAGATAAAAAGGAGAGGATAGAATGTTCCATATCTTTGTGATTTCTTCTTGAGTTTCATTTATTGATTTCAAGGGAGTGCTTTGTGCATTGGAACATGTTCAAAGTGAAGATTAAATCATTGCAACATGGCAACCTCAAGTGGCTACATGTTGGAAGGCAATGATAGGCTTACCTAAATAAACTATTATACTTGGAAGGTCAGGATGGAGTCCTAAATCAACTGTTCTACTTGGAAGGTGAGGATGGAGTGTACGGTTCTTCCTCTCACCTAAGCCATTAGACTGAGGATTGTAAGGATGATGAATTGCTACTCAATGCCTTGGCTTTGGCAGTACTCCTTAAACTCGACAAAGATATATTCTCCACCGTTGTCTGACCTTAGGGCCTTGATTGTCCTTCCAGTCTCCTTTTCTGCACGCTCCTTGAAGATTCTGAAGCAGTTGAAGGCTTCTGATTTCTTCTTTATGAAATACACCATCGTCCTTCTAGAAAATTCGTCAATAAAGGTTATAAAATACTTTGCATCTTTCAACAACGGATTTTTCATCGGGCCACAAATATCTGAATGTACAACATCTAACAATCCTCTAGCAACATGCTGATGGCTTGACTTAAATGGTTTCCTAGTCTGTTTACCAACTAGACAGTCTTGATAGACAGGTAACTCGACTTTTTTGTGAGGATAGTCAAGATCAAGAACAATAGATTGTCTAGACATTCGTTGTACAACAACATGATTTAAATGACCAAGTCTATAATGCCAAAGTAAACCTTTATTTGAATGAATTGAAGTACTGAGAGCTTGACTAGAGGTAGAAAAGAAATGACTTAATTTATACAAGTATCCATGCCTCTTTCCGAGTGCTAGGATCTTGCATGTCCTATCAACTACTTTACACTTATCACATTCGAATTCTACTCTGTGTTCTAGATCTGTGATTATGCTTACAGAGAGCAGATTCATAGATAACTTTGGTACATACAGGATTTTTGAAAGTAGCTTAGACTGATCATTTGCAAAGCATAATCTTACAGTGCCTTCACCTTTAATAGCTTGTGTCTTTTGTTGCCAAGGTGATGAATTTCTGAGTATTGTAAGGTGTATGGGACTTGAAATAGCCAATGAGTGAAAGAATTAGTCTAAGTGATAGGAGAAACTATCAGTTATTTAAGTATGAAAATCTGATATTTACAGAACAAGAAAACAATTACTCTATCGGCTAGTAGAGTCTTGTACTGTGGAAGCTTATCAAGCTATGAAAATAGCTCTAATACCATGTTGGAGAGAGAGGGGGAGAATAAATGATGAACACAAACGAGAAACAAACTCGAACAAGAAGCGGCAAAATTCCTCTTGACAAGTCAAGACCAAAACCTTTTAAAACCCTTTATTCATAGACTAACAAAGTAACACCTAGCTGAAAAATATAGATTACTAATAAAAGCACCATAAAGCGAAACATATCTCAAGACATCCAGCTGGTACCTGCCACCATCCCACCACACAAAACCGCACAAGTTAGCATAATGAGGAAGACAAGTGTCAACGCTGAATGTCAGTTGTTATCCATGTACAAAATACGTTAAGCTCAACTAATCAGCTTGCAAAGTAAAATAAAGTTTATTGTAGTCCAATCTTCCCTTACTAGTTTATGAGTACTACGGCCAAACCAGCTAGCACCATATTAGGGCATCCACCCCATACTGATCAGTTTGCTGGTTTTTGGTCCGTGTCGTTAAATAAAACACATTACGCATTTGAAAACAAGCCAAAAGAGCATAGCAAATAATGAGCGTGTAAGCGGTTTGTACCGGTACATAAGTTTTGTGGCAAATCCATGCCATCCCATCACTCTTGTTTATAGATTGACAATGTACAGTGCCCGTGACTTCTTGAGCAAATCCATGCTATACAAGAGTCCACAAACCTTACTTACCATTCTTACAAGAGTCCACAAACCTTACAAGAGTCCACAAACCTTTACTTACCATTCTTACAATTTTAAGTCATACTAGTGCTTTAAGACATTACCCGAGAAATTGCTATAAGATAGTGCAAGTAAACATTTGCGTAAACCTATTCATACTAAGATCGGGGCAAATCCCTACCATTTCGATCCTATGCATGAATTCGTTCTTGGTACAAAACCATGCACTTACAAGAACACACAAGAAGTACACAAATCCTTGTCTAGAAACCAGCCTACTATATATTCCAAGGTTATGATCATTCAAAAAGCAAGCATTGATCTATTATGTAAAAAATATACACGGTTATCAGATCATACTGCTTTGTTTTATAAAAAAAACCTTTATCAAACTTACTTTGTCACTTTGGGCCATACTAATAGAAATTTGTGAAAATACATACTTTTTTTGACCTGAATGGTAGACGAGACCGATTCTTGCGAAGCGATCATGTTTGTGGTATGTAAATGCGAAGATTGACCTTTCGTATCCATATCTAGAAAATGTAATAGCGTAGAGACATTGTACGAGTGCTCCGATTAGTTTATAGGATATACCGAATGAGTTTGTTGTCTTCTTTTGAAAGCAAATTCTGGGGTGTAAATGTTTTGAGTGTCATATGTACCTTATACTTGCTGTCAATCGGAGTATACCTAACCCCTTCATGCTCTTTTATGATGTAGAACTATATGAGACAGAGATAATCATGTATATAATCATTAATCTATTATCGTAGTGAGCTTTCTTTCGATACTGAGACACATACACTTAGATAATATTCGATTATAGTCGTTTCTTTCATCAATCGTTAGTATATTGTGATAACGACATATTTCTAGCATATATGTGTGAGAACTTGTGAAGAATAAAGCATGCATCGCTGTCAACCCAGTGAGTTATGCTAGTTTACATACACCTACTCGCTGGTCAGCAATTTCCAGCAAAAAATCTCAGCACTGACAGCGCTATTAAGTGCCTCCATACACGCACTATAGCATTCCATCAATACTATTAGCTATCTCAACAATTTCACGTATATATGGTAGCACTACCATAGCCTTCATTGCTGTCAGATAGGCTCAAGATGGCCATCGCTGGCAAGTATTGCAAGTATTGCAAGCTATCATGCCTGCATACAACAATATTTGATCCTCTCATATGCTTGCTAACAAAGCTACTGCGAAAATGACAAGAATACCAAAGGTTGCAACCGAAATCATTCATCTCTTTTGAATACAAAGCTTTTATAGCAGAAGTAAATAAGTAAGAAGGCCACTTGCCAAATTGTTTCAGAGTATGCTCTCTGATCATTGCTATGTAAGCTCTCACACTGCATTTCTTGTCAAGCTGAAGCAGAAGGTAACAGAGGATGATGAGAGAAGAGGAGAGAGGGTGTGGAGAAAGCATTCAAGCCCAATCCATTCTTATATAGATGCATTTGAAACAAGAGTACTCAAGAAGCAAAGGGATCGTGTTCGTAGAAAATACCTTCATTGATCTTGACCGTTGAAGTGGCATTGGTGGTTTTCAAATTTCCCTCCAAAAGTTACAAAGGGTCATATATCTTTAAAAAAAAAAAAAAACCAAGGGCTACGTGTAGAATGAAGAAGTTGCGTACCATTCATGAGAGAGAGAGAGAGAGAGAGAGAGAGAGAGAGAGAGAGAGAGAGAGAGAGAGAGAGAGAGAGAGAGAGAGAGAGAGAGAGAGAGAGAGAGAGAGAGAGAGAGAGAGAGAGAGAGAGAGAGAGAGAGAAAACCCACCAACCAATACCCACAGTTAGTGAATCCCTTAGGGGGTAGCTAGCTCCCCCCTAAGGGTAAGCTAACTGCCCACCAAGAGATTGTCAATGTTTTTAGGCAATTCAAATAATAGTCCAGGAATTTTTTCATGAAGTAAAAGCTTGTTAATAATCATACATAATTTATCATGGGAAAACCCATTACCCTATTATGTCAACCAGCATTTGTATTTCCTTAAGAAAAGTTTCTTGTTTGTTACAACAGTACATGGCAGCAATTGCTTGTAAAATGTCGAAGGATCTTTCATCATCTTTTATTGGAGCTTTTACAATGTGCTCCATTGGTGTATCTATGCCTTTACAGTTTTCCATTTGGAATTTTTTAAGCATGGAAAGTGCATATCTACTTTGACTTATGAAAGCATCATCTTTCCAAAAGTCAATTTCAAGGCCTAAAATGTAGTGAAGAACTCCTAAATCTTGCATTTTGAACTCACTACCAAGTGCATGTTTAGTTTCTTCAACTAGCTTTTCATTATTTCCACTGAGAATGATATCATCTACGTAGATGAGAAGAATAACTACAAAGTTATTTACAAACTTAATATACAATAAAGGGTCATATTCACTAAGATAAAATCTGAGTGATATGATGAGAAAGGAGTTGAGCCTTGCATACCAAGACCTTGGTGCTTGTTTTAGTCCATAGAGACTTTTGAACAAAAGACAAACTTTTGATTCTTCACCTTCTTTCACAAATCCAGGTGGTTGCTCCATGTAAATCTCCTCCTCAAGGTAACCATTGAGAAAGGCATTAGAAACATCAAGCTGAAACATCCTCCAATTGTTATAACATGCAAGAGAAATGAGAATTCTTATAGTTACCAATTTTGCAACTGGTGCAAAAGTGTCTTTATAGTCAAGACCTTTGATTTGAGAGTAGCCTTTGGCACAAAGTCTTGCTTTATGTTTGTTGATGAATCCATCATTGTTGTACTTGATCCTGAATACCCACTTACATCCAATGACATGCATGTTGTTTGGTGGCTCCACAAGATCCCACGTGTTAACAGTTTGACATCAAGGCTTCAAACTCAAGGGTCATTGCTTCAACCCACTTCTTGGATTGAAGTGCATCTTGGACATCTTTAGGCTCTTCATCTGATATGAAGAATGCATGATAGAAAGTTTCACCTTCCGCTTGCCTTCCTTCCTCATCATAAGTGAGCCTTCTTGGCTCAGATCTTTCTCTTGTGGATCTTCTTGGTGTAGGTGCTTGAAGTTGCTCCTCCTCAAGCCTCGGCCTCACCACTTCTTGAACAACATCAAGATTGATGATTGTAGATCCTGCATGAGACTTCTTGATCTTTGCTTCATCCAAGTTAAACTTCTGATCTTCATGAAAGATCACATCTCTACTTACAACAGTCTTGTCAGTAGAGGAAAGATATACTTTATATGCTTTCTTAGAAGATGCATATCCAACAAAAATTCCTTTAACAACACTAGGATCATCCTTCTTCCTAGTCTCTAAAGGTACATGCACATAGCATACACAGCCAAAGATCCTAAGATGATCTACCTTAGGCTTTTTCTTATACAACATCTCAAATGGTGTTCTTCCTTCTATTGCAAGATTAGGAAGTCTACTACTTTGCACATGCAACTGCTTCTCCCCAAAATTCTTTAGGCAAAGATGCTTCTAGCCTAATGGCTTTTGCACATTCACACAAAGTTCTATTTTTTCTCTCAGCAACTCCATTTTGATGAGGAGTATAAGAACAAGAAAATTCTCTTTGTATTCCCTCTTTCTCACAAAAATCTTTAAACTTGTTAGAGGTATATTCACCTCCACTATCACTTCTCAAAGCTTTCAACTTGAAAGTAAACTGCTCTTCTACATAAGCTTTGAAAGTAAGGAAAACATCATAAACCGTGGCTTTAGAAGATAGCAGATCCAAGAATATCTTGTATAATCATCTACAAAAGAAACAAAGCAATTTGCTCCTCCTTTGCCTTTGGTTGAAGAGAAATGAACATCAAAGTGCGAGAGTTCAAATGGATGTTGTGTTTTGATGCTTGATCTTGGAAAAGGTCTTCTGTGTGATTTTGCCAAAACACAAGCTTCACAAGCTTGAAGCTCCTTTGACAATGTCTTTGGTAGTCCAACAACTTTTTCTTCCTTGACCATAGATTGCATGGCTTTGAAATTGGGATGTCCGAATCTCTTATGCCACATATCCTCCTGATGACCCTTGGTCTCATAAGCAATATATGAAATGTTAGCACTCTCCCTAGAATCTAGTTTGTACAACTTTCCAATCCTAGATCCTCTAGCAATAACTTCATTTTCTCTCGAGACTATACATTTGTCAACATGAAACTTGACATCCAATCCACTATCCAACAATTGTCCTACACTAATGAGATTCTTGGTTAGTCTAGGTACATAAAGTACATCATGCAAACAAAAAGATTTTGATGATGGATGCAGTGGAATACTACCTATTCCTTCAATTCTACACTCTACATCATTAGCAATATAGATTGATCTTCTTGCACCTAGATATGACATGAGACTTGTGAAAGAGTTTCTAGAACTAGACATATGTGAACTAGCCCCACTATTTATCCACTAGATTTCTTCATTCTTGAAAGGAAAAGATGAAAAGCTAGACATCATTCTTGAAGAGCCTCCAAGGATGGAAGTTCCTCCCTGACAGCATAAGTATGCACAATATTGTCATACTCATCTCTAAGTCCATTAAGGACCACTTGAACAAGTTCAGTGTTCTTAAGAGCATCACCAATACCAGCTAACTCTTGATGAAGATCCTTTACTCTCATTACATAAGATGAAGCACTCTCATCTACTCTCTGATAACTTAGAAAGATTTGACTTCTAAGTGTAAGCAATCTAGAAGTAATCTCTTTCAAGCTAATTTGTGATCTTGATATTATTGCCCATGAATTGCTAGCGACACAATTGCCATGTTCATGCAATTGACTTAATCTAGGCTATATTTCTAGCCTCCATGATTCATTTAATATAAAATATATTGTTAATCATGCAAAACTCTCAAAACAACCATGTGTGTGTGTCCACATGCATGCTAGCCCCTTGGAATATAAAACAATAATTGCAAATACAGATTAGCTTGGAAGGTGTTTCATGGTGCTTGAGATGCTTGCTTCAGTCTCAAATATGCTCGCCATAAATCATTCAAATGAAATACAATTGGGAAGTGCACACATAGCAGTCCTCTAAGCAAGCTTCATTAAAACTCAGACAAAGAGGAGCATATGCACCAACCTCTTACAATGATCTCTCTCTCTCCTAGAATGATCAATAGAATCCTAGAACACTCTTGTGTCTTCCATTGATGAAATGGATGTATATATAGTGTGCCAATCCCTCTACAACTAGCCATCACTCCTAACTTTGGACAAGCAAAGCAAATCCTATTTAAATATAACCTTTGTTCATTTGTTGGAAGAAATCGAATGCATACTCTATATTCAACAACAAGTATTACCTCCACTTGCCTCCACCACAATTTGATGATCAAATAAATTATGACATTGAAAAGCATCTTTAATTTTGCAATGATGTGATGCCTAGTGGTGCATTTTGTACTATTCCCACAAAAGATGTAGCCTTAATTTAAAAAGGAGTTTAGTTAATTTTTTGTATTACATCTCAAATTCTCGTGTTCTATTCGTTTCATATACTTAACTGACAAAGCCTTTGAAGCACTTAGAAAACTCCTTCCAAAAGCACGCATTAAAGAGCATAATTTCCAATTTATGTATTCCAAAGTTTCCAACTGTTGCACCCATTTTCCATTTTGAACATTATAGTCAATCCATCTACAAGTTGGTCAATTATGCTTTGAACGGTGGTCACAACATTTTTCAGCAGAAAAGGCATCATGAACCACTCATACACCCCCTTTTGAGTGATTATGACCATGACATTGCTGTGATGTCTCCTTCCATCATATGGATTTGCCAAAATTAACTTGGGAATTATCTTGCCAAAAGCCTATCTCGTTTTATGGGTGCCATGGATTTATTGGGTTTCATAATTTTTTTCATTGAATTTTGATCGTAACATCATTTTAAAAGCCATTTTTTTCTAATCTTTTAGTGGCCAATCGACTATTTATTTCTTAACCTCTTTCTTAGCTTGTGGGGTCAACATAATCTAGAGAGTGAATGGATCCTTGTAAAAATTCTGCATTCTATGATAGTGATGAAGCCCATACCTTTTATTCCAAGAAAAGATCCTTCAATGTGAATCTAAAAACTATTTTATCTTTATAGTTTGTGAAGTGCTCAAAGCCCTCATGAAAATTTGTCTTACTATAAATTTCTTCTCATTGCCTTACTTGATATACATATGCCATCTCCCCCCCCCCCCCCTTCCCCGCTTCCCCCAAGAACTTTCTTTTCGTATCTGTGTCATTTATCAGTGACCAAATTTTGCTAGTCAATGGACCCATGATCCTCTTCTTCTAATTGATCACTTTTATCAATAACGTACCATCTAGTTATCTATTTCCCATTGTCTCCTAAACGAAAGCCCATAACACATTAGAATCTAAGAAGAGGAAAGTTTCCTACTATTTTCTTTACAAAAAATTGAAAAACAAACCAAAAACTATCTAATAGAAGCAATAGGAGATGCAAAATGTCAATTGAAATAGGTCAATAATTTTCAACAACATAAGGAGTCTGTTGCTATTAGCTCAATGAGTTAAAAAATCTACATTCGACAATAACGAAGGGACAAACATGCCCAATGCCTTCACGAGGCCTTATATGAGAAACATGAAAGGCAATGAACTCCGGAGGATATTAATAACCAAAAAACAAGTGCATGGCAATTTTATTAGATTTAACACACCTTTGGATAGTTCATTTTATTTAATTTAATAATTTTGGTCATGAATGAACAAGGCTATTACACATGGATAGGGAATATTAGGCACAATTTACAACAACAATTGCTGACAAATTAGATTTGAGGTGGCTTAATTACTCTTCTTCTCTTTCTTGCATAGAGTAATGAAATTAATGAATTCATACAAAGATAATCCAATTTTCCTTATATTATCAAAGTAGTTGGTGAGATGTCTTGAAGTTTTAGTAGAGATAAGACCTTGGTGGTCATAAGCCACAAAATGGCACATCATGCCAAGAGGCCTATAATCCTCAAAATATTCACGCCATGTTGGATGTTAAGTTTTGAACATTTTTTTAGTCTTCTAGACAAACTACATCTTGTACTAGTTGCCATTGACATTTCAACTTCAATTGCACACCACCTAGGGAAGTCTTTCCAACCACTTCCAACAACCTAGCATGAGGTCCTTTATAATTGAGCATGAAGGCCATTGAGTTTGACCGAAGCACAATATGTCTCATTCAAGCACATGCATCTAACTTCAGACCTCACAAAGAAGAGATCGGGGCTCAACCAATAAAGTCGTCCTTTGGAAAAATTTAAGCTCTAGAACTCAAGCAATCTTAAGAATGAAATTAATGAAGCTATGAAAAATTGGGAATCATTCATTTTTGAAGGATCAAGCTACCTAACAATTGAAATTTTTTATAGTGTGCCTTGACCAAACAATCATACATGAACTCTTCTGGAGGAATGTTTAACTAGGATTTAGATTTTAGAATGTAGTTCGGCTTTGAGGAAAGTAACTAATAACTATCATCCAAAAGATGACAACATTTGAAAACCACAAGAGTGCTTGATTACACTAGCATGAACATGTACAATACTATTTTTAGCACCAAAAAATTGCTCATACAATTTATGTACAATATTTACCCCACACATTAACATATAGGCATAGCTAATTATTTTGGGAGCACGAGGCTCAAAGTTGTGGAACAATTTGCAATCTAGTTTGGAAACAATAATAACTTTCATCCAACTGAGCTATGGCAAGGGTATTAGGGCCACATGCACCCATTTACATTCATGTTATTGTCTTGTCATATGTAGATTGTGACCCAACGGGGTTGGCTCAGTTGGTTGGCTTGGCATCCAAAGTTTCTTTGGTCCCAGGTTCGAGCCTCCCCTTGGAAACCAAGAAGCATATGTAGATTGTGGATAATGACGATTTTAAGATGAACGCATAAAGAATTCTCTCAAAATTTTTGAGCTAAAATGAAAATTCAATCCATGATGGAAAAGTTCTCTATTGAATTTACCCATCTAATAAAGCCCATAATCATAAATTTACATGTGCATAAAGATTGTATTGAAAGTGAAAATTTTGATTAATTTGACAAATCCGTTTTTTTTATACTACACATCTAACAATCATGTTGGGTAAGACTAAGTAAAATTTTGATCATCTTTCGCGTAAAGAAGTTATCTTTCTAGAGACCTTAATTGTGGTAAAGATAGTTCTTGAAGTTGTGGTTAGTCCTAATGGGCTTGTCATAAATTCTCCAATGATGTTACCACCCATAAAGATCGCTCGAAAGGTCGTTTTCCCATGCATTAATCTCACTACCCCTCAGAAAAAAAGAATTTGTAGATAGTCAAATAAGTTATGGAAAACAAAGACACCCATGAAACGAATGTGGAGATTATAAAAAATATGTGGATACTTCAATATACTTTGGAAGAAGGTGTTTTTTAACATTGCGACAAACTTTGCTTCAAAATCAAATGCTAGAAAATGATAAAACGACAAGCTTTGTTTTTAAATGAAAGAATAATTCAAAAGTTGGAAAGTGATAAAAACATAGACTCGATTCAAAATGATCTAAAAGAACAAGTGTATGCTCAAACTCACCTCACAATGACACATCATCTTTGAGCACATAATCGCAATAGCTTACAACTTCACGACAAAGCTAAAAAGACATTAAAATTGATTTAAACAAGACGACCTTTTAGTCACGAGAAGTTTTGGTGTTTAAGTCTACTTGTACATTCAAGGAGCATTCACATTCTTTAAAAGAGAAATATTGCAATTTGAAAAGATCTAAAATAAAAAGAAACTAAATTTTATGCTCAAACTTGCATGGTGGAGACACCTTAACTTTTAGCAAATCATTGAATCTCCTATCGCTATCTCGACAAAGCTAAATAATAAAAATAAATTTTGGCTCAAACTCACCATATATAGATTGGTCACCTTTGAGCACATAGTCATAACAACATAAGGATTTGACAGCGATAAAAGAAGACACCCACCTAGTAAAACTGATAAGAGATTATTAATCTATGGGGAGGCCCTTTACTCCAAGTCCTTCCTTGGCGTAAGGCATTTGCCAAAACAAGGACAAATTTGCAAGGATCCTTGGAGCATGTCAAAGGAACCTTACAAATCTGGTTTTCCCTCAATAATTGAATGCTAGATCATAAATTGTGCCGTGTGAGTGTTTTTCAAAAGACATTGAATTTTGTTTTTGGCAAGTGTTTATGAGGGGAAGGTCCCCCTCTAAGGGCCTTCCATCTATTGACACGTTATGGGGGACTAAGCTTCTCTCATGTGAAATTAGTACCAAAAAAACCTTTTCTCAATACATGTGAGCTTATACAGCTTTTTGCAAAGAAGGCTGTTTAAAGTAGAGAATAGTATGACTACTAAGATTCCTCACATGGAGGTGCAGCCAATTTCTTGACTATTTATCAGGAATTGATTTTACGAACATGGAATGTCTTTCACTCCATTCTCGTAACAATAAACTTTGCCTTGTCCCCCATCTTTGAAAGTCTTTGAAATAGTTTATAAATGAAAAAAACAACGATTTCAATCAAAAAACTAAAAATAAAAATAACAAGGTGATTGATACATCACGAGAAGCTTTGCCTTATTTCTCATGACAAAGCATTATAAAAATTGAAAAAAAAAAACCAAAGGTTACATTCTAGAAAAATTAAAATGCTCATTTTAATTCATTTTCAAGCACAAACTCACGTAAGAGCGAAACGTTAGCTTTTAGCAAAACATCACAATAGCTTACTACTACTGCGGCAAAGCCAGAAAAAAAAACCCAATTTAGTTCTCAAAGTTACGCAAAAGCGACAACTGAACGACTAGCGAATCAACTCAGTAGCTTATAGCTTAGCAATATACTCTCAAAAGCTAAAAATGAGTAAATATCCCGCAAAATATCAAAACAACCAAAAACTTTTTTGTTAAGTGATATTTATTAAAAATAGAACAAGGGCCCCTATCCATCTCTCTTCTATATTTAAAACAAATACACCTAATAGATCTTTTGCCCGCCCCCCCTACAGTGTATCGCAAACATTCAGATACTGCCACGCGTCTTTCTGAAGCCGGCACTGACACGTGGCATTCAGTGCTTATTGCGTTCAGTATCCGCCATGGACCATGGTTGAGGCTTACTGCCACGTGTATTTTATGTCTAATGGGTGCGATTTTGGCACGTGGCAGTGACTGCCACTTGGACTGTTTTGGGTCGTCGATTATGAGAGCGTGGCCAGATGACATCCAACGGTGGGGAGGTGTTCTTGTGTTGTGTCGTTAAGATATACGGGGATTGTTTTTATCGTCTCCCTCGCCTTTTCTTTCTCTTCCTCTTGTTTTTCTTTGCTTTTTGTGTTCGAGATTTTCGAGATTTTTTGCGATCCATCGTCGTAAAGATGGGAGTCAGATTTGATATTATCAGATCAGGTTTGCGCGGCCGATCTTTACATATTTCTCACTCTTCATATAATTGATGGATGCATCTGCTCTTTGCTTTAGCAACCATTCATGTTTTCAGCAGATCTACTTCACCTGCCCTGATTCTAACGATCCAAAGAAGCTCCAAAATGGCCGATTATCGTTATTTTGAACAAAGGCGAAGGTTACTGTGAGGTTCGGGTCCAAAGAAGCTTAAGCGCCTTTGTGAGATATTGTTATTATGTTGAATGTTGTATTGCTGATGCAGATGGACAAGTAAACGCAGTGAAGGCATTAGTAAATGCAGGGAAGGTTACTGTGAGGTTCAGGTTCAAAGAAGCTTAAGCGGCGCCTTTGTGAGATGTTATTATTTTGAATGTTGTATTGCTGATGCAGATGGACAAGTAAACGCAGTGAAGGCATTACTGAAGGATCCTAACCAGAGGTTGGACGGTAGACACATAGTTGTGGGAATGGACGGCGTATCTGCAGCGCAGCATCATATGTCTCAGCCTCCTTCTGATATTACGATAGATGTTACCCCGCTGCTTGAGAATGAAGCAACGGGTAACGACGAAGAACTGAGAACCGGAAGGCGCATGGGAAGGCTTCGGGGAGCCGCTCGGTACCTGCGGCAGGCAGGTACTCGGCGTTTAATGAGGGAACCGTCGATGCTTGTCAGGGAAACAGCGGCAGAGCAACTGGAAGAGAGGCAGAGCGATTGGGCATATTCAAGGCCGGTTGTAATTCTAGATCTAATCTGGAATCTGGCATTTGTTGTGGTGGCAGTTGTGGTATTGGTTTTGAGCAGGCAAGAGCGGCCCAGTACTCCCCTAAGAATTTGGCTGCTCGGGTACGGCGTACAGTGCACACTTCACATGGTTTGCGTTTGTTCTGAGTACCTGGCTAGACGTCGAAGGCGTGCTAGTGGATTTGCTTCCGTATCAAATTCAATGGAATCTACAAGTTTCGAGAATGAAGTCGAGACCGAAGCCAATACGCCTGTAGAGGAAACCATTGTGGAGCAGGCCAGGTGTGAAATTTTCTCCTCTACATGTTATTTGTACGTATTCTCCATTTCTACATAAAATCATATTGTACGTCTTTAATCTGGGTCAGCACGAATCTTTCATGATTGGACAGTGCATTTTGAGAACCCTATTATCCGTTGCCAATTTTCACTCAGCCCAGATGTTTTCCTGGCTATTCCTTGGTTGTAACTTTGAAGCCCTCAAAATCCTCGACCCTCGCTAGAACTTTTGAGATCTCACGGATTGAAATATAAAAATCTTGAGCTCTGGTGAATGAAACAACTTCCATTATGACCAGTGAGCTGCAGAAAGCAATTTGACTTGTCTGCCACACGTTGAAAGTAGAGCCGAAGCTTATTTTGGAAAACATTTTGAACAAACCATGAAAGAAGAAGAATATCAGTATTTGGCTTCCATGAATGCTAAATCAGCTCAGTTTTCTCCATGATAAGAAGAAATGAGCAAATAATAAGTGTGTTGTGCATCAAAGGTTTTGTGCTTATCATTCATTCAAAGTTATGGGAATGTCAGATTCCAACCGCTGTTGCCGAGATATGAGTGAACACTGTCATTCCATAGTTTTGTTCATCCTCCACAAGTGGAATTTTGGCACAGAGTTATTATTTTTCAGTAGTGCCACTCATAAGAGAATTAGAGGGAAATTGGGTTTCAGACTAGCATAGCTTACAAGAATTGTTTCTATAGGCATAGGGTGTGGTATGAAACATACACATATCAGAGTGATCGAAAGGTTGGACAAGCATCTTATGGTGGCATGAGGTAATGCCCTATTAGGTTTGATGAAGGTTAACTTGTAGTAAAAATTTTAGTGGTCGAGGTTTCCAATCTTAGTGTTTGACAATTTACTACTGATTTGAAAAATGGACATTTCCTCCAGTCATGGAAATTGGGAGCCTTGTGTAATAAAGTATGCTGTATAGATTTTGTGAAACGTTGCACATGACCTTTTCCTTAGCGATTTCATATATGTAGTTCGAACTTTGTATGTAGGCCCTAGAGAACCGTTTCTCATTCCCAACCTCAAAGCAGGTTATCAAAACCATCTAAATTTAAGCCAGAGGATACAACTTTTGTGTGGTCCATCAGAATAGAGGTTTGAGGTTTGATAAATCATAGTTAGATCATGTGTCTTTTAAGCTCATGGCGTCTCATGCAACCTGGCCTTCAGATTCGTTCTTCATATCTAAGTGCTTAGTGCTTCTAATTCAAAATATATATTGCGAGGTCTCAACTGGCTTACTCAACCTGGATAATTAAACTCTAGAGATGCATTTTAGATGTTTGAAATATTATTCCAACGGTAGTCTTCCCAGTTTAGTTCCCATAGTACCTTTTTCTGTGTTTTGGTTGTACGTATGAGATTATGAATCTGCTGTGCTTACTTCAAAATTGCCAGACTGATGTCCGCAGCAACAAGATTCACCTTGACTTCACTGCTTCTGAACCAAGTGGGATTTTTATTGCATGTGGAATAATTAGCATCAGACATTAGAGTTGGTCAATGGAACATTTGGAAATCTTTAAATCTTTGATGGTGCCAGAGCAGTGGGGACAGAGAATTTGAGAATTGACTAAGCTGAGATGAGGCTGTCTTCAGTTTCGGATATGCTTGAAAGAAATTATTGCTAGTGATGCCTTTTAAAAAATGCTCTATCCGTGGTAATAGCTAAAGTAGGGCTGGATTTACCTTAAAAGTTCTCAACTACTGTCTGTCACTAACAACATACTTGTGTAGAACAGTCTGGCGAAGCGAATGGAGTCTGCAAACACAATGTTTTCATTTGTGTGGTGGATTGTTGGCTTTTACTGGATTACTGCCGGAGGTCAAAATCTAGCACATGATTCTCCAGGGCTTTACTGGTAAGGATATCTGTGTCTAGATAGTTTTGTGCACTCTGCATGAAGTAAATGAAAAGTCTGTCAATTTTGGAAGGCTGTATTTTGAGTCGGTGTTATTGAAATTAATATTTTAGGAGCAGATCATGAGAACCTCAACATTGTTTAGCCTAATGCTTACAGGGGACCTTTTTTCTTCTTTTCGTAGTCTTTTTTCTCGTAAGTTTTTAAAGTCACCTGCCTTCAGTTTATACATGGACATGCTTGGAAATTGGGTGAATTGCAGATTTGGTTATCAAAGAGTAATTTTTGACATTATGGCCAATTTTTATGCAGGCTCTGCGTCATATTTTTGGCGTTTGACGTTTTCTTTGTAGTTTTCTGCGTGGCACTGGCATGCGTAATTGGAATTGCAGTTTGTTGCTGTCTACCCTGCATTATTGCTATCCTCTATGCTGTTGCTGATCAGGTACCAAACGGATGAGTTTCAGGAGAATTGCTGTGATTATTGTACTTTTATAAGGTTAATAGATGAACCTTGTTGTTATTTTGAGCTATTGAAGAACAGTCCTATAGCTCTTTTCTTTTCTTAGTCCTCTTTATGTAGGTCAGATATCAAGACCTTTTTATATATGCGAACGTCTTCCTTCACATGGTAGGAAGCTTCAGTTTTGTGTTTCTAATCAATTAGAAAGATTACTTCTTTTCCCACTTGAGTACAAAAGCAATGCTTTGAGGGATATGCATTAGGATTCAGTATTGCAATATTTTTCTCTCTTCAGCATGATACTGGTTTCATGAAACATTCTCAAATTGTTGGAGATTGCTGATTATTAAACTTTTGAACCATCTGTTGTCACTGTTGTGATGGGGTGGCCATTCAGGCATGTAGTTGGTAATTTTAAGTATGTCAGTGATAATATTGATGCATAGCTTATCCTACCAGTATGGAGCAGCGGGCAAGAGTTATTTGATTGTTGTTATCTGACCTTTTGTATATGTTATACCAGGAAGGTGCCTCTGAAGATGACATAAATCTCCTCCCAAAATACAAGTTCCGGCGTACTGGCTGCTTCAACAAAGCTTCACCACAACAGGATGGAATAATGACAGTATCAGGCTCATCAGATCCTATGGATGAACACATATTATCTGCAGAACATGCAGTGAGTATCCTTTCATGTTTGTACTGCTACAATCATTCCTGTAATTCTTCAGTTGTTGACTATTGGTTTCTGCTCATGTGAAAGTTGTATTTTGCTTCCTGTTACATGAAAGTCACTGAGAGCAGCAGTATTGTTTTATCCTGTGTTGCATCGGATCGCGATCCGCTGCAAAAACGTTCCGGATCGTGCGATCCGGAACTTCAGCAATCCGCGACCCGGATCGCAAATTTTATTTTTATTTTTTTGTGGAAAAAGGAGTAATGGCCAATTTTTTTTTTTTTTTGAGTTTAATATTAACTAAATCGGTTTTGAATGGTGTTCTGATGCCAATGGTTTGCAGATCTACTGATTCCGTTTTCTGTTAGAAAATGATAGGAAGAGTTAGAAGGAGCCTTCCTTAGATTGGCGGAAATTGTATACTTCTTTTAGAATAGCTGAAACAGGGGGTTCAGGGGGCGGTAGCCCCCCCCCCCCGGTAGGGGGTTTGGGGGGCAACGCCCCCCAACTTCCAACTCCTTGAGTGAAAACACATTTTTTGGTGTTTCGCACTCGAAACAGTCGGCAAACTACACTGTTCAAATTTCTGAAACCAGATGAAAATGCAGCCATCTGAAAATGCAGCCAGTTTTCTTAAACCATCTACTGATGTCCAGATTTCTAATCAATGTTGCCCGCAGCCATCTGAAAGCAAGCAACAGATCTGCAAAACAATTGCTTTTTTGATATCCTTTCACATGATACCCATATTGGCAACTATACAAAAAAAAGGAAAAAATTGTGTTCCGGAAACCCTAATGGGAAATCCCGGATTGCGTTCCGGAACGCCATCCGGAACAAGTTCCGGAACGCGGACTGCAACCTTGGTTTTATCTGTTGGGTTTTTTTAATCGAGGTACAATTTCCTCAATCACTTACAAGTTTTAAATTCCTGTGGCTTTGTTTGTCAATTTGAGTAGAAAACTCCTGCTGCTAAGCAGCAGCTAGAATCCATATTTAAGCATTTTAAGAGTGAGTTTTTGCTCGCTAGTTGTTAAAGGTTTTTTCAGGAAATGCTGTATTAGTGAAAGCTTGAATAAAAAAAGATGAGACATTTGATGGAACAGCTATGATTAAAGACTTGAGAACAGAAATTCTGCATTCAGCTCTTTTTTTATTGTTTACACCTGGATTGAAAATTCTGATGAATACACACAGCAAGATGGCACTCCTTTTTTCCAGACATCATGGTGAAAGTGTTGCCCTCCCATATCTGAATGATCATTTTCACTTCAAAGAAGTCCGCAACTTGGGGTTGTGTCCAAGGTAGTGCTTGCTAAGTTGCAACTTGCGACATACTACTAAACATGTGGATCAGGCTGCCAATAATGCAGAGTCAATGTAAAAGTATTACTTGGCCTTCATTTGAGGAGACTGGACATATCAAAGCATCTGAGGAGAAATCTTCTGGAGTTTGGTTGGAGAGAAGTTTTTTAGCCTGGTTATCTTTTAGACTTTTCTTGATCAGTCTCTTAAGAGTCAAGACTTGTAGAGGAGACTTGGAGTTTGGTGATTTATGCATCTAACATGTTTTATGCGTCTAACATGTGCTTATCTCTTCGCCACATGTACCTACCCAATCATATTGGGCATTTACATCGCAACCTTGCAGCATGGGAGTCGTAGTTGTCGTATGACCTTGTTTGCATCTTTTGCGCTTCATCCTTATCCAAGAAGCATGATTAGCTTAATCTTTCCTATAGATAGAATAGTTCTGCAGAGGTTACTTGACAGACTCTCAATAGCGGTTGCCTAAGTCTAGAGTGCAAATAAATCACTTATAGCAGAGTAGCTAGCTCATCAGCAAGCTATGAACATCAGGACTTCATGTATCTGATGTTCTGCCCCAAGCTTGATGAAGCACTTCTAAACAGAACACGTGCAGTGGTATGCAGTGCAAACTGATCTCAAAAAGAACTTCAAGAAAGAGAAGGGTTTGCCTCAAATTTCCAGAGGCTAGAAAGTTCTCCAGGATCGTTTGTAAAAGTGGGTTTACTGGTCCTAATGTGAATCTTCCATTTAGCCATATCCCCTTTATGGAAGCTTCTACAGACAAGTTGTTCCCTCTTTTTTTAAAATTTGAAATGCAACTTCATCCTGGCCCTGGGGTTTGTAGTCAGTTGGACTATTTTGCCCATTAGCCCTCAGGGTCCAACTAATAGATATCGAAGTCTGCACTTTTGGCGTTGGTTCATCTGAATGGCATTAATGTGATAGCGGTCAAAAGCATCACATGCTGATGAGTGTGGACAAACACTACAAAGTAGCATTGAAGTAGAGTATGGATAAGCTAAGGGTTATTTGTGATTAGACATATATGTTTGTCAGGAGAAATCAATGTGATTCTAAAGCACAGAAAGCTAGACCAATCAAAAAGTTGGACTGGTGAAGGATTCAGATGTTGAAAACATAGAGAATTGACATTCTTGAAGCAAAAGAATTCTAAGGTTGTAAGATCGACAAAAAGAATGAGATGATAATAGGATAGCTGATTCTCATTGAAAAACTGAAAAATCGTCCTGCAGTAAGTGGTGAGCTGGTGAGGTGAGAGGACTTCTGTTCCTCTTCATGAGGTGAGGAGCTCAACTTCAATCTGTTGCACAAATGAGAACATGAGAGAAAAATCAAAATTTCCAGCCACATTCTTCTCATGCGAAAAGAGAATATGTTTGTATCTCAGCAAATCTGCCGGATTTGATAGATTCACGTGACCTTTGCTGGAACCAAATGTTGTGAAAGGTTGCCAATGAATGTGGTTAAGGACTTCTTAATTGGCAATCAATTAGTTCGACATCAAAACGTGAAGAGCAGCAAGGTTGTTAGCTTCTTCATTGAAACCATAGATGCACCGAATCGCGATTCGCTGGGTCTGCGATTCGCGAGTCGCGATTCGCGACCCAGAATTGCAAATTTTTTTTTTTTTTTTTGAAAAAATAGCTTATGGCTGAAATTCTTTTAGGGGATCAATGGTCAAACCAGCGTTTTGCCTCTCAGAAGTGCAGTAGATGAGGCACAAACAGATCTTATTTTCAGTAGCTATCCGGTTGTCATTTGCTCTGCTTTTCAGTAAATGTTAATGCTACAGTTTGGACTATCAACTGTATGGATGATGATCATTTTTGCAATCGTTTCACTGGAGATGTGAGTGCAATGTACATACAATTGGGGGCATAAATATTGGGCCCTTCTCGGCGCGCATTTGGACCCCTTTTTTATCTATAGGGGGGCGGTAGCATTTTTATCTACAGTGTCTATATAGCAGGAAGCTCTAGGGGGTTCGGGGGGCGGCAGCCCCCCGGTGGGGGGTTTGGGGGGCAACGCCCCCCAACTGCGGGGTCCGGGGGCTGCCGGTAGACCCCGGCCCCGACGTTAAGGTCTCTTCATGATTTGGCCTACCAACTCCCCGAGTGAAAACATACTTTTTGGTGTTTTGCACCCAAAACAGTCGGCAAACTACACAATCATAATCCCCTTGATCAAAGCTTTCATCTGATACCCATATTGCCTAAAAAAATTTCAAAAAAAAAAAATCGATTCTACACGATTATGGGAAAATCCCGAATTGCGAATCGGGATCGCGTTCTGATCGCGATTCAGAATCGCGCTGCAACTATGATTGAAACCTTTGCTCAACATTTCTTGAAGTTTCCAGATAATTTTTTATTTTAGGCCATTCCCTTGAGGTGTGACCTTAGCTCAAGTTTCAAGATGTGGAAATTTTCAAGGACGTATCAAATGCTACTTTGCTATCCCTTGGGTACTACTAGATACATGCTGAACCCTTCTGAAATAGTCCTTCATGCTCAAGCTGATGCCTAGCACAATGAATTGGTATTGCTTTAGCTAAAAAGAGGATTAAAAGTCCCAATGAATAAACTTGTCTACCTTGAAGCTGACTAGTCTTAGCTAGGACATGCTCTCGTTGGCCTTAACAAGCTTCAAAGAAACAGCTTGAAGTATTTCTTGAATCTAGAGATTTGTAGTATCTTGATCAAGAGTTTCATTGAAATACTAATGACTGGTTGGTCCCGCCCTTTTACTTCCGTTGACTGAATGGTAGGTAATTGACGGTTTATTCTTCAAACCTGTTGAATGGACGCCAGAAGGGTCTAGTTTTCAATCTTTAATTGTGCAAATGTTGTAGTCTGGTAAGTGAAAGTAGGGTAAATCTTCGTCAAGACTTCTAGAATCTTAATTCTATTAAAATCTTTGATCTTAGTTTCTCCTCTGTTCTGTAAGCTCTTGAAATTATGATCAATACTTCTTACCTGGGTTTGTACATAGAGGAAAGTTACTGTGCGTTCATAGTTTCACAACATAAAGGCGAAGGGATTTTTTAATATGGCCTCCGCATATGGTGAGCTGATGCATATAACCGTCTGCTTTCTATAGCAGCACACTAGCAAAGAGATTGCAATATTTATTACGCAGAAAGAATCGGCTTGAGAAACTTTTGCAACAACATTATTAGTCTATTATTGGAGCAAGTCATCTCTTGCCTTCTAGGCCCCGTGCTATCTTATTCCTTTAGAAAAATAAGAGTCATGTTTGTTAAATTTGCAGTCTCAAGTTGACTTTTATACATCCATCAAAAGATCTTAGATAGCCTTACAGAAAGCTACAGTTTACTACCTGTAACATTTTATATGTTCAAATATTTGTCTTCGCAATTTCTTTGTCTAAAGACTTTTAGAAATGGTAACAGTGCTGAACTTCCAATTTTAAAAAGTTGAACTGTTCTTGTGATGTCTTTTTGAAATCTCATATGTGAACTTTACAAAGTTGTTTTATGGTGTTGTTTCGTGAATTTATTTGAGCAAGGAGAGTTTTGATGATTTAAAGAGTTTGAGAAACTTTTTGATTGCTGAGCAGGAATGCTGCATCTGCCTATCAACTTATGATGATGGAGTTGAATTGCGTGAACTCCCATGCAACCACCACTTTCATTGTGCATGTATTGACAAATGGCTGCGGATCAATGCAACTTGTCCGCTCTGTAAGTATAACATCATTCACAGCAATAACAGGACAGAAGTTTAGCACGAGCAGTCTTTGAAGGAAAAAGATGCACTGCAGTTGATTGCACTAATCAGGGTAAGCTTGAATGTAGCTGCCAACTCCTCATTTTTGTACCATATACTTGGCAAGTTTGAATATATCAATTTTTTCTTGCAAGAGCCAATGCAATGTTCTCATGCAATGTTCTCAATGGTTATGAATGTTGTGATGTTTGGCACTTAAGGTGTTCATTTACTTTTTCCAATCAAGCTATTGTTTTCTTTGAGATTGTAGAATTATTATGCTTAGTTACTGACGTGATCACATCTCACCAACTCTGTATACCTTTATTATAGGAGCAAATTCTATGCAGAGAATGCTTCTATCCAGTTCGAAATCTCAGATAAGTCTATTGCTTAGAAATGCCAATCCACGTATGATTTTCCTTGAGTGTGTCTAATCAATATTCAAAGCTAGCAGAAAGCAGCAACCAAACATTAAACCAACGTCATGTCATCACCACTATGTTAGGGAGTTCAGCTTGGCACATGTGAGAGCTTTTGTATATTTAAACCTCGGACTAATTCTGAATTTGTGGGCATCATCTGCTGCCAGACCTGTTGGGATAATGGAAGGATTTGCTTCTGAGATGATATCTAGAGCTTCCCTTTTCAAATCATGTGTAAACATTGATAACTTTGGCTTAAGAAGGGTTGTTAATTTTGTCAAAGTAGGCACTATATTCAAACAGTTGCTGTAGCACTCACCATTTTCATATTTGTGGGTGCATTTAATGGTATATGCATTAATACAAAATTTTAAAGTCCATTCATTCTGGATGCCAGTGCTGCACTCGTATTTGGGAGTCTAAAATATAAGTAGTAGATAAAATTTCATTGTACATCAGTTGTCAACTGTTTAGTCATGTTTTTCATAACTTGATCTGCAAATATGACAACTCTCTCGATAGTTCTAGCATAAATGCAAAGGTTTGACTTTTGTATGTACAAATGTTTGAATGATACATTGATGGGGTCAAGGTTGTGTCATCCAAGGTATTAGCATTGGCGTTTCAATTATGATGAAATTAAAACATTTTTATTTGATAGAATTTAATGTAACATTGAACATTGTAAACTTAAGAGGTTGTACCATAGTTGCTCAGTGTATGAAACAAACAACCTTGTTTTGATGGATTTCTATCACTTTGTTTGAAATGGTGAGATGAATGATGGCAAGTGATATTTTCTTCACCAAGCAAAACTTACTTTATTCTTTTTTTGACACCGTCCATGTGTGCGTGGGGTTAGAACTTGGGCGGTCAATCCCACACTAAGAACCCTCTATCATCATATCACACAGGGGTGGATAGTATTTTACTATTAGGTACAATATCTTCTAGTACTTTTTCTTTCATCTCAATTCACTTTTGACTTAAATGTTCTGTTTTGGGTGAAAGAAGTAAGAAAATTCGTTTTGAAATAGCAATAAAAAAATAAGATTGAATGTATGGAGCTCTCCTAACCCATTGTTAACAATAGGATATTCATGTAGATTAATTTGAATCATGAGATGGAATGAATAACTTATACCTGCTAGCCTTGAACATCAAGCAAAAAATTCTTAAAGTCTTTAAAATTTGCAAGTAAAAAGCCATATTTGAAGGAATCTTAGTGTGTTGCAACATGAGCCTCAAGCAATGGCAACTCGAATTCATAAGCTCCAAACCAAAAAAGGCAGAAGGTTCTTAAAACTCGAAAGCTTTAACCCTCTAAACCTCTACCGTGATGGAAATATGGTGGTAACAAAATCATGGTCGTGGAATCATATAATCCCACTAAATATGAGCTAAGAATAATAACTTAGTGTAATAACAAGTATCAAACATGTTATTTTGTTATATGAATTAGAGCTATGAAAGCTTCACAGCAATTAATCAACTCCAATATATTTGATATTTAAGTGATATGAATGATAAATCTCTAATAACATTACTCCAACACAATTGGGCACCTTAAATCATAGCTCTACACATTGCTTTTTAAAGTTGGACCAAAAACAAGCTCCATGTTTGCCTTTGGTCAAGTTTTGATCTCTTTTAGAACTTCGTGTTTCAAAACATATCGTGATTTGTTCAAAACTGTTTCATTGGAATACTATTTCATACTTACCAGGGACTTCATAACATTAGTTTCATTTTTTCTTCTAAAATTTGTCGAGGTTTTTCTTGGTGTAAATTGAATTTTATTTTGACTAACAATTATATGAAAACTACCAAATTAGTATAATGTCTTTGGGAACCTTTGCTGGCAAGAGGGATTTGAAGGTCCTAATACGAAAAATTATTTGTTACGTAGTAGCTTCAAGAAAAGTACGCAAATAGGCTTTTTGAAGGTCATAGAAGAAAAAGCTGAGACTTGATTGAAGAATGTAATGTTTAGTGGGATAGGAGAGGGAAGGCCTTTGATTTTTGGGCTTCCATCGAAGATTTTGTGGAAGAGGTCAATAACATGTTGGGATGAGGGTTTGTGACCAAAGGAGGCGTGAATCTTGAGGACTAAAGGATGGAAACCGATGTTGGAGACTTAGTAGAAGGGATGAGAAATTTGCTTGTCTGTTCTCTTATAGTTTTGTCTAAACTACAAATATTTCGATATTGCAATGTTTATTATGTTATGTTTGTCTATAAAATCAATCTAACAAATTATGATGATTTTAAAATTAGAATCACTTAGAATTCGAACTCGAACGTGACAATAGTCCCGATAGTTTTGTTTGAATTTGATAGATGTAGTCATGCATTAGGAGCTCGATAGTGCATCTATAGAATGCAACCATTTTTCTATTGAGCATCCTTTCCTTCTTCCAACAAATTGATCATACAATTTTATCATGTTTAGTATAATGTCAGATGGATTGAATGCTTCTTTGTTTAATTATAATTTGATTACGTTCTCTTAAGGTTTTACTTGATAAAATGTTGTAAATGCGAACTTGACTTTTTGTTGTAAATGTTATAAATTCCAACTTGACTGTTTGAGGCCCAAGTTTTGGTTGCTCAAATTTGAAACTCCTACTTTACTTACATTCGTTATAATTAAAGGGAAGCAAAGTGCTTGATGTATCTAGACTCTCATTAATTAGAAATTTTGGTGGAGATTGCACCCTTCAAACTAGTCAAGATTGTTTCTACACCACACATCTTGACCAGGGCTCTCATTGAATAGTTCAAGTAAATGTGGGGACATGATCACTCTTTTAGGAGAAGATCCGAGTTCTCTTTACCACATATAAGGCTCATTCATTACAACATTTGCCACAATTTCCAACAAAATTTCCAACGTGAAATCATGCAATAATTATTTTCTTGAATTGATGCCTCAAAAAATGCATAAAAAATGTGGCATGAATGCCACATGGCCATCACCATTGATGGGAATCTCTACTGGGTTGATCTTGTACCATCAGCGCCTTCATCTTGCGAACCTCTGATTGTGTCAGAGTTGCCTTCTTGGTGTCGTTGCATCTTCTTCTTTGCTTCGTTGTGCTTGAGGATGTGACAATCTTTATCTGCAAAATAGCTTGGTCTTGGACAATGAGTGATTGTGCTGCTGCTGTTGTGGTTGTGATGCTACTGGATGTTCTGCCTTTATCTTCTTATCCTTGAAGCCTTTCTTCTTCTTGGATTGCTGCTTGTTTGAGTAGAGTGCCATGGATTTGGTACTCGTAGACGTAGACAAGCTTTTCCTCCTAACTTCTTCCTGCAACAAACTTGCTGTCAATTTTTGGAGAGACAACGCAAGGGTTTTGCTAAAAAGCAACACTAAATTGTCATAGGAGGATGGAAGACTGGCAAGAAGAGACATGGTAGAGTCTTCTTCTGAGATAGGAGAACCTATTACAACCAGTTGGTTTAGCAATTGTTTGAACTCATTCAGATGGTCGCTGACTGAGGTGCCTTCACTCATTCTGCGTGTCAGTACCTTTTTCCTCAAGAAGAGGCGAGTCGAGACATTTGAGGTCTTATAGATGCTAGTGAGTATATCCCACGCTTCTTTGGAAGTAGTGCAATTGGATACATGAGCAATTTGAGTGTCTTTTAGGTTTAGAGATACAATGGCAAGAGCCTTGCCATCCTTTGCTTCCCAAGCTGGGAGTTGTTCGGGTTCTGCCGGTCTGGGTATGGAACCATTGACGTATCCCCATAACTCTTTTTCGATTAGGATCATTCTCATTTTGAACTTCCACATGTGGAAGTCATCTCCGTTGAATTTGTTGATCAAGCGAATCTCTGAGGTGCCTTCCATAGTGAGCGAGATTATACACAAGTGTTGTTGATAATCAAGGCTTCATATTCTTGCTTCATGGCATCATACCACTTCTTGGTATTGAGTGCCTCTTCAACATCCTTTGGCTTTTTATGTAAGATGAAATATGCAAATAGAACAGCTTCTGAGAAGATCTTGGACTCTAGTAATCAACTGAACCGGGCTCTGATACCATTTCTATTGGTGTTTATGACCATTGTCTGCATGCTCTACGATTGATAACGAATGGCAACGACGAGAACATGAAAGAGACGATTACAATTACAATGTAAACGATGTCTCTACCAACAGTAAGAAAACTTTATGAACATAGTAGTAACTATGATTTTAGGAACGAGGATTGCTTAGAGAATGAAATTAAAAGCTTGTTGTCCTTTGGGTTATCAGAGTAGGAGCCTTAGACTACCGTAGAAGTAGGATTGCGAAGCATTAGGCGTCTTGGACATCCATGCGATCCTCTGTCTCTGATAACCGTGTTTGTGTGCAAGAGAGTGAGAGAGACAATTGCATTCAATTAAGAACATAATAGTTGAACAAAAGCAAATATGGATAAAAGGAGGGATTGAAACACAATACAGTAGAGCTGATAAGTGCGTGCTCCTACTTATAGATTTTGAAACAATGGCTATAGTTCTAGTTCTCTCTCTCTCTCTCTCTCTCTCTCTCTCTCTCTCTCTCTCTCTCTCTCTCTCTCTCTCTCTCTCTCTCTCTCTCTCTCTGTAAATCACTAACTCTAAGGAGCTAGCTAATGAAGACCTTTTGGTCGTATGATCACTCTCACAACTGGCAACTGCTAACTCACTCACTCTTTTTCTTCGCTCAGATACATATATATATTGGGTAGAGAGTCTCTTGATGTATTGTAATTACAGTTTACAAGATGATTAACAACCATTTAAACAAGATCTGTAGATCCGTTATTGGAGCATCATGAAGAAGGAGAAGTACAGAGTAACATATCCTCCGTATGCGTCGTAGTGTGAAGGATGTAGGGCCGTTATGGCCGTAGTATGTCCGCAATTGTTTGATCAACCACTGGTCGTTCGATTAGCTGTTGTTTGTTCATTCAAAATCCTCCATTGGTAACCGTAAGTGATAACTTACGTAGCGGAATGATGAGATAGGTCAACTTCGTTAGTTGATATCGTAGGAACTCGCAAACCGTTGTGGTTACTTGACTTCGTTGATAGCCGTAAGTAAGTTGCTTACGTTTTCTAACCATGAGGAGAGTTGAGTCCGTTCATAGACTTCATTGGGAGTTGGTGACTTTGGTCATGGCTTCCATCGTAGGAGATCGTACGAAGGGCACTTGCGGTGGTCGACGAGAACTTACGTTCCATTGCCTTTGAATTTCTTAAGTGCTCCTAGATAATAGCCTACGTGTTTTTAACGACTCCCTACAATTTGTGGGCCTTCACAAGTTGAAGTTGTGTTTCTCCGTAAACATTGTTTTGACGGAGCTCTTCGGTCAGACCATGATTTGGCGATGACTTTGCGGTTCTGTCTAATTTGACTTTGCATGTATTTCTGCAGACTGTTTCAGAGCGAGGGAATTCTGAGAGATGAAGGAGAGAGAAGGGATGAGTAGGAGTAAGATTAAACTCCAACTGGTAAACACGAAGTAGAAGATCCAAGAAGACGACGACGAGTAGGTTGCCTTCACGATGAACCATAACCATGTCGAATAATCGGAGGAGTGGTTCCTCGATTCTGGAGCAATGCAACACATGACAAGCCATCAAGAATGGTTTATCGACTATTCAGCCTACAACACCAAGAAGTTCGTTCACCTTGAAGACAACGACTCATATAGAATCAAAGGTGAATGTACTATCAGACTGAATTTTCAGAATTAACTGTAGAAGCTGAAACCAAATGTATTGTATGTCCCGAACCTGATGACAAATTTGCTGTCGGTCAGTTGAATTACAGATTTAGGAAATAGGATAGAGTTTCAGACAGATTCCTATCAAATTCTCTGTGAAAAATGCTAAAATAAGCTTGGTAGAGGCCAAAAATCTTGTATATAGATAAACACACATGCGTGGAGCCTATTCCCACGTGTGAAAATAGTGTATTTTTCATGTACCATAATCATATAGGTTGTACATATGATTTAATTCAAGTTCTAGTGGCTAAAAAGGCCAAAAACTAGTTTTCTAGACATATGACACATGGCATCAATCTATTGATTGCATGAGCCACATCCTTTGGTTAGGTGTCATATCACATGTGTATAGGACAGCTCACATGTGCGGAGAGGCTGAAGTAAGCGAATTTTGACTTCTAGAAGATTTCCAAGTAGATCTCCATATAGAAGGAAAATGGACCAAAAGTGCTCAAAATAGAAGGTTTTTTCCAAGTGTCAGTTTTGCATGATGAATCATCATATGACAAAGCACCTTCTTACATGTGGGATCAGAGGGATGATCAGTACCACGAGCTCCCACTTATTGTATATATAGAGCCACATTTGGCCATAATCATTGTGAGACACCAATCTTGGTTTTGGAAGCAATTTTGAGTGATTCTCTCCATTTGTCTACATTGTTTTGATTGTTTTGAGGTTCTATCAATGTGTACTTGATTTTCAGGTTGGAGTCCGTACTCAGACAATGTTTCACACGTGTGAAACCATAAAGTACACTTACCTTCAATTAATGATTGTTCTTGTTAGGATTTTGTGTCTAGAATTGATCTAGATTGATCTTAATCTGAAGTAGATTGATAGATCAAGTAATCTGACAACCAATCCCTCTTGAGGATCAGATTAGGATCCACTCTTGGTCCTTTTTGTACTTTCTCCACATGGTATATATAGAGCCACATTTGGCCATAATCATTGTGAGACACCAATCTTGGTTTTGGAAGCAATTTTGAGTGATTCTCTCCATTTGTCTACATTTGTTTTGATTGTTTTGAGGTTCTATCAATGTGTACTTGATTTTCAGGTTGGAGTCTGTACCTTGACAAGGTTTCACATGTGTGAAACCAGCAAGTACATTTACCTTCAATAAATGATTGGTCTTGTTTGGATTTTATGTCTAGAATTGATCTAGATTGATCTTAATCTTATGTAGATTGATAGATCAAGTAAATCTAACATCCAATCCCTCTTGAGGATCAGATTAGGATCCACTCTTGGTCCTTTTTGTACTTTTTTCTCATGGTATCAAAGCCTAGTACAAGAGGTTTTGTTGAAATTGATAGGGTTAATCAAAACATCTTTGGATCTGTCCTCCAAGTGAGACCTTTGAGAGTTTCTAGTGCACATAGAGCATCTATGCAAATCTTTTGTAGAATTTGACATAGATTGGCTTAAATTGAGAGTTCTAGAAAAGAGATTGAGATCCAAGTCACATTGTTCAACCCTACTCAATTTGTTTGACTGACTGTAAGGTTTGAAAAGAGTCATTAAGGTGTCTATGGCAAATGTGTAGAGAGAGATCCAATTTTCTAAGAGTTCCTTCCTTCGTAGAGGGCAAGATCTAGAAGCTCATTATGTGTTGTTATTGGTGAAGAATTTGTCTTTTCCTATGTGATCAAATCTTTCTAATTGGCATTAGCTCTTTGAAGCACAATATCTTAGTGAGAAAAATCACAACTTTTGATTTTGAATTTCATTCTAAGTCTTAAAAAGTAGAGTAATTGGTGGAATCCAATAGGAGTGATTGAATTCAATTTGTTGAGCAAAAATTCACATAGTATGTATGAAACTCAAATTAGTTCTATTCAACTTTCTTTGTGAGAGTGTGAGGGTCAATTTGTGATCCCATTTGATGTCTAGAATGAGGAGGAGTCCATATTTGAGTATTCATGCATGGTTGAGATCTTTGTGAATCTCTAGTTGTCTAATTTTTAAGCTTTGTGAAAAATTGGTGGTATAGTTGTTTTCAAATCAAATCAAATTCATTCTAAATCTCAAGAGTGAGATTATTTGGGTCAAGAGTGAGTCCAAAAGAAGTGATTAAGTTTGATTTTTATGTGTTTGAAACAAAACCCATCTTTTGTTCAAGAATCTCAAGTGTTGAGAGAACTAGTCAAGTGAAAAGGAAAATCTAGGTGTCAAATCTTTTCATATCCATTTCAACTTTCAAAAGAAAGAGTCATTGGTATTTAATTTGTCCAATAGAAAAGTGGATCTCATTTCTTTTGTGATTTGATTCAAAGATTGTATGCTTTTGTCTTAGTGATCAAAGCAAAGTTTCCAAGTGACTAGTCATTAGTGTGAAGATTGATTCTTAGGTTTGTGAGTTAGATCTTTTGTAGATCCTTCTAGATTGTTGAAGATGTTCAAATCTAGTCTCTTGAGAGTCACAAATTGTAAAAATTACAGCAAATAAGGATTCTAAAACACTTGAAATGATGAGGGAAACAATAGATTATGATTTCATAAGATCAGCACAAGTTGAACCATCAAAATCCATCAAAAATCTATGCTTGAACCTCACTAAATGGCCCAAATCCTTGAAGAAGGCTTCACACGTGTGAAAGTACGGCCTCCCACAGTATGAGTACTGCAAACCAGACCTACATTCAATCCTATAATCATTAGTAATCACAAGTACTCAAACAATTATGAACATAGAGAGCAATTGCACCATTATGAGAGAAAAAACATGAAATTGCTTGATTGATTTTGGTGAGATATCATCACCTATATATACATGATCCATCACGGTTTTGGGCAGGTATGAGTAGCCCTAAACCTATCCCTAATTCTAATTTTGGTGGATCTTTCATCCCTACCAATTTAGGGTTGGAATCTTGGAGATCCCTCAACAATGCAAAATTTACCAAAAATAGCTCCTATTTTTTCTCCCTTGTATCTAAGCATAATTTTGACTCATTCCAAAGGTTCTAACACTTAGGTCTACTTGAGAACATCCTTATGAATGGAATCCTATGCTATTTGGCACGTGTAACAAGCCACATCATGACCATCTAACTATTTACAAGTCGTATGACCAAAACTAGTCAAGCTAGAATTGTGAATTTTTAACACTCCTCCTCACTATCTAGCTTGGTTCAATCATTGCTTTACTAATCACTCCAAGTGATGATCTGAACTTCATAAAAGGTGTCTTTTGAAGTGGTTTAGTAAGTAGATCAGCTACACATTCATTGCTTGGAACATGCTCCAAAGCAATCTCCTTGGCTTGCACCATTTCTCTCACAAAGTGATGGCATATCTCAATGTGCTTAGATCTTGCATGGAAGATTGGGTTAGATGCAAGGTGTTGGGCTGATATATTGTCATTGTAGATGATTGGTGCCTCCTCTGAATCCATGATCTTTAGTTCCACCAATAATCTCTTGATCCAAAGTACCTCCTTTGTAGTGGTTGTCAAAGCTTTGTACTCGACCTCGGTTGAAGATAGAGATATAGTTTCTTGCTTTTTTGAAAGCCATGAAACCAGACCTTCTCCTATGAAAGTTGAATAGGCACTTGTTGATTTCCTATCCCTCTTGTCCCCTGCAAAATCTGAATCACTAAATGCATGAAGGTTAATCACATCTCCTCTATATAGAATCCCAAAATCTAATGTACCCGAGATGTATCTTAGAATCCTCTTAGCCTTTTTCCAATGGATATTCAATGGCTTTTGCATGGATTGGTTCAACCTACATACACTAAAGCTAAGATCTGGTCTAGTTATAGTGATCCACATTAAGGAACCTATAAGTTGCCTAAACAAAGTGATGTCCATGAAGGATCTTTCATCATCTTCATTTGGCACTTTTACATCTTGCTCCATTGGTGTCTCAACACTTTTGCATACTTCCATATTAAACTTCTTCAAACCCTAGATCTACCATCTTGAATTCTAAGAATAGATCTATCTTGATTTTTTCAATACCATCAACACTATTTTCACTAATGATGATGTCATCTACATAAATGAGTAAAAGTACAATACTAACATCATCAAACTTAATGTAAAGAGTGGGATCATATTCACTTTGAACAAAAGAAAGTGAAATAAGATAGCAATGTAGTCTTGAATTCCAAGATCTCAAGGCTTGCGTCAAGCCATAGATGCTTCTTTGGAGATGGCATACTTTGTTCTCCATTCCGTGCTTGATGAACCCTTGTGGCTGCTCCATATAGATATCCTCTTCCAAAAAACCATTCAAGAAAGCATTAGAGACATCCATTTGACATAGAATCCATCCAAAATGTGATGCAAGTGCAATGATTAGCCTTATTGTGACCATCTTGGCCATGGGTGCAAAAGTTTCCTCATAGTCTATCCCTCTCTCTTGAGCATAACCTTTTGCAACTAATCTTGCTTTATGTTTGTTAACACTCCCATTTGCATTCAACTTAAGCTTGAAGACCCACTTGCATCCTATTACATTCCTTTGAGGTCTCTCAACAAGCAACCAAGTTTCATTCTCAATCAAGGCATCATACTCATCCAGCATAGCTTTATACCATTCTTTGGAGTTCAATGCATCTTCAACATTAGATGGTCTTCAAAACTAGATAAAGCATAAGAAGTGGATGAGATACCCTCAACTTGCTGTACTTTGCCTTGATATGTGAGCCTTGATGGCTTCACTTTTGCCCTTGAAGATCTCCTTGGTGTGATAGGTGGATTTGGTGCTTGCTCCTCCATGAGCTCCTCCTCAAAACCAAGATCTTGCTCCTTGGCCATCTTCTTCTTGATTGTTGGAGCACTTGAGCCTTCTTCAAGCATATGCATATGATGTTCATCAAAGATGACATCCCTTGAAACACCAGATTTGTTCAAGGATGGGAGATAGACTTTGTAGCCCTTGCTTGAGCTTGCATATCCAAGCATGATCCCTCTTGTGGAAGATGGATCCTCCTTGGTTCTTGTTTTCAATGGCACATGCACATAACATATACACCCAAAAACTTTCAAGTGATTAAGATTGGGTTTCTTTCCATACAACATCTCATAAGGAGTTTTGCCTTCAATTGCTTTGCAAGACACCCTATTCATCAAGTAGTTTGCACATACAAGAGACTCACCCCAAAAGGATTTGGGCAAACAAGCATCTAATCTTAAAGCCTTAGAACATTCACATAATGTTCTATTCCTTCTTTCAACAACTCCATTTTGTTGAGGAGTGTAAGGACAAAAAGTTTCTTTCTTGATCCCTTCCTCCTCACAAAAGGCTTTGAACTCATTGGAGATGAATTCTCCACCATTGTCACTTCTAACAATCTTGATGCTATGATTATGATGCTTTTCCACAAACAACTTGAACTTTACAAAAGTATCAAATACTTGAGACTTGAAGGAAAGTAAGAACACCCAACAATATCTTGAGTAGTCATCAATGAAGGTTAAAAACATGGATGAACCTCCATTAGATTTGGTGCTAGCAATGTGCACATCCGAGTGTACGAGTTCAAGAGGATGAGATGACTTTGTGATGGAGTTAGGAAACACCTTCTTATGTGCCTTGGATAAGGCACAAGCTTCACAAACCTTGTCTTCCTTCCCAATAGACCTTGGTAGGCCTAAAGCATAATCCCCCTTGATCATAGCCTCCATGGAACCCGAGTTGACATGTCCAAGTTTTTGTGCCATAAAGTAAAGGTAGATATCTTGCTCTTCTCGGCCAACATGACAACATTAGTATCCACAAATGCATCCAGCTTATAAAGTTTGCCAATTCTAGTGCCCTTAGCCACTATCTTACCCTTCTTCTTGATGAAACATTCATTTGAAGCAAAGTCAACATTGAAACCATTGTCTACCATTTGGCCAACACTTAGTAGATTCTTTGTTATTGTAGGAATGTACAAAACACCTTCTATGTTGATCTTTTTGAAAGATCCTAAGCAAAGGGGAATGCTACCAACTCCTTCAATCTTACAAGCTTCATCATTTGCTGTATAGATAGACTTTATAGGTCCATCATAAGATAAGAGAGAAGAGAAAAACTCCCTTTTACTAGTCATGTGTGAACTAGCACCCGAGTCAATCCACCAAGGATCTTCTCCTTTGAAGCTTGTTGAAGAAAATATGGACATCATGAGAGAGTCCTCATGTGAACTCTCCTCCTCCTCCTCTTTGCTCATGTTGGCTAGGCTTTGATCTTGCTTCCTCTTGAAGCATTCCGAGGCATAATGCCCCATCTTGCTACAATAGTAGCACTTCACCTTTGATTTGTCCTTCTTGACTTTGGTGGTTGATGGAGATGCCTTTGAGGGTCCTTCTTGATCCTCAAGCTTTGTAGACTTCTTGAATGTTGATCCTTTGCCTTTGGACTTGCCTTTGCCTTTGGTGAAGAGAGCTTGGTCATCTCCACCTTGGATGGAAAGCCTATCCATCCTCTCTTGCATTTGGCTCCTTCTTGATTCCTCGGCCATGAGTGTGCCTTGGAGTTCTTCAAGTATGGGTAGCTTACCCATAATTGCATATCTTTGAACCAAATTGTCAAATTCAAAGCTTAGTCCATTCAATATGGGTTGAACAAGCTCTTCATCCTTGATAGGGTCACCTATAAAGGCTAGCTCTTTGTTCAATTCCTTTACTCTTAGGACAAAAGTATGTGCACTCTCTCCTTTCTTTTGATAGCTTCTATAGATTTGATTCTTCAAAGCTAACATTCTAGTTTGGTTCTTGGATTCATAGACCTTTTGCAAAGTCTCCCAAGCATCTTGAGCTGAAGTGCAATCTCCTACCTCTCTTAAGAGTTCATTTGCAACATTCATTTTTATGCAATGTAGTGCAACATTGCACCTCTTGATGTATTTGGCTTTTTCTTGAGGATGAATAGGTTCACCCTCCTTACCATTTACAATTTCCATCAGATCTTGCATGATCATGATAGATTCCATTCTAACTTTCCATATGGAATAGTTAGTTTTGTTAATGATTGTTCTTGTTTGGATTTTATGCCTAGAATTGATCTAGATTGATCTTAATCTTATGTAGATTGATAGATCAAGTAAATCTAACATCCAATCCCTCTTGAAGATCGGATTAGGATCCACTCTTGGTTCTTTTTGTACTTTTTCCACATTCTTGATAAAAGCAAGAGAGCAGGTTCTTGATATCTGCGAATGAAGATTTTCTCCAAGGCATCTAAGTGCGTAGCCGCGGAAGAATGTACACCTAATCATCGAGATAAATCTCCACTATCCGATGTAACAGATCTTGAAAGGCCAGTTGCATGACCCGTTGGAAAGTTGAGGGGGCATTACATAAGCCAAAAGGCATAACGTTATAAGCGTAAATGTCATTCTCTATGGCAAAAGCCATTTTATGTTTATCTTCAGGGGCTATTTGAACAAAGAAATAACCGCTGAATCCATCCAAGAAGTTGAAAGCTTCAGCTCCTGCCATTTCCTCTAATATTTGGGTCGTTAAGGGCAAGGGAAAATGGTCTTTCTTTGCAACCGCATTAAGGTTCTTGAGGTCAATACAGATGAAGCTTGCCATTTTTATTGGGTACAACCACAATGGATGGTACCCAATCAGTATGTTGGAATTCATAAATGAAGCCAACATCCAACAATTTCTTAATATCCTCATCGATCCTCTCACGATAGACTGGGTTACTGTGATAAGGTTTAGCCCTAACAGGCTTAGCATTGTCTTCTAGAAAAATCCAATGTACTACTATTTCAAGGGGGATTCCTTTCATTTCGGTATAATTCCATTCAAATACATCCTTGTATTTGCATGATAGATGTGCACCAACATGAACTATGCGATCTATGTCCTCGTCAGGATCTTTAAGGTTTAGTGGAATTGTCTTAGCGGGTACTTCAAAGGAATTGGAACTTGGTGTAGGTTCCCGATGTGGTTGCGGTAATTGGATAACAACATCATCCAATGTAAAGTCTTTGAACTTCTGTGGAAGATCGAAAGGTGGGTCCACAAAATGTTCTGGGACTTTAGGAATCAATTGAGTTGATTCTTTACTAGACGTGGAAGCTTTGTCAGATTGTTTGTTGTCTGTCCCTTCTTGACAAGGGCTTGATTGGCTTTTTAAGCTTGGCACGCATCTGTTTTTGATGCTATAGGAGAATATCCACATCTTCTGCAGCCGTTTCAATATGACATTGATTGGAATCCGCACAGTCCACGGTGGCTAGTGCATGACCCCAATTGATTATGTTCGTGGTTCATGTATAGTGGCCTTTTGGTTGGATCGAGACACTATCTGATTCATCATATGTTGTAGAAGACCAATTATCGTATACCTTGGCAGGCTTGACATGGCCATTTGAGTCAACAGTGACTCGTTTATCGTGGTTGCCAAAGGTAATTTTGTTGTTCTTCCAGTCTTGGGCAACACTGGCCATCTGGAGCCAGGGTGTACCAAGAAGGAGCTTATACGTATTGGCATCTTCTGGTAGGTCTAAGATGACACAATCAATGATAAACTTGACACCTGCGATTCGAACTTTTATATTCGATAAATGACCAACAAGGTCAGTAACTCGTTGATCAGCCTTACGAAGTTTATAACGTGGTTGATCGAGGGTATTGAAGCCCCATGACTTTGCCAATGACAAAGCCATTATATTAACGCCTGATCCGCTATCTAGAATAGCAGATACTATGGGATAATCTTTATAGGACAAAGGTAGTGTGATGCTATTTCCCTTAGCAACACCTATATTCATCAGATTCATAGGAATCTGAGAAATTTTAGGAATCTTTTCTGGTTTTCGCTGTTCATCAGGGATAGGCGGCAGCTGAAAACTACGATGGATATAGTTTTGAAGTCCGGTGAAGGATTTGATAGCACTATGGAACGACATGGTGAGTTGAGCTTGCAGGAGGTCAGAAAATACTTCAAGTCCCTGTAGGGATTGCTCCTTTCCGGGGATATGAGCTGATAGCAGACTTTTCATATGTTCTTCTTCTCGTAAAAATTCATCTCAAAATGCGTTGTATTGCCTTTGTTCCACCTTTGGGTCTGGGTAATCTTTTGGTAATGTGGAGGCCATCAAATGGCTTTCATGTGGGTCAGCTGACTGTCCATGGTTTTGCTGGTGTTCTTGATGTTGGCGTTGTGTGCTCTAGTAAGAACTCTAACAGGTTCGGATGTGATATGACGTGCTGGAAGGATCCTGTTAGGTTATTTAGGACAGTCTTTGAAGCTGTGTTTGCGAACACAGTCAGGACATTCCGCATGGTATTGGTTTTTGACTTTACAGTCGGCCATGAAATGTCCTGTTTCGCCACAGATAAATCAGCGGTTGCTCATTGGTCCGGTGGTGATAGCGTAACCATCTTGGATGGCTAGTTCCGTTGGGTTTTCTGGTGGTGTGGAATACTCAGCTTGTTTGCACGAACATGAGTTGTCCGTTTGATACTGGTGATGGCTAGATGATAAAATTGATGTATCATCATGATATGATTGATCGTAGGAGTTTTCTACCAGGTGTGTGTGGGCAGACTCTCGTGGATGTCTATGTTTTTGTGCTCCTAGATCCTGTTGTCCTCGTGGTGGTGGTCCTAAGAGTGCCAACTGTGGTTGAGGTTCATGTCTAGGGTGTCTGGGCAACTCTTGTATATGGATCTAGTTGTTTCATTGTGGATAGGACGTGTGTTGGTGCTATGAAACAAACGGTTGTCGAGGAGGTTGATAATGTCCTCCTGACTGGTTGTGAGGCTGATTCCTCGAGCTATAATAACAATAAAGGGAGGTATGCCCCATAAAGTCGCAAATTTCACATTTGATCAGGGAGGTATTTGGGACCGGTTGGTATGAAGGGCACTCATTGCCAATGTGTGTACCTCGGCAGTGAGGGCACCATGTGTTCTCTCGTCTATGATGGATTTGGCCAGTGGGTAACTGACCTGGCATCAAACTTTGGATAGACTTAAGAGTGTTTTGAAACTCTTTTGTGCGTTTCTCCATCTGTTGTTGGTGTTGCTGATTAAGCAGCTCCATCTGTGTTTTCCATAACTGTTCTCGTGTGTCATCGTTTGGTCGAGCTTCTTGGACGACATGATGTGCTCTCCGTTCACATGGTTCATCCACATCTGAGCCCTCGTCTTCTTCCCGAATGACATCAGACATGGCTTGTTTCAATGATGTATATTCATCATTGGAACGAAGTTCACGTCATATCCATCGTGGGAGTCCAACGAGGAACCAAATGATGAGCACAGACTCAGTAGGTTGCTCTTGTACCTGGCTTTTTAAGCGTTTAAATCATTCAATGTAGTCACGTACTTTTTTGTCTTTTGTCATTTTGATATTACTTAGTTTGACAAAAGGACTTTCTATCAAGAAAAAAGGTTTGAACCGTTTGATGAAGGCCTCTTTCAAGAGTAACCAGTCACATTTATCTTCACGATCAAGGTTAAAAAACCACTCTCGTGCACGATCGATCGTGGTCATCGAGAAGAGCTAGACCATGGCCTCTGGTGATGTCTCGCCGTAGATGTCACAGGCGTTCTCAAAGACTTGGAAAAATCTTTGAGGATCAGTGTTACCATCGTACTTAGGTAAGTCTAGCTTTGGGGTCCTTTTTTGAGTATGTGGAACATTATTTGCAAAAGCTCCATTCAAGTGAGCTCGTGCATGTGAGGATTCGAGAGCATGAAATTGTGGTCACTCGTATGGAGCTTCATAACGCATAGGTTCCCATCTGTCGAATGGGTTTGTGGATGGCTCTTGGACTTGGGATTTCATCCGGGAATACTTGTTGAATCGAGCCTGTTCGGTGGATGGGAAGACCATCTCTGGTGGATAGTCCTCTGTAGTATTCAAATCGTAAGGGCAATCCATGATAGAGTGTCGTAGGATTATGGAAATAAGCCCGTGCACTCTGGTTACGGTGGATACGGTTGTTGGAATGTGGTTGTCGATTGAGGACTATTGCGGTTTATTGCGGTCTAGGACGGTTGTGTGTGGGTGATGGCAGTCGTTGAAGGTTGTAGGAGTCGTAGGCCATAATATGCTAGTGGATTGCGGTCAAGGGCGGTTGTGGCTCTCGTGGTAGGCCGTAAGATGCGGTTGTGGCAATCTGTTTTGAGTTGTTACGGTTGTGGAGGTTGTGGCGAGTAGTTTACGGTCTGTTAATGGTTGTCGGCAGTCGTTTATGGTGGAGGATTGCGGCTGTGACAGTTGTTTATGGGCTGTTAATGATGATGAAGGAGTCGCAGTCTGTAATATTGCGGTCTGCTGTGGGTTGTGACGGTGAGGTGTATTTGTAGTAGGCCGTAAGATGGCTGGTGTGGCGGTCAGGAACAATTAGGAACGGTTGATGGAGGTTGATGGCGGTTGTTTGCGGGTGGCTACGGTCATGGTGGGCGATGGCTATCGTTGAAGGTCGTAGGAATCGTAGGCCGTAATATGGCAGTGGTGATGGGGTCGTAGGCCATAGTATCGCGGTTATGGCGGTCTGTGACGATAGATGGCGGTCAAGGACGGTTGTTGTTGGTTGTCGATGGCAGTTGGAGGTGATAAAGGAGCCGGAGACCGTAATATTGCGGTCTGCTATGGTTGGATATAGTTTCACTGTGCAAGGAGGTCACTACAAATCAATGCGATTGTTTGCGTTGAATGTGATCTGGTTTTCCGTAGTGCAATAGAGAGATAAATTGTCAGATAGATCGTTAATGCAAGCTGTGGTTTTGAAATAGGCTGTGCATATCTGGTCTGATCGTCGATGAAACTGTCTAGGGGCTAGCGTGGATCTGGTTTGATGGAAGCAGACCGTCTGTTGACAATTGTCTGAGGCCGTCGCTTGAGATATGACTGAGGCCATCGGTTGAGATCTGACTGATGGGCGTCAGTCAAGATCTAGCTGATGGGCTTCGGTTGAGATTATACTAATGGCCGTCGGTTGAGATAAGTCTGAAGGCCGTCGGTTGAGATAGGATTGAAGGCCGTCGGTTGAGATCCGAGAGATGGGCGTCAGTTGAGATCCGAGAGATGGGCGTCGGTTGAGATTATATTGATGGCCGTCGGTTGAGATAAGTTTGAAGGCCGTCGGTTAAAATAGGATTGAAGGCCGTTGGTTGAGATTCGAGAGATGGGCGTCGGTTGAGATCTAACTGATGGGCTTCAGTTGAGATTATACTGATGGCCGTCGGTTGAGATAAGTCTGAAGGCCATCGATTAAGATAGGATTGAAGGCCGTCGATTAAGATCCGAGAGATGGGCATCGGTTGAGATCTAACTAATGGGCTTCAGTTGACATTATACTGATGGTCGTCGGTTGAGATAAGTCTGAAGGCCGTCGGTTGAGATAGGATTGAGATCCGAGAGATGGGTATCAGTTGAGATCTAACTGATGGGATTCGGTTGAGATTATACTGATGGTCGTCTGTTGAGATAAGTCTGAAGGCCGTCGGTTGAGATAGGATTGTAGCACATCGGTTGAGGTGTGAGAGATGGCTCTGGTGCCGGTTGAGATGGAACCATGGATAAGCTTGGAATGGAGCATGAAGCGTCTGCTGAGGAGTGCGGTTCGCGGTAAGCCGGTTTGAAAATGGTGTGCTCTGATATGAAAGCGTGGAAGTGCGGAGAGCAATGGTTGTGGAGCACAGATCAGAATGGTTTGAGCTATGTAATGTCCGTGGAGCTGTGGAATGGCGCCAAATGTTCACAGATTCACTGCCGTTGTGAACATGGCTTTGTCTCTTTTCTTTATTTTATTGCTTCTGATGTTACAGTTTGTTATGGATTATCTTCTTGTTAGAACAGTCAACAGCAGAAGCGTTTCTCAGTTTCAATGTATTTCCCAGCCTGTCAATGAGAGAACGGGTTTGATACTTAGCTACATGCATACACTAGCCATGTAACCATCTACAGCTCAAGAGGATCAGCGTTTCAGAGCAGGGAGCAAACCTACACTAACTACTGAATCAAAGAACAATCAAGAACTAGATTAGCTACTGAAAACAAGATTCAAGAAACAAGAAACAAGAACAAGAAACAAGATTCCTAGCAGTATTTTAACAATCTAAGAATCAAGAAACACTCATCACTTGATGTTTAGATTACTCAAGAACAATCAAGAACTGGATTGTAAAGAAATGTGCAAGATCTATGCCACAAACCAGCCTATCTAGTTTACTTGAATGTTGAATCCTACTTTAATCCACAACAAGAACTGAATCCTAATCCACAACTAAGCAAGAAACAAAGAAACAAGATCCTAGCTAATCCACAATGTAAGGGAACCAAGCATGCTCATAGAAATCTCACTCAAGAACATTGCCATGAACAAGGAGCTTAGTGTTCTTCAAGAACTCGTGGAGGATCCTCTTTATTAGCTCAAGAGAACTTGAAATACAATCAAAGCTCCCTCACAAGAGAGGGGGGCCCTTAAATAAGCAAGAAGGCTACCCATGTGGAGCCCAAGTGGCAATTCCACCAAACTAGAAACTACATGTCGAATTTGCCCTTCCACTAGATGTCACCATCAAAAGGTGGCTCACTTTTACTATTTTAAGGGGGGTCTACATTTATTACAATTATTCAAGAAAATGTTACTAGCTCCTACATGGTCATTCCTTCTTTGGGATACACCATGTAGGCTCACATAGTTAATCACTTTCTTCCTAGCTAGTATTTCCTCGGCTCTCATGCTCGGCTCTCAGCTTCTTCTGCTCTCTTCCTTCTGAGACCTCCTCGGTCATGGGTGAGAGACAACTTGTGTCTTCAGCTTGGCTCGGCATCTGAGGATTCTCTGGAATCTGCTAATAGTGGTTCAACACCAATGGCAGAGACAGAAAACTAGATGATGTCCTATACGTGCATACATTGCACAAGGATTACTATCAGTTGCAAGGATAGCAGATGCGGGCATGCGGGTGACATTCACCAATGAAACATGCAATGTGGTTGATGCCAGCACCAGTACTCTCATCACTCAAGGAAGGCAAAAAAGCAACCTATATCACCTGAAGGTGTGCCTACTGATAGAGCAAGCTCATCAAGTCCATGAATCGATGGATGTTCTATGGCATAGGAGACTGTGTCACATGAACTCGATGGCGTTGTACAAAGCAAGCCAACATGGTTCGTTCATAGGAGTAAGCATCAATGATGTGAACTTGACATCCTATGATGCATGTAACAAAGGCAAGATGTCACGTACACCCTTCACCAGGGATTCCTTCATAGCAATAGAACTTCTAGAGTTGATACATTATGACATCTATGGACTGTCTGACGTGCTCTCTATTGGACCGATTTATCGACTTCTGTACAAGTCGGGCATCCTTCACATGAAGACAACAGCCTATACACCACAGCATAATGGTGTAGCTGAGAGGAAGAACAAAACTCTCATGGAGACAGCAAGATGCATGATGGCCTACTCAAAGGCATCAAGATCACTATGGGTTGAAGCAGTAGCTACAGCCGCCTACCCGCAAAACAGGATAGGCAAATCAGGCATACCTCACACTACCTCACATGAGATTTGGTGGAGAAGTAAGTCGAAATTGGCTCATGTTCGAGTCTTTGGATGTGTAGCATATGCACACATTCTTGACAAAATCTACAAAAAGCTGGATGAAAAGGTCGAGCAATGATACCTTGTAGGATAAAACATTAATTCATCATACTATAGGATCTATCTGTCGGAGACCAATCAAGTAAAGACTGTAAGAGATGTCAGATTTGATGAAGCAAGAACATGATGGATAACGAAGATCCAGTTGGCTACGAGATTCTTGGCAAGCAGTACTACGACTTGCCAACATCGACAAAGAGAACAGACCCTGAGAATCCAGATGAAGATGTTCAAATTCCAGACAGACTAAATGACAACTCAGACGACGAGTGGCCCAACATGCAGCCTGTACTTAGGACACCCGCTACACACAATGGTTCTGCACTTGAAAAAGACAAAGCCATCAAAGTGCAAGCACACTCTCCAAGGAGATCCACGAGAGAAAGAAGAGCGCCAGTCAGATTTTGTTCCTCTAACAGCTTAGATTTAGAGACAAAAGAGTTTTGTGGATTCGGTGGTGAACCACAAACTTATGAAGAAGCCATCGACAGTCCCAACAAGGACAAATGGATAAAAGCAACGGAGGAAAAAATGAGCTCCATGCAAGCAAACAAGGTGTAAACTCTTGAACCAATACCAGCTGACAAAAAGACTGTTAAATGCAAATGGGTCTACAAATATAAGTATGGACCAGATGAAAATGTATTGAGATACAAAGCCAGACTAGCTGCAAAGGGTTTCTTATAGGGCATCGACTATATTGAAACCTTTTCTCCGATTGTGAAGCATACATCAATATGCATATTGTTCGCATATGTCACTGGCTACGATCTAAAGATCCATAATGTAGATCAGAAGAGAGCATTCCTACATGGAGAGCTAAGGAAGAAGTTTATATGGACCATCCACCAAGTTTTACCTGCAAGTCATTCGTTGACTATGCCTACAAAATGCACAAAAGCATCTACGGACTGAAATAGTCTACCAGGCAGCGGTACAAGAAGACGAATCATGCTCTCAGATCCTTGGGCTTCCAGTCCCTAATGGCCGATTATAATTTCTATGTAAAGATCATAGATGAAAAGATCATCATAAGCAGAGTCTATGTGGACGACACGTTGATTATGCCAAGAAGTGACAACCTAATTGCACAGGTGAAAGCAGATATTTCGAGACACTTTGACATATCGGACCTAGGAGAAGCAAAGTGCTACTTGGGATTGCAAATTGACAGAGATCTTGAAGGTAAAGGATTGTATCTACACTAATCAATATACACTCAGAAGATCATTGATGTCTTCGACATGACAGATTGCAAGAGAGTGAATACTCCAACGACTCCTGGCATAGTACTGACAAATGACAACTGTCCCAGAGATGATGCAGAATGACAAGCAATGTAGCATAAGCCCTACAAAAGGTTATGTCGTGTTATACTTATCTTAATTGTAAGGATATGTAGTATAAAAGATTGTCGTTCCCCAAAGAGTGCTTATTATTGTGATTTTAGATGTTTTTAACTCATTTACTGTTCTTGGATTAAAAGCTAGTTGTCAACGGACATTTAGAAGTATAAGCGACCAGTATCACCGATTAAGATGTGGTTTCAAACATACAAAAGCAAAAGATATTGATGCTGACTAATCTCATATCGAACATGTTGCATTATTGATTAGTGTATCTGACTTATAGGCCAGACCGATCTATCGGTCTGTGCACCTAATAAACTTTTTCAGACAAGCGAGGTTTGTTGCATCAGATAAACCAAGCTAGAGAAACATACAAATGTTTCAGCACAATCAAAATGTAGTCCAACATGTGAAAATTATAAAAAGCTATCAATCTTAGTCTTAGGAGTTTGATAAAGTTTTTGCGTCAAGCTACTTCATGTAGAGTTGTGATTGGGCCAAAAATTGGCATAGATGGCAAATTGGCAATATCCACATGTAATGCCTCTATTTTGCATGGTCTTTATGAGCTCTTCTTTCTTTGATGCAACAGGCAACATTCTCGTAGTGAATATGATAACCTTTCCTAGTCAGCATGCAGCTCTCACAGCTCTGGATAAGAGACGTTAATACCTTGCAATAGGTTCTCTCTGTCGAACCTTGCAAAATCTGACTCTTCCTTTAGTTGGTACAGGTCGAATTGACAACATCTTCTCCAATGATCAGTTTGACCTTGATAATACTCATAAAATTCTATTTCCTTTTATTTTAAGTAATCTAATACATATAATAATGTCCAACCTAGATATAACTCTACACTACCAAAAGGAACTAGAAAAAATTTTACCTACAAAATTGCCCAACAAAGGCATCCTTTCTATTCCATGCTAAGCCTATTCCATAGATCTAAGAAGTCTGATTTCTCCCAAGGGGATTCCCATTTGGCCCATGTATAACCCATTAAACCTAGCAAAAAGGAATAGTCCACACGCCATTGCAACTCAAAGTTAAATTGCAGCGGCAACCATCACAAACTTTATCAACAAAAACTCAAAATTCATGCGCAAGTACCTTATCCATCTTCTTGGACTTGGTTGCACAAATTCGTTTGACCTTCTAGGTATCAGCAGGATCTGCCTCTGCTTCAAGCTCCTTCGCATAGATAGCATCTTTGGTCTGGATCTGCAGCGACTCGAGTTCTCTCTTCAAGCTGTCATTCTCAGCTACCGTGTTACGAAATTCCTCATGGCATGGACTTCCACACCTGAGCAGCTAAGAACTTTGGAACTGTCGAGGTTACATGAATCCATCTGCTTCCCCTTGTAATAGGTCAGAACCTCTGGCATCAAGCTTGTTGGTGTTTGTATGACGTTACGATGATGCCAACAGGAATAACACGATTAGTGAAAGCATAGTGATGACTGTGATTAACAGGACCATGGATTACTGAGAGAACGGAGGTTGTGAGCTGTTCTTTTTGTATTGAAAAAGATTATCAGTGTAGGAGTCTTAAACTGCCGTGAAAGAGAGATTGCAAAAATGTTTAGGCATATCAGACAGCCATGCAATCCTCTAATACTAATAATCTAATTGAAGAGAATGTAGAATTAATTCAGGCATCAAAGACAGCCATACATTTCTCTTTATGTTAATGTTTGCGTAAGAGGAGTGAGAGTTAATTTCATTCAACAAGAATGCAAAAAGAATGTAGAACAGAAGTGAATCTATTTAATAAAGTTGTAGTAACAACGATTAGATCAGAATACAATTGCGCTGGTAAGCGCGTGATCCTACTTTCAGATTCAAGACAATTGCTAAAGTTCTGAATCTCTCTCTCTCTCTCTCTCTCTCTCTCTCTCTCTCTCTCTCTCTCTCTCTCTCTCTCTCTCTCTCTCTCTCTCTCTCTCTCTCTCTCTCTCTCTCACACACACACACACACACACACACACATGGGATCTGTTACATACATATATCACCTTATTCGCTTTGCAAACCTTTGTGGAATGTAATTGTCGCATACTAACCTTATTTGCTAGTGGTGGCAAAAAAATGCCTTACCATGATAAGAGACCCCACTTAACAGAAAAAGTTTTTTTTTAGTAAAAATGGTGGGAAAATGGTGAGTCTTTCAATGGCCAGGATCTATGCACATTATGAACAGTCAATCTAACGGTGAGCAGCAATTTTCACTTAGCACACCTAAGTGTCCTCTGGTTCTATAAAGAGGGAATTCACACAAACCTATTCACTTTTCCTCATGTTGTCTTGCTCTCTCTCTAAACCTCATTCTTGCTTTCCTGTTGCTAGACCGTACGGTGTTTGTGATTGAAGAGAACGTTCGTGGATGCTATTGGAAGAACAATCGTATTGCAAACAAAGGTGAGAGCGTTTTGAATGGTTGCTCGCTGATAAGGAAGCATGCATGCTAAAGATGAATGCTCACAAGATGTTGTGATTACCATTGTGTAATAGCAAGGTGCCACTGGCATATTGGGATTGGATAATACTACAAGCAATTGTTGTCCCGGTGGGCACAAGTGGAAAACTTTTAAAGTATTTTTTCAACCTTTGTGGCTTATGAAAAGCGCTAGACAACAAACCAGTTGTTGAATATATTTATCAACGTTTTTGAAAAGCGATTGATCGCTGGCCAGCGACCTCTATGTAGCGGATCTGGCAGATGGCTAGCGCTGGTTTTTTGTGTACTACTGCTTAAACTATAGCGATCTACCTACTGCTCGTTGTATGAGCAATGTTGCTTGCATTTTTCAATCTGTAATGCATTCAAAAATGCGATGGACTGCTGGCTTACCAGTTGATTTCTGGAATTACCAAAAATTATTGCATGAATATGGTTGATCAGAATGCCCTTACTATGTTTGATTGGCTATAAACTGTACGTAGTATTGCTGCATACTATTGCTCTACAGGTTTGATAAAGAATATGATGAGATTTGTCTCTGATAAGCTAGTATTATGATGTCTATGATTATGGATAATGATGTCGTAAAAAAGGTGGTGGGATGCGTAATATGCTCATGAGTAACGGTGGGAAATGGTATCGAAAGAATGAAAAGAGATACGATTAATCTACATAGCTAACTATTGATAATGATTCTATTTGGCTTCGAGAGTACTCTGTACTTAAATCAATACTTGCGGTGTGAATGCTTTAGCACGTAGGTAATTCGTTTAAAGCAACCAAAGATGGATAGTTCACAAGAGATGACTTCAACTCTCATTCAAGTATGACGCTTTACAGAATACCACCAATACGTGGGTGACCTAACTTGATACCATGATTTTGCTTACGTATTTATGTTGACTTACAAACCTTGTGCGTAATGTTTTTTTAAAAGTAATAAAAAAATATAAGCTGATCCTGCATGCGCAGTAGGTAAAATGGACATGAGTTTTTTTAAATATTTTTCTCTCTACATCCAGTGTCCAGTTAATATAAGTAAAGTCAAATAATTATATAGAGCTTGACCATGGTACACTTGAATTACATGGATTTGCCCAAGTTGTTCGGCGCTTGGACTCTCGGTAAACTGATACGAGAGGCTTGTGGGGGCTAGTACAGCATGATGGTGCTCTAGTACCTAGCGCTATGACCATCGGCCAGTCTCTGTCCATCTGTGTAATGAGAGATAGCTGCTTACATGAAGAATGTATATGTGAAACTAATACGTTCTTTTTGTTCCTCTACTGATCAGTATGGTGTCTACCCTGATACGACTTCGTTAAAAGGGCAGAACGTATTGCTAAGCTATAAAATGAATGACTGGAAAGATTGGACGTACTTGTTTTTAATTCAACCTAGCTGATAAAGTAGTGAATCTTGTTTCGGACATGAATAACAACTGATGCTCAGCTATGACACCTGTCTTCCTCACGCGACTAACTTGTGCGGTTTTGTTGTGTGGGATGGTGGCAGATAATAGCTAGGTGTCTTAGAACTTGCTTCGCTTTATGGTACTCTATACTGTTAAACTTTATACAGCTGTATTTTTACCTGCTATGCTATAAATTGAAGGGTTCAAAGGGTTTGGTCTTGACTTGTCAAGAGGGACTATGTGAAATCTTGTTACTCTCTCTCTCTCTCTCTCTCTCTCTCTCTAATCACTAGCTCTAAGGAGTCAGCTACTGAAAGACTTGCTCTGGTCGTTTAATCTCTGTCAAATGATTTGATCTCTCTGTTCAGATGTTCTGATGATCAGATATTATGTACAATCTTCAATCGCTCATTTACATTTATAGCAACTAGAAGATCTTGCATTATTCTAGCTTTACATTTACAAGATCGCTTATAACAGCTGATTAACTGACTAATTAGAATAGTTGGTATTGAGCGTGAAGACAGAGACAGTTTGTGAGGAATCCTGTGTATTTCTGTAGAGTGTCGGATTTTTCGCTTGTGTAAAGTCCCGTGTAAAACTGCAATGTCAGATTTTTTGCCTGTGTAGAAACCCATGTAAAACTATAGTGTTGGGTTTTTTGCTTGTGGAAAATCCCATGTAAACTGCAGTGTCGAGTTTTTTGCCTGTGTAGAAACCTATGTAAAACTGTAGTGTCGGGTTTTTTGCCTGTGTAGAAACATGTGTCAAACTACAATGTAGCTTTTTTGCAAAGTGTCGCCTATCAAAAACTGCATGTAAAAATGCAGTGTCATTTTTTTGCAAAGTGTCACCTATCAGAACTGCATGTAAAAATGCAGTGTCGCTTTTTAGCAAATTTTTGCTCGTCATAAACTGCATGTAAAAATGCAGTGTCGCTTTTTCCCAATTATTGAATGTCAGAAAATGCGAGAAAAATTGTAGTGTCACATTTTTCGCAAAATGGTGTCGCATTTCTGGAAGTGCCTAAATGGCCTAAAAACCAATTTAGCATCAGTGTCGCAAAACACTTAGTTGTTCAGGATGGCCTGAAGGTAAAATGGCGACAATGTCGGGTGTCAGATTTTTTGCATGTGGAAAAACCTGAGTAAAAATACAGACTGTAGCAACAATCAGTTCAAATATGCAAATTGTTGAAAAATGGTTCATTTTTTGCAGGTTTCATTTGAGAGAGTAAAATTGAGAGAAAGAAGGAGGGCTGTTGGGATTGTTAAAATTGAAAAACAATCCATATTGATTTCTTGGCTTGCTACAAATGTTGTACCATGCAAGTATGTAGCTCATTAATGCAGAATGCCAAGTTTGGCCTACATAGAACTCGAGCTACATGGTTATGTATTGATAAATGCAACTTGCATATAGTTTGTAGACATAGAATTAGCATGATTATGCTTGTAGAAACTCGTGGCAACTCACATGCATTAATTGTAAGTGATCCATAGTGACATGCAAGGCATGCACAAAGTTTATTGGACACATGCATGATGATTTGGACATTTCTAGTTAGAACTAGTACACTTGTAAAAAGTTGGTAGAATTTCATGCATGACAAGTGACAAATGTCACATAGACTCTAGATGTCACTTTAGATGTCATTTTGGAATGGATAGATATGGTTCTACCTTGAGCTACCTCAATATCCATAAATATGTGTAGCTCTCCACACAATTGATAATGAAGAACCAAAGTTTTGTAGCTATCTCATGTCATTTTGGATCTAAGCAAATATTGCTTGTTATCTCTCTATCTCTCTCTCTCTCTCTCTAACTCGTGTTGATGCTAATGCTCATACATTGAAATCTTGTATTTTTCAATTCTTTGATCATTGCTATTATATTCTGTTGATTAGCATGCTAGATTGTGGATTAGCCATTTCTTTTGAACTAGATTTAGTTGATCAATCTAGAATCAGGTTATAGTGCCAATCACAAAGCTTAATTAAGACCAGTCACTCTTGTGGACATTCCCCACACGTGTGAATTCTGGAATTTTTGTTAGGGATGAGTAGGAGTTAGATTAAATTCTGACACTCCCCCTTAAGCTAACTGCTACGAATCTGAATTGCAATTGAGATTTATCATATCTACTAAGGTAGAATGTTTATCTCTAGACAATGGCTTTGTCAAAATATCAACCAACATACTGTCTGTATGACAGTAACTTAGTACAACATCTTTATTCTGAACTTTCTCTCTAAGAAAATGGAACGGAACTTCTATGTGTTTAGTTCTAGCATGAGTACATGGGTTCGGAGATAGAGCTATGCAGCTTTGATTGTCACACTGAAGTATTGTTGGACCGATATGTGGAAATTGCAGATCCTACAGTAGCCTTCTTTGCCAAATTATCTCCTTCACTAATAATGTAGCTGCTACATATTTGGATTCTGTGGAGGACAAAGAAATACATTTATGCTTTTTGCTGTTCCATAAAATGGGTCCTCTTGCAAGGAAACAGATATAACCTGATGTGGATTTTCTAGTATCCATGTCTCCTGCCCTGTCTGAATCTAAATAGGTGGTTAGTGTGAGTGTAGCTTCTGTATTACCATTGTAGCTCAAAGCATAGTGCTTTGAAGCTTGAATGTTTCTTGAAATGGTAGGAACATACAAAACATTATCTAGATCTATCCTTTTAGATGTTCCTAAGCAAAGAGGTACACTTTTCTTAAAGATTTCACTTCAACTAAGGATCTGAATAAATCAGACTCTAAGATCTGATCTTAGACTCTAAAAATAAATGCTTCAATGATCCAAAACACTATTTGGTCATAGGCATTAGCTAGAATGAATCTAGATCAATACTATGCTTCAAAAGGCACCAAAAATGAACTAGTATTGTGATTTTGGGACCAACAAACACAAAGTAACTTGAATTGAAAGTTGTTGTACGGTTTCACACGTGTGAAAAGTACATACACAGCCTCCAAGTCGTTTTGATCCAAATGATTACAAGCTATCACTCTAGAAGAACTCGCCCTCACTAGTATTGACCAAAAACAAATTTTGCCAATGATATTAACAAGATTTATGATTCAATGATCACTCTCTTACTTAGCTCTGATACCATGATAAATTTTACAGTTTTTAGGACAATAATGTTGTACTTTACAATCATAGAGAGTTATTGGTTGCTTAATCAATGAATCTATCAAGTTCTACACATTAGATCTTGATCTAGATTCACTACACTTGGATTTAAGCAAGAGCAATGGATCAACACATCATTTTTTAGTGAGAGCGGCCTCACACGTGTGGAGTACTGTCCACAGTACGGCCTACACCTGAAACAACAAGTATAATGATACTAGATAGCAATCATACATAAAAATCACAAGACAAATGACTAGAAACCTCACAAAAGTGTAGAGTGCAAAAGTCTCATCAATCGTCTTAGCAAAATGATGATCCTTTTATGGATCAAGTACATCCATGAGTCTGGTACAGTCCAGTAGGCCTTCACACGTGTGAAGAGTGCCACATCACTCAGATCTATCCATTTGATCCATCCTTGATCCTTATCCAATAGTTGACCTTCTAGAATATGACTAAAATCCAAAAAGCTAGTCTCCTAGAATATAGGAATATTCTCTACAAAATAGGATCTAAGGAAAATGATCAACTCTTATCTTCTAGTACTCTATACACACGTGTGAACATCCACTTGCCATGTGGGAGCATTTACTCATGCACATGCAAGGAAAAGCTAATTTGTAGGTGACTAGTCAACTTGACTAGAAACTAGTCATTTCATGTTCACACTAACTAGAATGATACAAATTCAATTTGGATATATACAAACATGAAAAGTACATCCTTTCACACGTGGAAATAGGCTCCACACATGTGAAATCAAATCATCAACATATTCTTCTGTTTAATCAATATTTACATGAACCAATGTCAAGTGAGAAGTGACAATTTTTAACATATTACCCAAAAAGACTTGAAGGACGACTCTGATTATGATAGAAACGCTGCCAAGCTATCTATGAAAGATGTTGCAGAGGAAGCGAAAACTCTAATTGAAGAAGAACTTAGATCCAACCCGCTTCAAAAGAAGGTCACTTTTGAAGAGGAGGAGAAAGCTCCATTAAGTTCAAAACTATCCAATGTTGTCGTGGACTTCAAGTTGTAGACAAAGAAGCAATATGACATTGTTTCAAATATTGGCTCCTTGAGGCCGAATATCACATTCGAGCAGCTGCTATCTGACAACAACTATTATAGGAAGCAACTAAAGAGTCTATCGTAGACAAGGAGGAAGAAGAAGATTTCTCTACTTGAGATATCCCTTATTGCAGTTGACCTTGGAAACCTGGAGTGCCAGAGATTGACGTCTCTATCTCAGGGTGTTTAATTGAAAAAGTACCAATTGACTTTGGGTCAAGTGTCAATATTATGACGGAAGATACAGCGCATGCACTTGGACTTACTGATATAAGCCTACTCAGAGAAAGATCAAACTTGTCAACTCAACAAGGAGGAAGCTTGTAGGCGAGTTGAGAGAAGTCACGGTGTATATCCAAGATATATCGTTTATCATGAATTTTATTGTAATCCAACCAGTTGAAATGGGCAACTACTCCATCCTTATCGGAAGACCATGGCTATATCAAGCAAATGCCAGTGTTCATTGGAAGAAAAAGGAGTTGTGGTTTTGAACTGGAGAGCATGATGAAAAAGGAAAGTTGCACGAGCATGTTATCACATGGCAACAGAGCAATATGAAGGAGAAACTACTCAGTCAAACACAAGCTTTACGTCTGGACAATCATCTTACGCTCTTCATATCTTTTAAAAAGAAGAAGACATTGAAACAAATTATCTAGATTGTTACGAGATTGAAGAGACTGAAGTATCTGACAATGCAGATAAAGCACAACCTTCACAATGAGCAATGCAAGGATATTCTTCCACCAATATGACTGTGGGTATGATTAATCCAAATGACACTCTCTCTATTGAGGTCATACCTGACAAATCCTTGTTAATTTTCAAACTTTTATCCGACAAGGAGAAACAACAATATACGGACCTGCTCACCAAATATCATGATGTTTTTGCCTGGACTATGGAAGGTTTAAAAGGCATTAACAAGAAATTTGGTCAACACCGAATTGACTTGAAAGAAGGAGCGGTACCAATTCGCCAACGCCAATATAGGCTCAATCCTAAGTATCCATTGCTGGTCAAAGACAAATTTGACAAATACTTGAAGTCAGAAATTATTTATCTAGTTCTCAGTAGTGAATGAGTTTCACCAATTGTAGTTGTTCCGAAAAAGAAGACCGGGAAGGTCCGGGTTTGCTAAGACTATCGAAAGCTTAATGCTGTGACTCATAGAGATCATCATCCTCTACCTTTTACAGATATGATTCTTGACCAAGTTGCCAGAAACGAAAGATACTACTTCCTTGATGGATTCTCTGGCTATAACCAGGTATCTATCCGAGAAGAGGACCAGTCCAAAACATTTTTCACAATTGATTGGGGTACTTACGCCTATCAGAAGATGTCGTTCGAACTGTGTAATGCGCCAGCCACATTCCAGAGAATGATGACTGTCATTTTTCAAGAATATCTATGTGTATTCCTAGAAATCTTTATGGATGACTTCTGTGTGTACAGCTCAGAAGCCACTCATCTTTCGAAGTTGCAGAAGACATTGCAGAGATGCAGAGAGACTTCACTGTGTCTTCATCCAAAGAAGTGTATTTTTGGCATGCCAGAAGGAATACTACTCGGACATAGAATATCGAAAAGAGAAATTGAAGTCGATAAAGATAAATTTGAAATTATAAAAAATTTGAAAGATCTGACAAATCTGGGAGAACTTAAAGAGGATTTCTGGGTCACGTTGGATATTATAGAAGGTTCATTCAAGACCACACATCTATTTCTGCACCGCTAATACATTTGGCTAAAAAAAGGCATTTACTACAAATGGTCTGCTGATTTCCAACAATCATTTCAGTTACTGAAGCAGAAACTCTTGAACGCCCCAATTTTGAGACTCCTGATTGGATAGGACATTTCATGTTTATGTGGATGTTTCGTCATTCACAATTGGAGTTACCCTAAGTCAGAAAAATGATGAAACATAAGACTATCATGTCTACTATGTAGGGCGTCAATTAAGCATATCAGAAATGAACTATTCGGCGACGAAACGTGAAGGACTTGGAATGATTTTTTCATGAGGAAGTTTCGACATTATTTGCTGGGATATTTCTTTATCTTCCATGTCGACCATTATGCCCTAAAACATCTGGTAAATAAACCGGATCTTTTAGGTTAAATAGCTAGATGGGTGCTCTTTTTGCCAAAATTTGATTATCAAGTGGAGGTATGCCAAGGGAAGTACTACACTAATGCAGACTATTTATCTCGCTTAAATATAGGATTCGTTACTGAAAAATTAGGTGATGAATTTCCTGATGAAAATATTATGTTATTATCTACCTGTAGTGGGTTTCTTTCCTTGCCTAACCTGAATCCAAGATCTAGTCAATCTAGCATCAAAGAGACAAGTTAGTTGTCACGGGTAGGTTCGCTCCCATGAGAGCAATAGTATAGTTCAGATTTCAATCATGAACGGAGGATTCACATCTAACTCTAACATCGATTAACACTACGATCCATTAACACTACAATCCATTAACTCTACAATCCACAACAAAGAAAATCCAACAGATTAGCAATCCCCGGCAACGGTTGCCGAGGCCAAAAATAAGCATATGTCATGTTATACCTATCTTAATTGTAAAGATATGTAGTATAAAAGATTGTCGTTCCCCAAAAATACTGCTTATAATTTTGATTTTAGATGTTTTTAGCTCATTTATTGTTCTTGGATTAAAAGCTGGTTGTCAACGGACATTTAGAAGTATCGGCGACCAGTATCACCGGTTAAGATGTGGTTTCAAAGATACAAAAACAAAAGATATTGATGCCGACTATTCTCATATCGAACATGTTGCATTATTGATTAGTGTATCCGACTTATCGGCCAGATTGATCTATTGGTCTATGCACCTAATAAAGTTTGTCATACAAGCGAGGTCTGTTGCATCAGATAAACCAAGCTAGAGAAACATACAAATGTTTCAACACAATCCAAATGTAGTTTGACAATCTGTCCTCAACAACAGAAAGTGCTCATTCAAAGGAACGAGTGACTACTAACTTAAACTATATGAGTATTCATATGCAAATTTCAGAGTATTGTTCACAACAACATAGAGCAAGATTTAGGATGTGTACGTCCAGATATATGTCAGTGTAATATCACAGTGATTCAGAATGTTAACATCACAATTAAGTTTCAAGCAATCGATAATTTGATCACACAGACAATCAAATAACCAATGAGTTTTAAGACAATCTTAGCAATGAACTTACGGTTGCTCGCATACGGTAGTATCAAGGCTAAGGAAGTGTTTGACTAGAGTTACAATCACAAGCACATCCAACAAGGTGAGACTTACCAACTATCAGAAACAGAAGTACTCAGCAAGCAGAAGGCTTATGAAAGCAGAGAGAAGGGAAAACTTGAAGACTCAAACTCTCTCTGTGATCTCCTAAAAGACTCGGTGGTTGAATTGAAGCATAAGTGGTGTACATATAGGGAACGAGCACGCAAGTACACAACTCTTTAGTAACCGATATGTCGTTTCTTATTTAATTTAATTAAATTCCATCCAATAGAAAAATTACAAGTGTTCAATTTCCTAGGTGGCATCCTTGTCACGCGACTTTGCTCCAATGAGAAGCAAGCATGTGGAAGGTTGCAACATTTGCTTGAGGCATAATAAATGCATCTTCTGGAATGTTTTGCTCTTAGGGCTAGCCTTCTTATTAAGTTTCATGTCATTTCGTATCTGCCCTTCGGGTTATAGTCCTGCCTTTAGTCACATTTATTTAGGCCTCTTTATCTTTGAATGACTGTCATGTTAGATTCTTGTCTCTTTTGTTCTTTCTCAAAACGAGAGCTCGCTTCTTCTCCTCGCTTCCTCTTCCATGATTGGCCTACACATTTCATCCTTTCCTCCTTTAGACCTGGATGGCTGGGAGCCGCCCTTGGACTCTACGCTCCTCAAATACCATGCCCTACACCTTCACCAGAATCCTTCCCTCTTTCCTAACTTTCTAAATTCCCAGTGGTCACTTTCTCACTCTTCTTCTCGCTGGCGCAAAAGGCTTTGCACCACCTACTCTTTCCCGATAGGGGAGCTTAGATACCTTGCTTATCGCATCCTCACTAAGTCCTTGTCATTGTTGGCAAAATGGCCTTTCTTGAATGACCACCTTTGACCTCTTTGCCAATTTTAGAGGAGGAAACTATAGAACACTTGTTCTATTACTGTCGCAGGGCATTGTGGATTGAGTTTGCCCATCTCCTGCACCATTGGGCGACTCTCATGTCACGTATCACTCTTTTTGAACTTTCTAGCATGTTTGCAGGTTAGCAGTTCTTTGGAAGATATTGACGGCAAGGAATCAACAGGTTTTTGAGGGATCAACATCCTCCCTCTTGGCTTCTACTTGTTTTCACTTGGCTACTTTCTTTTGGCATACTACTTAGTATTCTCGGACTGCCTCCTTGCGTGTTGTGCTATAGTCCTTGTTCTTACAATTTGTATAGTTTGCCCTTTCAAACAATTTAACTGATTTGGCCTCGGGTTGCCATCCTCTCTGTATTTGTACATTTGTGAAAATATACAAGTATCTTTAAGTTTTGCAGAACAAAAAAAAAACCTTCAAATCCCCACTAAATGGTTGTTGAACCCATTGAAGAGTAATGACTGATGATAATGAGCCATGGTTTTAAACACTTGATTAGATTCACATTAAGCTTAAGATTATACTTCAATGTTTTTGAAATTGGGAGAAATATATTTCTACCTCGATTCGATGTTACAACTGCATATGTTGATTGAAGAATAATGATTGATGATATTGAGTCGTGGTTGTAAACTCCCCTTATTAGACTCATAGTAAACTTAAGATTTGAGTCAGCCATGTTTTTGACATCAAGAAAAATATATTTCTATCTAGTTTGCTTCTTGGTTTCCAAAGGAGGTTTGAACTTGGGACCAAAGAAACTAAGGATGCCAAACTAACCAACTCATATACGGTATGATGCCCTTGCCTCGATTGTTTTGGCTTTTCTTCAATCCTCGAGCCCTAATACCGCTATATGGCCTAGATAAGTAGGTGCCAAGAGAGAAAGGAAAGCTCTAAAACTTTTCCTATATATGTAAACATCATGTGAAGTGTCCTTATTTGTTGTGTGTGTGTGTGTGTGTGTGAGAGAGAGAGAGAGAGAGAGAGAGAGAGAGAGAGAGAGAGATGCTTTTGAGAGAGAGAGAGAGAGAGAGAGAGATGCTTTTGCATGGTGGCGTTTACGATTCTTTTGCACCCGCTGCGATCTCTTTGCTAGGTTCAATAGGTTGCCTACTCTATCTATGCTGCAATCAATGCTCTCTCTTCAGGATAAGCTTTTTCTTAAATGTGCGTGACTATGTTAGGAAATAGAAAGCTGTTTGTTGACTAGCCCAACTCAAGATCTGACTGGGTTTTTTCTTTTTACTCAATCTCCTTCTGAATTTTGTGTGCTTATCCATAAACTCTGCATTTACATTTTGTGTATTGATCCATTGTTGCAAAGGGTGGTGTTTCTTCTTTTTCCATCAGTTCTGCTTAGTTAGGTCTTTGCCAAAGTGGGTTATAAACTGTGAGGACGCCGCTCATTTTTCAACCAAAGGTACCCTTAAGACGGTGACTTGCAGACCATAGACATACCGGCTATTGTGCAGAAGCCGTAATAGTTGTAGCATTAGTCACCATTAGTTGAAACCCTTGCTAGTGATGTAATTGTCAAACCTAGAAATATTGTGGCTGGCTGTTCTGTATTGTTTTCCCGTACTGATTGTTTATTTTTCCTTGGCATCCAGGATTTTGCTACCTTGTGGTCAGACTATAACGTGCATGATCAAAAGGGGAAAGGTGGTGACAGCAATGGGGTCTCTGCTTGGAGATTGGCCGTCTTACAATCCACAAAATTTCAGTCAATTGAGACCCTCGGACCCTTCTCATCCTCTGGTAAGCAGCTCGTGCTCCTTGATACATCCACGAGTATCTATCAACAAATATGCTTATTTGATGTCTGAGAACATTTGTGATTCCGATTTTCAAGCAGTTTGTTGCTTTTCAATTATTTTGTTTTAGTTCCTTTCAAGGCTATGCTATTGATTTGAAAGGGAAATGCAAATCTCAATTGAAATTCTTTGCCATTCCCATGATCTTTGTGATAAATTTGCAAGCTGGCTCTACCAGTGGTTTTTAACAGGCAAAAACTATTCACCTCTTAAGATATTGAAAATTTATCATGAGCTCAAAATGTGATTTGCAATATTGGAGTAGTTTTATGCCAATCAAAGGTCTACAATGTTGTCTTGTAAAATAAAAATTCCACTTTTTTAGGTTACCATTCTGCTCTTTATTTGAGGCAATTGGATCCTAGGATTGGGTGGCTCCGATTATGCAAAAAACAGACAACATGGTTGTATTCATCAGGACTTATTGAACTATAGATTGCTTGCTTTGTTTTGCAAAGTGCAAGGTTGAAATTTCTAAGGCACCGATGCTTTGGAGCATCCACATTAGAGCTATATAGATTGCCAATCAACTCAATGAGGGGATTATGACCCCTCCTTGTAAGAGGATTTGAAGTGCTTTCTCCTTGGTCTAGACAAAGAGGAGAAAGAGGTTGAAGCTATTTACCTGGAAAATGTTGGTGTAAGTGCAATTTAACCAACTCGTGGTCGATAAGATCAAGGCACAAGGTTTTCAGATGGTATTATAGTAGATAGGCATTGAGTGACATGAGGATTGGAGATTGAGAAAGCTGATGGTTTTGAGATGCATTGCATCATATAGAATATTAGAGATATTGGGATGTGAATTTTGTCCAAAAAGTAGTGTTATAGAGGATGTATCGGACAAGGATCCAAAGAAGTTCAAGGATGAGGAGACAGAACAGGTCAAAAAAGATGCAAGGAAAGTTGATAAGATTTCCTTGAAGTCGAGCTATGTATCTGCTTTTAAGAATTTTGGTTTAAAACTTGCTAGAACTAGGGTGTGTTTGAGGCTTGAGTCTTGAAGCTTGGGGACATTCAAGGATGCATTCAAATCAATTAAGGTTGCCAATAAATCAAGCAAGCATTATTCGTCAAGATCCTAAGTTTTACCTATACATATATGGAATTGGACTTGAAATTTTAGGTTTCATATGAAGTTTTCTTATCTTGTATTTGTTGCTTGTTTCTAGGTGATTGCTAATGATTTATGGCCTTTATGGAATGACTATGAAGCTTTTTGCATGAAAATTGTTATACAACTATAGTTCGTTTGATATCACTGATTTACATGCTGATTTTTCCACTTTTTCAATGTATGTAACTATCCAACACTTAGGTAAGCATTTTTCAAGGATCAAAACTCCTATAGAAACCCTAATGCCTATTCTATTTAGGATGAATTATAGTTAGACTAGACTATGAATGGAGGTAGGAACTTAATTGGAAGGCAGTATGCTTAGTTATGAAAATCCTCAACAAAGCTTTGGTTAGTTGTAGTTTCTTGCTTGTAGTGACTTGGGACTCTTATGATGTAGGAATGTTTAGTTGGGTGTTGGTGGACATCGTGGATTTTGCTCTCATACATACGAGGACTATATTTATGTTCATATCTGTTATAAAGTTATTCTATAAGTATTGGTAGTCTAAGCATGTAACGTCTTTGTTGTGACTGTAGCAACTTTCTCCTGTGACATATTGTGCTACACACAATAGGACGATACCTCCCCCTGATCAAGGTGAGCCTGCTTAGCTTTGTGTAAGATGGATTCTATAAAGGAAATATACGTTAATTGAATTCAATCATAAATGTGAAGAATCATACGTTGTGTTCTCATTGTTTTAAAGTAGTATCGATTCATCAATCTAAGGAAGAAGAAATTATCAATCATCCAACAAGTTTCTTTCGAGCATAAATGATTGTGGGCCTAGCATGTTACTTCTGTAAAACTAGCTTGTTATAATAGACTGAAGCAGTCTAGATGCAGATTTTTGTGACTCTAAGACTTGTGATTGCAGTGATATCCACAGAGGTCACCAACATACTTTTGAGACAATTCTATAGAAGGGGCGAAGCTAAAGTGAGTTTTACTGATCACGACTTTGAGTCCATATTTGCTTATTATATAATTTCTGTATCGGTTTGTGCTATTGTTTATGACATTGTTCCTTGCTATTATTTAGTTGATGATTTTGAATGCTAACAAAGAAAGATATCAAGTAGGCAAGTTATTAGTGCACAAAGGTATACATGAGTTGCATTTTTTGGTATCTTACTGCAAGAAACATATTTTCGGTCATCAACAAGTAAGGCTACTCGAAGGATGCAAGACCTTATTCTTTCAATGGTTCCTAGGCTGGATATTATGTCAAACATATCTCACCTTTGGACCTTTGCAATTGAGTTTGTGAATTTGGATACATTATTCTTACAAGTAAATATTTCACCTTTGGGCTTCAAATTTTTAGTAGTTATCCAAAAGACATGTTAGCTGCTAGTGATACACCTTGTTCACTCATGTGTGCTATTACAACTTTGTGATACAAGTGGCTATGCATCCAATAAGAAAGATCCTCTGTACTCTGCTCTTGTTCAACAGCCCATGATTTGCTATTCTCGTTGCTAATGAAAGACTACTCTTTATTTTTGTGCTTGTACAAGTTCAACTTGAATCACGATGCAACCCTAAGTTGGCTACCTAGTGAGTGGTTTTAAGTCAGCTAGTTTAAGTCCTGCTATTTAACTCTCTTAGGGCTCAAGCTCCATGATCTATACATGTCTAAACAAAGTTGTTCATAAGTTATGTATGTTGATACCTGTAATCTACTTTGACAGTGTTAGTTGTTCGACGGCCTTTACAAATCCTTAGTTGCATATTGGTGTTGTCATTATCGTCATCCTATTTGGAAGTTAAAAACGATGCTTTTAACTAGATTAGAATCCAAATTTTGATTGCTCCTCTTTTTTGAGCTTGGATGGATTTGTTTTTTATGACTTGACATATTATTCTTTTGTATTATACTTTGCCTTGTGTTTTGGCAGGCGAGCACAAAGAGATCGGCTGTGGATTCGCCTTCATCAGAGCATATAAATAAACAACGGAGGGGCGCTTGTGACCATGCAAATATGTGTGCAACTGATAGTGGAGGTAATTTGGCTAGCGGGTCTTTGAATTGATTGTTGGAAACTGTTTATTTCAAGACAACAATTGAAATGCAGTGTGTGCACATGTAAAGCAGACAATCTGGCTAACAAAGAAATGCTTCTGTAGAGGTTAAAAGCTCTCTTGGTAGTAAGTTAGCAGGTTCAATTCATATTCTATTCATTTTGTAGTGGTAGATAACTATTTGACATTATTTTGTGACCTTTTTCGTCTTCTAGAAATCGGAGCCACACAAATTATTGGCTTTCAGTATAAGAAATATGGTAGTCCTAATTTGAGAACAGATATTGGGTGCTTGTCAATCCGACGGTTGGCTTTATTTGTGTGTCCTTTGAGAAGCAAGATATAGATCTATTTTATAATTTTAAACAGGCACAACAACTAAACACCAAGTAATTTTAAACAGGCACAACAACTAAACACCAAGTATCAAATTCTCTACATGCATAAAGCTATAATCAGGTCTCACAAACTTGGGTTGTGGGTTGTGAATTTAATCACTCAATAGGCAAGCCCAATAGAGCAACCATGCTCATTCTAATTTTTCAGGAGTTATCTTTTTTTTATCCCCATTATTGTGTGGTGTCTGAATGATTGATCTAAAAGGACTATTTTACACTCTTACTATCAAGATAGACAATTTTTGGCATCCTTTTCTTGACAATGATTTTGGCTCAAGAACAAAACGAGAAATTTGAAGGTCCTTTGTACATATAGATACTCAAATAGTAAAAAGTAATTTACGTCTCATGGGGTTCTTTGTTTATGTGTTGACAATTTTCAATAAGTGCACTTGAGTAAATGGTGTTTTGATTTAATGGGTAGACAGAAAATAAAGATTAAGATTGCATAATCAGATCATATTTTTCTTGCATTATCTTGGACATTTCTTAACATTTCAGTAGTTCGCTTATCCATACCATGGAGATCTACGAAAATGCTCTTTTTGAGTCTGTTTAATATCAACACAATACATCATTGACTTATATAATAAGACAATTTACATTGTGAAACACTTGTATGTTATATTGATCAAACACATTTGAGCTGAATGCACTCTCAACATTAAATTGTAGGAAAAGTGGTTGATTTAATGTCCTTTTGCTATAATTTTGAGAACCAATAATTCGTCTAGGCTAGTAAGCAAGAGAGATTTTTGCCATTGTGATGAAGGCTCAAACCCTGCTTGTTGCACTATTGACATCTTGGATGCTTTTGTTCCTTGTTTAGGCTTGGCTCACATCTTGATGTGCATCATATATTTGTGCATAAGATTCTAGTACAAATAAATCTCAAAGCTCGCCACCAAAAAGCAAGAAATCACTTTACAATAATGAAGATTTTTGACACAAGGTTTTACAAGATAACCATTACAAGAATAGCCTACACAAGAAATAACTACACATTGCACTATGATGGTAATGGGCACCACTGCTGCTTAATTTATATTTGATCATAAAAATCTTTGTGAATCTACTACAAGGAAAAAGAAATTACAGAAAGATCAAACATCACTTTTCGTAAAATTAAGGAAGACAACTTTCATGGCAACCATGATGCATACTCTTACAAAAGTTTAAACAATAGTACTTGGCTATATTCCAAGGATGCATGTGTGCCTCATTCATAGGGTTTTGACAATTATATTATAGAGAATGACTAAGTGAACAAAGACCATATTTAAATTTACCCATAAAACATTGAGCATGGCCCATTTAAAATATTTGTTGTAAAGCAAAGAAGAAATCTACATGCCCATCTCAGTGTATCTTGGCATTCAAAGTTTGTTAGTTTTAAAGTCCATATGTGTACTCTGCAATAGAATTGACCCTAGACCTTGAGATTGGAAAGAAGCCATTAAGACAAGACACTTGTAAACTCAGCATACATATTTGAAATACATTGACAAAAAGCTACACACATTTGTGAATTTTGTTCACTAGATTGTTATCATCAATTTCCGCAAACAATGTTTGTGCCTTGCCTTTGTCCCGTAAACTATGAAAAGGTCAAGTCTCTTGTGAATTGACTAATGTTTAATTGACTTACCCTTATGCATCGTATTATGGTGCTTGATAAAAGAGATTGTTGATTGTCGTTGAGAAATTCTACACGCACCTAATTTGCCTCTTACAATGGGTTCTCGATGCAAGTAAACATAGATGAGGCAACGACAACCCCACGTGCCATACATCTAATGCTATGTTAGAAGATTCTTCTAATGGATTCCAGATGCCGAAAGTGCCTAATGGATATCAAGTGAAGGAATCGAACTGCCAAACTACATTATGGAGCGTCGACAATTAACCAAGAAGGAGTTCCAGAATCCAGATGTACCAAGAACGCCAAAATCAGAAGGTCGACGAGAGTCGTGGACCGGCCAATGAGCAGAAACAAAGCCCGCATCCCCAACATATTTTACGGCGATGGGAACGAAAGCATGGCCAAGTCAACATAAAGATTCAGATCTGTTTGTAATATAACGTCAGACACCCTTAGAAGGTGCACTGTACTCGTAAGCCAAAGGCGCGAGAAGTAGAAATAGATCTAAAACTCCAATGAGCCAAAAATAAGAAAGGACCCAAGTAGTTTAAAATGCATTTTTTTCTTATAACTTTTTAAGATAGTCAAGTTCTTATGGCACATGGTTTTTGGGTGAACCAAAAACCCTAACCCTAGCTTTGTCTATAAGTAGGGATGTGACACAATTTTGTAATCACTTTTCATTTGTAAGATTAGAGATTCAGAGAGAAAAGCAAAGTCTCCTCCTACATTTTCTTATTTGTGAAGCCCTCCTATTTTGCCATTGTAAGCTTGCTTGTGGATGAATTAATGCTTGATTGTTTTTTCATAATCATGCTATCACATATTAAAATGATCATTAGCTCATGCTTTCATTCATCATTCCACAAAAGCACACATTTACAAAATAGGTGTTATACAAACCATTTGGAGTGATTGATAAGATCCATTAGGTAGGTTTACTTTCATTGCTCTCCTCCCTTGAGAAGATAAGCCTCAAGAGGAGAAGATCTAGAGCTCAAGAAGCCTAGATTGTCCAAGAAAACCAAGACCCAAGAAGAGGATCAATCCAAAACCAAAACCCTAGAAAAGAGCCAAGAAGATAGTCACGAACCTCACCCTTCATCTAAGCCATTCCACCTTTAGATCTAATGATGAGATTGACACCCTTGGTAGGCATTTAGATCCGTAGCTTAACCCCCTCCCCATTGGATCTAATCCCGCTGCTACATTGATACTCACCCGGTTGGAGATCCAAACCCCAACTTTGCCCTCTTGATCACGACGATTAGGGAGGCACGAAAAGGGACCAACATTTTTTTGGTGTCGTTGTCAGGGAGACGGTGCTAAGCTACTCTTAGATGGGTTTTTTGTTTGCATTCCTCTTGATTTTGTTGCATTTTTTATAGGTTTCTGACTCGCCTACATGTCTTTTTGCACTATTTTTTTGTCTTTCTGACTCGCCACTTTTCCAATGAGCTGAGTAGACATCAGACTCTATTCTGTGATCTCAACAAGTCAAATCCCTGACTTGCTCCTGACTCGCCAACCTAAATTTTTCCATTTTTACTTGTCCATTTGACTCGCCATTTGGATAATAGCCTCAGAGCATCATTCTAGAAGTCGGCAAGTCAAACTGCTTAACTTGCGCCTAGAAACGCCATCTCAAAATTCTCGCCATTTTTTAGTTTAATCTTGACCAACCTATGATCTACCAACAATCTAATGAATCTTGCCACTTCCTAAGATTGAAACACTCAGGTATGACTCCAAAAAAACCACAATTACTTGGATGAAATTTCGTGAATGATGGTGTAGAATAGTAAAACTCTTTATGCTCCATAACGATTTAAAATTATGTGAAATGCTAGAAGTATATTTTATGACATTTCTTAAAAAGCTTTATGTAACTAATAAAGTACGAATAAAATGATACGGATAAGTAATCGTTCAAAAATAATAGCAAGACGTACGACAAAAGAAAAATACTATGTAAGGAACCTTACCTACATAAGTGATCATAACTCTTGCTCATATGTGTGGCACTAGAAAGCGTGGATATGCTCAGTACCTACCACACTTGTAGAAGACTATTGTACTAGTTTTCAAGGTCAGGATGGTATGGAGGTACCCTGATATCTACGAGAACTTACACACTTTACTTGCTGCATCAAAACACAATAATGGACTATACCGTTTTATTAAGTTACAGTTGTCCGACATCTTAATATGATGAATTAGTGCAATGTTTGGTTAACCTGAATGGCATTGATTTGCCCAGGGCAACTTGATTTTCCAAGCGTTTGTACATAGGATCCATCAGATACCAAAAAAGTGTTGGAAATTAAGCTCACAGTTTCCTCCTTGGTGATATAATCCATTTAAAACTCTTTCTACACATTTTTCGCTCACTGATCTAGGGTCAAATGCAACCTATTATCTTGGTTCTATGTCTGCTCATCCAATACCTGTAGTAATTACAGTTTCCTATTTTGCTACCTACATATTTGGTCATGTTTCTTAACACAGCCTGCAGACCTATAGAACTACTCTATTTTTGTGTGTAGAGTTCTACCTGGTAAAATTACACGGGTTTCTACGCACAGTCCAAAGGGTAGCCATTTCTGACTTTTTCTATTCTACATTCAAATGTCAAGTATTTGAAGTACATTAAGGACCTGTCCATCTTTGATGTCCTCAACATTAAACGAACGAGTCTACGGTCGAAATGCGGTCTAGAAACGAACCGCCAGACCACCGCCAAGGCAAAAGCTTCGATCTATGTGTGAAAGGAACAAAAAACTGCAACCCAGCCGCAAGCTACCGCAAGGAACCGCCAAAGGCACCATCTACTACCGTCGGGACACCGTAGGGGTCAACCCTATGGCCACTCAGCGAAGACTGGAAATTTTAATCTACCACCAAGGCACCGCAAGGAACCGTCAGGGCATCGCAGGACTCAACCCTGCGGTCACTCAACAAAGACCAACAACCGAAGGGAACTACAAGCTACGACTTGCGATCAACGTTGCGACCGCCAGGAACCGCCAACATTGCAGTCTACCTACGGCTTCTAAGACGACGCAACTTCGCGACTCCTCTTCACACTCCCAACCCTAATTGATCTAGGGCTTGTACAGATGTCGTTATACATCAAATATTTGTAAATGTACATTCAAGTATATAGTTAAGCTAAACTATTATTGTAAGTAGAGATTAGTTAAACAATTTTTGTGAAACAAGAACGACATTGCTCATAAATAGATCTCCAACTCTCATTCCATGTATGCAACAGAGCGAAAGACTTTCATTCTAAGTTATGCCATCTTTTATTCAGACTATAACCAATCATATTGTTCATCAGACAAGGAGTCAGTGTAATATACAAGCAGCACATTCTTCATCTGTGTCTAACGTAGTTGTTTATGTGTTGTAACTTGATTGCACTCTTTTCATTACTTGTCATTAGCTCGTTCACTCAGTCTAATCAGAACATGGACGTCTCTAACTCCTAAGAATTTGATTAGACGATGGTCGTCCATGATGCCTGAGGAACTTGCGTCATCTCTTTGCACCATAGATTCTAAATCCATATTGAACTTCACATTTAAACTGACAAACAATAATTTTCACACACAATCTATCCTCTTCGGTGGATGTGCTCACGACTCTGTTTGAGCACACATTCACTTCATATGGGTCCATATCTCTCCAACAAAAACTTCACTAGTACTGATGGGTGCAGGATGGCATGGGTATGCCCTGTTACCGACATCTATGACCAAATTACACCTTTTCCACTTGTTGTGATTGATTAGAGATTCATCAGTGTAAAGCTATGTTAATGTTGTGTAACTATAGGATTACTTGCCTTATATTGATCAGTATGGCAGATGCCCTAGTATGGTGGTATTAGGACAAGACCTACGATATGGGAGATTGGACTAATGATTGTTAATTTTATTTAAGCTGATAGTGAATCTTGTTTCGGACATGGATGACAACTGATGCTTAGCTATGACACCTGTCTTCCTCACTAAACTAACTTGTGCAGTTGTGTTTTGTGGGATGGTGGCAGGTAACAGTTGGGTATCCTAAAACTTGCTTCACTTTATGGCGCTTTGTACTGTAAGTTTTTCAACTTTGTTTAAACTTGTTATGCTGTAAGACCAATGGATTCAAAGGATTTGGTCTTGACTTGTTCAAGGGGGACTCTGTGAAATTTGTGTTACTCTCTCTCTCTCTCTCTCTCTCTCTCTCTCTCTCTCTCTCTCTCTCTCTCTCTCTCTCTCTCTCTCTCTCTCTCTCTCTCTCTCTCTCTCTCTCTCTCTCTCTCTCTCTCTCTCTCTCTCTCTCTCCTTTGACGAGCTCTTTTTGCTTTCTTTTGTCTCTTGCTACTACAATTTCCAAGTTGGGTCGTGTACCGAGGAGCTATGGTTTCTAGCTTGATACCTCACTTGTTTACAGGTGTAGAGGGCAATCTAAACATATGTTTTGGCCTACAGACTAGTGATTTGTATTCATAAATGATTGGTGAACTTATGGTGCATATGAGATCTCCACATGAATGATCAACATATGATTATGTTCTCCATATTTACAACAGCCATAATGTCATTTAGTTCTATTCCCCAACTATGCCCTAAAATGGTAACTTCTAGGTACTTAACCAAAAATGGTCCAAATGCAATGTACAAAAATTAACCAATCAGATTGCGTCAAACATGATCTCATCCACTTAGCTACATTAGAGAAACTTAGAGCCCGGAAAGGGCCTTTGAGAAAGATGCCTTTTTTTTTTTTCTCATTTTTGTAGCCATGTGGACCAATACAAACATTGATACCAGGCTTCTACATAATGTAGCTTTTCTCAGATATAAATATAATAAAATGTTAAAAGTACAATACTAAGGACCATAAATGGATCTTTGAATAATCCACAAGGTTGATTGTGTGCTTGTTAAACAATCTATCAGATACTAGTCAACAGAAAACAAGATCTAGTTTAGTAGCTTGATAGAAAACAAGTAGAGACAATCAGATCATTGATCATAAACTATAATCCAAGTTCTCACACATGAAAATCAGGCTGTAGTACGGCCTGTAGACAGATTTTGAAGTGTGCCAAAGCTTAGTTACATTGGATCAATCACAATCACCATACATAGAGAGAAAATCCGAGTTTCTCCTTGAGGCTCCAAAAAGTTTCTATCTCCTCACTATGGAGAATAAAAATACATAGTAAAAGATGTTGGATTTATTTTCTCTACTCTCCTAAATCCCATTTTTAATTTGCTTCCATTCATGCTGCATATTTACTCACGTTGTCGCGCAGTTTGCATATTAACATGCAAATTCTCACAGGCGATGAAAAGACGAAAAGCAAAGGATGATGTCACACCCTTTTCACGCTCACCCCATGTAGCTGCACTAACGGACTGGACAACGACTGCAGCCGCCCATGATCTCCTACAGACAGCACATCCACCCTGTACTTTCTTCATTTGCACACATGTAACATTATGTATATATATTGAATACCATCTGTGTATTCAATAGGACGATGAGATGAGATTGATTGATCAGAGATCATTGATTGAAGATCAATTGTATGTAAACTAGCATCAGAAGCTTATCAGAGAGATAGACGAAGTAGATGCCTTGTGCATCGATTCTTCATTGTCGGTAATAAGGTTTCATTCCTTTACAGATTGAACAAGCTTCGTAGAGCACGCAGTTTCATCCGCTATTGTCTTGTACTCTACCGCATTATTGACATGTATACTTGATATACTTAATCTGATAGCAGTTCTTTGCTCTACATTCATATCTGTGTTAATATTGCTATGCTTATTATTCATTCTGTCTAATATTTCTAGTTGCTCATTTTGGTAATAGACGACTAACATTTAGTCTTGTCTTTCGTGAATCTTTCGTGACTAATTATCAGTCGAGCATAGTCTAGCTCTTCGCGAATCATTTGCGACAAATTATTCTCCTGGCGCTTCATTTATATCCTTCACGAGCACCCAAATGCACCATATAGACAGTCGTTAAAAAAAATTATCGTAAAACTTCTTAATTCCCTACGATTTCTGCAATTTTTTTTGAGCACCAAAACATTTCATGGATTTCAAATTTTATAGAATCCAGTTTGTTAAAATTTTACAGCCCTTTATTCTAAGTAGTTAAATTCGATTTTGCTTCTTATTCTATAACTTCCATAACTTTTTTGTTTGACCTCGGATTTCAGCAAAGCATACTATACCGTAACTTACCAGCCCTTCAATTGTCAAGATGGATGTGGATTCCAATCTTGAGTATATAGATGACGGTGACTCTGAATACGAAGATCAATCTAACTATGATTTTAAAGATCAGTATTATGAGTACAGCGATGACGAATTCAATCATTGCAGCGAATCCAGTCAGTGCGAACAACTGTCATATGGAGACTATCTGGAACATAATGAAACACATTTTGATGATTATGATAATCGACAAATTTACCAGTCAACATAACCCAAGTGGTGGTGTTTATAGTAGTAACAATGAACAGATGAATTCACGTCAATTAGAACGTCATCATTACCAATATCCTTACATGGACCAATCTTCCCAAGCTATGGTGGAAACAACGATGGTGCAGAGACAATATATCTTTCATAAGTTTGATGGTAGAATTGCTCATATGGATGTGAGAGTATGGTTGGACAACTTTCACAAGTATTTTCAATCACATCCAAGCAGTGACCATGACAAGGTCCAATTTGCAAGAACATACCTTGATGGATCTGCATATATTTGGTGGCGATATTGGATACAATGTGAAGAACCTCATGTTACCACTGATAAATGGCCAACCTTTGTACAAAAGTGCATCAAAGAATTTACATGTATAGACCACCAAGTATGGCATTCTACCCAACAGATGTCCACCGTGGAGATCTGTTTCAATGACTTCCATAAGATAATGGACTGATATGGTTATTCGGTGGAGGAATTTAATACAATGCACTTTGTTTAAGGCTTAAAGCCTTAGATAAGAGCTTGTTTATCGAGGGATATACATCATGAAACTTGGATAATGTCACTATCTGACATAAGATTTCATGCTCACACCATAGAATATGAATTAAACAAGGGTCAACGTGAAGCTGCTACAGAATATTCAACACCACTATTATACACTTTGGACATACACTGGACATTAGCTTTCAACAAAGATATGGGACAATTACAAAAGCTGAGGGATCAGGACAAAACGACTAAGGTTCAATTGGAAAAAACTATTAATTATCAATAGAAAGCTAGAAACACAAGGATCTTCATAGAATCTCAATAGAAATGAAAGAAAGAGTATAATCAATGGAAATGGAGCATGGATTCATGTAGATAAGGCACATGAGACCTAACAATGGAAATCCCCATAACTCATATTCACAAGGAGGAAGCAAGAAGCTCTCACTTGCAAATGAGCCAAAAGATCCACAAAATGATGTCTCTTGCCTAGTTATAGACAAGGCTCTTACTTAACCTAACTTAACTATCTTGAGGGATAGTTAGCCCTTGTTAAGTATTATTTGAACTACATTGGGCCCTTGTTGGCCTATTATCCTTATTAATTACTTTGGAGGGCCTAAAGAGGGAACCGCCTTGTTATCAAGGCTAATAGCTCCTTTTGGGCCTACAAAGCTTACAATGTAATTTCTAGTTTGGTGGAACTGCCACTTGGGCTCCACATGGCCAGCCTTCTTGCTTAAGGGCCCCCCTCTCTTGTGAGGGAGCTTTGATTGTATTTCAAGTTCTCTTGGGCTAATAAAGAGGATCCTCCATGATTTCTTGAAGAACACTAAGCTCCTTGTTCTTTCTTGCTTAGTTGTGGATTAGGATTCAGTTCTTGTTGTGGATTAAAGTAGGATTCAACATTCAAGTAAACTAGATAGGCTGGTTTGTAGCATAGATCTTGCACATTTCCTTACAATCCAGTTCTTGATTGTTCTTGAGTAATCTAAGCATCAAGTGATGAGTGTTTCTTGATTCTTAGATTGTTAAAATGCTGCTAGGAATCTTGTTTCTTGTTTCTTGAATCTTGTTTTCAGTAGCTAATCTAGTTCTTGATTGTCCTCTGATTCAGTAGTTAGTGTAGGTTTGCTCCTTGCTCTGAAACACTGATCCTCTTGAGCTGTAGATGGTTACATGGCTAGTGTATGCATGTAGCTGAGTTTCAAACCCGTTCTCCCATTGACAGGCTGGGAAATACATTGAAACTGAGAAACGCTTCTGCTGTTGACGGTCCTAACAAGAAGATAATCCATAACGAACTGTAACGTCAGAAGCAATAAAAGAAAGAAAAGAGACAAAGCCGTGTTCACAGAGGCAGTGAATCTGTGAACAACCATAACATTGAGCCACAACACTGTGGAAATCTGCAAAATTGGACCAAGAATGGATCCTAAAATGATCCACAAGAGTGATTGGATATTAGATACAATTGATCTATCAATCTACACAAGATTTAGATCAATCTAGATTAAATTTAGATGAGAAAATCTAACAAGAACAATCATAAATGAAAGGGAATTGTACCTGCTGGTTTCACACGTGTGAAAACCTATCAGAGTACGAAATCCAGTCTGAAATCAAAGTACAATATGATAGGAACTCAAAACCATCAGGATAAATAAAGACAAATGATGAAATTGACAAGAATTGCAAAACCAAGATTGGTGTTGCTTGTTGATTATGGCCAAATGTGGCTCTATATATACAAAAAGTGGGAGCTCGTAGTAATGATCTTCTCTTTAAACTCAGATGTGTGAGGGTGCTTTATCATGTGGTGATTCATCATGCAAAATTGACACTTGGACAAAATCTTCTATTTTGAGCACTTTTGGTCCATTTTTCTTCTATGTAGAGAAAAGGAAAAACTCTTCTAGAAGTGAAAATTCGACTTCCTCAGCTTATTCCACACATGTGAGTAGACCTCTACACATGGGATTTGACACCTAATCTCATGATGTGGCTTCATGCAATCTCTAGATTGATGCCATGTGGCATATGACTAAAAGACATGATTTTGGCCTTTTTAGCCCACAGAACTCGATTTAAACTATACGTACAAGCTATATGATTGTACTACATGAAAAGTACATTTATTTACACGTGACAACAGGCTCCACACATGTGTAATCATAATAGATACAAGTCATTATGATATTTACAATGTTTGATCAAGTTTGCTTTTGCCAATTTTCACAACACTCCAGTTTCGCTCACTTCATGTCTCAATCCGTCTCCTAGAACGATGTACCTTGAGGAGTCGGTCTGTCATCGTCACATAATGTGACATAGCACCCGAGTCAAGAACAACTTCCTGAACATCGGTTGTTGATCTAACACACACGTCAAAGCATTATTAAGCAATCAAGTACTTGGTAGCTCTGTCTTCAGCCATCTTTAAGTATTCATCTCTTATCAAGAACCAGACATGGGCTATCGTTGAATTACCTGCCAATAGAAAGGTAGCTGATTGCAAATGGTTGTTCAAAATCAAGTACAAGCAGATGGAAAATATTGACCGAAGAAAGGCTCGACTTGTCGCCAGAGGATTCTCTCAGGTACCAACTGTCGACTACACTAACTTTTGTACCCGTAACAACATCCCATAACTTGTCGACGACCTTTAAAGTCTTCATCTTAAATTCCCACAAATGATAATTGGATGCATTCAGCTTGTCTGCGATAAGACCAGCTTTACTTTGAAAATCCATCTGGAACTTAGTCTGTTGATTGTATTGATGATGCTAAGATGTAGAGATGCCAACAATAGGAAATCAATTCTCTGATACTGAAAGGTTGAAAGAAATTGAAGAGTTTGATATCAATTTGATATCGCAAAAGATATCAAGTATTAGAGCTTTCGCTCTGATACCATGTCGAAAATAGGTAGATAATGGAATGTAGAAGCTTCCTACTTCCAATGCATGACTACGCCTATTAAAAATTGAATAAAGCAGTAGTGATGGAAATCGCGTTCAATCTTTAGCAACTAACTTTCGCTAGATACTAAGTGATTACATAGCCATACATAAAGTATTGAATTCTTAAACGATTCATATAAGCTACAAAAGCAATACAGAGATGCATGCATTTTGACATATACTGAACACAATAAGAAATAGTGTTGATTCAGAAAAACAAAATCAGATGCCCACAATTCACAATGTTGATTCATCACTTGAACATTGACAATGAGATGTATGAACAATTGATTTATACTAAGTAATTAGGTCGTCAAATACGATTGCCAATTGGCTGGTGTCTGCTGGTAGTCATCCAGTTCCTTTTCAGAAATTGATTGCTGATAAGCGGTGAAAATTGGCTGCAAATAGTCTGTTTGCATAAATGAACTAAAATTGTTACTCTACAAAAATGAACTAAAACTGCCACGGGTGACAGTATTGCAAAAAGACGACAATGTTGGCTTTTTGAGAAAAAGATGACAGTGTCCTAAAATCTCATTTCCTTCATATTTGAGATAACTCTACAATTTGCCAGAGCCATTTCCTTAATATTTGAGGCACTTTGAAAAATGCGACTCCGTAGTTTTACTCGCAAATCCTGACAGGCGGAAAATGTGAAAAAGGTGATCCTGCATTTTTTAATGTAATTTCCGACAGACGATCGTGTTGCTAAAATGCGAAAAACGTAACACTGTAATTTTACTCGTCATTCTTGACAAGCGACACTATCTGGATTGTAGAGAGAAAAAATGCGACACTGTTGCCAAACTCCGTGTATTTCTACTGGCTATGTAAAACACTTGTCATTATGCAGACTGTATAAAAACACAGGAAAATCCGCAAAACTAGATAAAAATGGATGAGGATTAAAACCGGTTAGTCGATTAGTAAGAAGGAGAATAATCCAACAAAAGTTTGTCAATAGCATAGATCATAGACCAAGTGAGACGTTGATTATTGAGGGAGAGAGTTAAAGTAGCAATAATCAACATGTAATCTCTTTATAGTTATTTTCTAAGTTTGGTGACATGTTTTGCTTAGTTCTAGAATTTCCAAGCCAATTCTTTCCCATGTTGAGCACTTAAGTTGATTTCCTTTGTACTTGAAAGGTAGTGTGTATACAATGTGACGAGAGCAAATCTGTTTGTCTTGTCTTGAAGTAATTGATGTTGTACTGTGGTGATTGTGTCGATCAATTTCTGTTGTTTTGTCAACTGTAACGTTAGTCCTTGAGACATGAAGAGTAACTCGTGAGTCTCACATTAGTTTGTTGAAAGAGAAAATTACATTAGATGTGTCAAATTATTTTTTAGGCTTGTCTGTAGTAGTAGATAGTTCAAAAATTGTGGAAAAGGCCTGTACAACTAGTGAGTCCTAGGTTCAAGTCATCCAAGAAAATCTAGTAGGTGAGTCAAGTTATTTTAGGCTTTCCAATCCTACTAGTACTAAAGGACTATAAATGGAGTAAATTGATTTCAAGGTGAGTTGCAATAATCAACGAAGAATTTTTGTGAGTCTTATCAATAACTATGCAAACTATAAAATTCCAAAACGAGGTTGGACAATTTGCGAGTTTAGGGAGTTTATTGTTGTTGTATTTTTAAATAGCCATGTTTAGAGTTATGAGAAGAATAATTTGAACTCAATGTTGCAACAACATGTTTGGATTTAAAGCAACCATATCCTTGAAGTAAAATCAAATGTACTTTTAGGGTTTAGAGAACCTAGAAAGTTTACACAATGTTTAGAAGTGTACTATTCACCAATGAAATTGACAAATCGGATCTGATGCCACATTGAACCACAAAGTTTGAAATTGCATTATTAAACTAAGAATACAGTCCATACAATATTCTAAAGCATTAAAAAAGAGTTGACAAATTGCATTGCCCGAAAATGAAGACGACTTTATGAGATTGTTACTCGCATGTCAAGCTCTGGCTATTGGAGACAAGCAACATGTTGGACATGACAAACACCACTGATGTTCAGATTCAATTTCCACGTGCAAGTGACATCAGTGGTGCAAAACCACATAACTGATTTGTGAGCCCATTTCGATGGCTTCTGGTTCTAAAAAAACTTGGTGCTACTCTTGTTGTGATCAATGAGTTGCATCTTCCTCTCCCAACAGCCTTCATGCCTTGGCATCTGACTTGGATCCCTGGTCTGGGACACCTAATGGCCCACCAACTATTGTTTAGTTTTCTTTCTAATACATTACCCCATAGTTGTACGCATGCACGCCCTGGGACAATAGAAGGTGGTTCTTGATAAGCGGATGCACTGCAATCTGCCATCTTTGCTTTGGTTTTTTGCATGCACTCTTTGTACATGTTCTATGTCTGGTCGATGAGAGACAATGTCAATATCATTGTTCCATTGATTTATTGGTCTCTTTCATCTCACATCTATTATTGGTGCATTCACATCTCAGCCTTTTCCTGTCAAGTCTATTTTGTCCACGAAGTTGTTAATGTTGTTAGAGAATGAACCGCCCACTATTGAATCCTTCTTCCGGCACGTAGCCCATCACCAACATATTGTCCAATCAAAAATAATTTTTCTCTTGCACTTTGTAAGACTGGATTTGCTAGATCCCCCATAGCAGCCTCATAAATTGTCAGCTTCATGTTGTAGTTGTCCACTCTCTGCCATACGTTGTGGAATACATGACAAGCCCAAAAATCACTCATACACTTTCATAAGCATAATGAAAGAATACTTTCAACAACATTTAGCTCTATCTTTGACAATTTAATCATTTTATTGAGCCTTCTACATTGCTTTTTTTGTTTTAAACTTTTTAACAAATTCAACTAAATTGAGACTATATTCATATTTTGAGACTTCTTGAGTGAGTTTAAATTTTGAGACTTCTTAACCAAATTGAATGTAGATTCATTGTCTCTAAGTATATATTCTTATCATGTTCGGACAACAACATTATTTTTAACCTTATTAGTTATACATTTTTAATATTCAATAGTTGAATTATTAGATGAGATTTTCTATTTGGGAACATGAATAGTCTCAAGATAGATGAATTTAAGAATTCTTTGATTTAAGTTTTTAATATTCCCTTCACAAGCTTTCTGTTCTCCAAAATCACACTCAAGAATGCTCTTTACAAATATCTACTCATTCCATCATTCACAAATCGCGCAAGTTAGCATAGTGAGGAAGACAGCGTGACACTCTGACAAATGCATTAAAAATGGATTTACAGGGTACCTTTGCTTTTCTAGAAGCCCACCTTTGGCATTTGTAGGGCAGTGTCGTCGTTTTTGCCTGTCACAAATAACGTGTAAAAGCACAGTGTCGTATTTTCTTTTCACCTTTTTTGCATGTGGAAATTTACTTGTATTCATGCAAACAGTCGCATTTTTTGCCTGTCTTATTTTACATATAAATATGCAGACACTGTGCGACAACACAAGTAAAATACAGTAGCATGAATGGAGGCAGATCAACATAGAATTTAGGAGAGTAAGGGAGATAAATCCAACACCCCCCCTTAATTTGGTTTCTTGTATAATCTCTAAGTTATTACCAAACATGAGAGTATCATCAACGAATACAACTAAGATTAGGGAACAATCACCCTAAGTTTTAATGAAGACATCATTGTCTGAAACGAGTCTCCTAAAACCAATAGATGTTAATTGTGCACACATTCTTTTATGCCAAGCTCTTGCGGCTTGTTTTAATCCGTAAATGCACTTCTTCAGTTTAAAGGTCAGATAAATGGGTTGAGGAAACCTTCAAGGTGTCTCATATAAATTTCTTTTTCAAGAAACCCATAAAGGAATATAGTCTTAACATCTATATGATGGACAATTAAGGAATGTGTGACAGCCAAAGCAAATAAGAGACAAATGATAGACTGTTTTACCATAGAAGAGAATGTTTCATGGTAGACTATTCCATACTTCTGAGAATATCCCTTGGCTACTAATCTAGTCTTGTATCGCTCAGTACTCCCATCTGGTTTTAGCTTTATCTTGTAGACCCATTTGCAGTCCACAACTTTCCTTCCTTCTGGCAAGTTCTCATGTTTCATTCTTATGCATTGAATCAATTTATTCTTGCATTGCCTTTTTCCATTGTTCAGATTTCTGACTTGCCATTGTCTCTGAGTAAGATGCGGGCTATGTAATCATTAGGCATCGATTGCTTTCACAATTGTTTGCTGCAACATTCTCAATAGCCTTCTGTGTGAGTTTTCTGATTCTGGCAAAGCGTCTTGGCTTGGCAAGATCCTTTTGCTCTTGATGTTGTACTGGTTGTTGTGGGGCCTGCAACTCCTATTGCTCAACTGCTTGTTGATCTTCTTGAAATGGCTGTTGATATGGCTCCACAGAAGTCTGCTCTCCCTCTTCAGCCCAGCCAGAGATGTAAAAAGTCAGATAAAAAAACTGATAACCATTCAGATTGACATTTTTTTGAAATGCTTCTCCATCAAACTTTACATCTGTGCTCACCTAAACTTCATTGGTTTCAGGATTACACAACTTGTATCCAGGTGAATAGATTGCATAGCCCACGAATATTATGAGCTTAGACTTCTCATCAAGCTTCGACCTCTTCTCTTGAGGTACATGCATGTATGCCCTGCAACCAAATATTCTCACATGTGACAAGTTGGGCTTTTCACCAATCCAAGCCTCATAAGATATGTCACCACTTACAACAGCTGTCATACTCCTATTTTGAAGATAAACGGATGTCAATATAGCTTTTGCCCAAATTTTTTTGAAAGCTTTGCCTGCGCCATCATGCACCTTGCTGCCTCCATCAGGGTCCGGTTCTTTCTCTCGGCTACCCTGTTGTGTTGTGGTGTGTAGGGCACAATATATAGCCTTTCGATTCCTTCATTTTGACATTAAGTCTTGAATTTTGTACTGGTGTGTTCGCCACCCCTATCTAATCTTAGAGTGCTAATCTTTCTTCAGGTTTGTGCTTCGGCCAAACTCTTGAATTGCTTGAAAACTATAAACACATCAAACTTTTTCTTCAAGAAGTAGACGAAGGTCATGTGTGTATAATCGTCTATAAAAGTGGCAAAGTACTTTGATCCAGATATGGATGGAACCTTTATAGGCCCACATAGGTCGCTATGAATCAGTCCAAGAACCTCTTTGGCTCATGCTTCTTCAAACCTGAATGGTTCATTGAAGTCACAAGAACTTGGTTAGCAAGATTCAAGACACTTGTATGATACAAGTTGGCTTTTCTTTCAGCTTTCACAAGGATCTGGTCAGTTCTGCAGTCCTTTATCTGACATTCTCCACTATTGAACATAACATTCAGTCCCATGTCCGTTATCTTGGCGACAGACATGGGATCGCTCTTTAACACGAGAATGTACAGGACTACCTCTAGATCTTTATAACCAGAAACAGTCTTCAAAAGTAGAGTTTCAGTCCCCATGATGTGGTGTTTGCTATTATCACCAAGAATGGCTTCTCTTTCTCCATTGGAAGTCTTATAGTCTTTTAGGACCTTCTTTTTGTTGGTGATGTGCGATGGCCCAAGAGTTTATGACAATCTTCAAGTCTGAGTATATTTGCTAAGATTTGTCAAAAAAAGATCTTTTTTAACGTATGTTATAAAAAAACCATTAAGCATGTGTAAACAACTTTTGAAAATTTCTTACAACTATGCTTTTGCTTGCAATGTAAAAATAAATAAATATACGTATTTTAAGGTTTTGGAGCACCAAATCAATGCAGTGCATCGCGTTGACTCCAACTCAATACAATGTATCGAGTTGGTACTTCAACTCGATACACTGCATCGCGTTGGACACACCAACTTGATACACTGCATCGAGTTGAAGCACCAACTTGATGCACTGCATCGAGTTGGTGCTCCAACTCGATACATTGCATTGAGTTGGAGCATCTTCTCCCATGGTTTATATAGGAAATTTTAGATAGTCTATTCACTCTAATGCCTTTAGCACTTGGAATGGTCTAATTCTCGATACATTGTATCGATTATGGTAAATTTTGGATATAATTTTGTTCTAAATTGTTTTTTTTTAACTAAATTTTCTTTCTTTTTTGTTTAAATATTTTTCAAAATTTTGCTCAAAAAATGTGTTTTTAAAGTCTAAGTTATTGGTTTTTCAAAAGTAAAAAGAGGTATAAGGCTCAAGACAACTCTGCTTATGTCGAAAATTGCCCTCGTGATAGTACTGAGATTAGAAATAGCCCGGACACACAAATGTAACCCTAACTTGAGGGAGGGACGTAGCTCTACAAGCTAAACATGAATTAGAGCTTGAAAAGTTAGCTCTACAACTCTTTGTTTGTGAAATCTCTGTCTCACAAATCATGCAATTTCTAAAATATGTGAAAAGAAGCCTTTTTGACGAATCTTAGAGTAGTCAGTAAATATTAGCATTAATGAACTAAGGATTTTGCTTATTATGGACATTAGTTGCATTGTTATGAACATTGTTGCATTGAGAACCTATATATATAGTCCTAAAACTTTACCTTAAAAAATTTTGGTACTTTTTATATGCATCAAAATCTTCGCAGTGTACAAAAATTGGGTCATCGTGAATGTACTTTTATGCAAAACACTGTTTTTTTTTTTCAAGCATTGATTTATTTAACTTTTAGAGGGAATCTTCTTAGGGGAAACCTTTTCCATTACCCATTCAATAGGAAATTTTGTTCATAGCTTGCTCCGGCTCTTTTTCCTGATGGGCTCCAGCAAGTGACAAAGTGATGAGAGCCATTGTTTTATCATTCTTCTTTGCGGCCTATCCCATCTACTACGCTCCATAATCCTTCTCCTATGAGTAGCATTTTCATTTTGTGTTTCTAAATAGCATAGTTGCTGCCATTGGACACGCAATCTTTTGTTGCAGGTTCATCGCCATTTGATAATCTATGGCCTTGTAGCTAGTCTGTAGCGCTTGTGATACCACTGAAGTGAACTGATTGTTTCGGCTAACAGCGTCAAGGATGCGAAAGCGTCTTCTATCTGCGCCTGGCTGTCGCATTTTTTGGAAAATGCAAAAGATGTGAAATGTGCAAAACTGAGTGAATTCATACACACTGGCACATCTTAACTTCTACGAGAAATGCGAAAAATGCAAAAACCCGAAGAAGAGGAAATGTGAAAAACCCAAAAAATCTGACAGTTTTTTGCCTTCAATTTTTTGAGCCCACGAACTTGCAGCTAATCTTCGATTTTAAGATCAATCACACATCTTATCAGGATAGCAGTACATACATAAATAACATTGGCATTCATGCACAACAGAGACCTGACAAGAACAATGTATTACTAAAATTGCTTTATGGGAAGAGAGCACATCGCTTGTAGCTTATCCGCTTACAAGTCTTCTGTATTTCTTCTCTCTCTCTCACACTATCTCTGTGCACTTCATAGGCACATTTATATTCTGTATATCGTTTTCTAAGTCAATCTTGTAAACTAATGGCTATGCTAATAGACACTGGTTAGTTGCGGCTGTCAGCTTCCATTGGGACAGACTGTACTTTTGGCCGTCTTTCTCTGTGAGATCAGTTCGTGTTGCAGAGAACTTCAAGGATGAAGAAAACTAAAGTTCAGTGCTTAACAAGGAAATCTTGACCTTGCATGCTTGCCATACAAGTCTCACAAGTTGGTTTCTATGATGACTTGTTGATGTCTAAGCCTTTGTTGCACAATGTAAAAACAATAGATCTCATGTGGAGATGTCCTAGGAGTTGATGCCATAGGATATTCTTATTTGATGAAGATGCAAATGAAGATCTTTCTTCTGAAGTGCACATTCATGACTTAATGTGCACTTCAGAAGAAAGATGGCCTTTCGAGTCGTTGTCTCGAATAAGACATCGATCTGCATCGAATGTGATAGTATGGCCTTGATCATCAATTTGACTAATTGATAGTAGATTGTTGGTCACTTAAGAGAGCTGGAGTCTCCAAGATGAATAGGATTGTCATGATGCACCACTCGTCTATTCTTGCGAAAGAAATTTTTTTCTTGCAAGATGTCAAAATAGACTTGTATAAGTGACCATGTTAATCATGTTATATTAATGATTGATCAACTTGCTATAGTAGGATCACCCATTGATGACGAAAATGCGGTCATGACTCTACTAGGAAGTCTTCCAATACTACATCACCCATTGATGACGAAAATGCGGTCATGACTCTACTAGGAAGTCTTCCAACCTCCTACGATCATTTAGTAATGTTGACCTGTGCACATAGTCATGTTGACCTCTACACATCACAGCCAGCCATGCAGAAGCTCACTTCCATTCTTCTCCAAGAAGAACTTCGAAGGAAGTCAATTGATGTTTCTAGATCAGTCAAATCAATCTCGCTATATTCGATTGAAGAGACAACACTCGAAGAAGGGTGGTATCAATACCTCTTCAAAGTAGATACTCAATGTGGTGATTATATTGATCGATTTATGTTGTTTTTTCACATGGTATTAGAGCCTTGGTGGCCGTAATTATCGGACAAGAACTAAGAGTTGGAATCTAATTAATGACAGTTTGAGCTAAAGGTGAGTGGGTAGCACAAATTAGTGTTGTGCATATTTAAAGATTTTTGCTCCGAGCTATTGAAAGAATCAAAGACAGGGAATTGTTGCTGAAATTAGAACGACACTCTAACAGAAAGTTCAAAATTTCGTAAAAAGACTTGCGTGGTGTTTGCAATCGGTGTGCATTCAATTTTACACCGATTGAAGAACGGAGTGAAGCAGACTCTTTTGTATAGAAGGGCGACCTCAGATAAGTGGTGTGTTGCCAAAAAGGATAGTTGGACGCAAAGTTATTGGCCAGGAGATCAAGAAGCCAGTTTAAGCTAGGGTTTCTGAATGGAAAATCGTTGATCACTCTCCATAGAAATCTGTTTCCAGTGCTGTGAATGGCCACAGCAGGGCGCCCTGATACGAACTAAGATTCTTCCAAAGGCCGTGGACTGCCGTGGAGCTATCAGATTGCTTCTTGAAGGAAACCTTGCCACCATAGCCAGCCCATGAAGAAGAAATTAAGCGGAGGGCTCGCGGCTGAGCTTGCGCAGCCAGCGCGTGTAAATTCATAGTGGCTGTAGGAGAATTGCGGTTGGAGAGGTATCCTTGAGTGCGCGGATTACATGGTGGCCGTAGGATTTGAATAAGTTGAATCAATGGTCTGAATCATGAGTTAAAAGTTGAAGAAGGACCATTGGATTGGGGGTGACCATTGGATATGCTAAGATCCATTTTAAATTTTTGTTCAAAGAATCTGAAGTGTAAACCACACTTAAACTTCTTTAAAAAATTTCAAAATTTCAATTAAAATAAAAGTTGGGTCCAAACTCCTTAAAAGGTTAACCTCTTTCACTTTAAATAAATAGTTTAAAATGCTAAAAAGTCTCCTAATTTTTTCCTTTGGCCTATTTTGACCAAACGAGGCTATAGTCTCCAAACAAAGGGCACCATGACTGTACCTCCAAGTACCTTACCTCAAAACAGAGTGATTCCATGGAGAAAGTCTTCGGAATGCGTCAAATGTGACTTCACCACCTTATTGGGCACGAAGTCGAAAATTTGTGGTAAGAAATATTTTGGAAAGCGAAAACGATTTGACTTCCAATTTGACGACAAAGTGGCGGGTGGCCTGGTAAGCCAAAACTTGCAGGTCATTATTTTTTACTTTCGACATCACAGCTGGCCTTTGAATACTCCTTTTAGCCTACAGGTGGAATTTTACGCAATTTGGAGATGGCCAACATCAATGAAACAATTTTGGGCGAGGCATGTAAACTCGATGGGGCTTCCAACTACAACATTTGGAAGTTCAAAATGAAGAGTATACTGATGGAGAAGGAGCTATGAGATATTGTTGCGGGCATTGAATTAAGGCCGAACGCCACTCTTGCATGACATGAAGGTGCAAAGAGCCTTATCATTGATCAATCTCTCAGTGAAAGATCATGTGATAACCCATATCAGTGATGCCACGACATTCAGGGGAGCTTGGGAAGCTCTTAGAATGCAAGTTCAAACTTGCAATCCAGCTCTAGCCATGTTTTTGAAGTCAAAATTGAATACTATTAGGATGAAAGAAGGTAAAACAGTGGGGTCATTTTTCACCAGGATCAAAGACTCGGCTGAGAAAACAACTTGTGGAGATAGGAGAACCAATTAGAGATGTCAAATTGGTGCATACCACAATGAGCGGTGTTTCAGAAGGCCTACAAATGTTTGTAAGTGGAATTGCCTCGAGGGAGAAATTGCCTACCTTCGAATATTTGCATGGAATTATGTTGCAGGAGGAGTAACGTCAAGAGGTAGTAAAGTCAAGGCAAACTCCATAGGAGGATCAAACATTGTTAACCAAAAACAAACAAAAAAGTTCAAAAAGGGTTCCAAGGAAGGGCAATGATAATGAGGATGAGGGAGAGTCGTCATCAAAGTAGAAAAAGAAAGGGTTCCAAGGAAGGACAATGATGATGAGGACGAGGGAGAGTCGTCATCCAAGGAAGGGCAAATGTTAATGTTGCCACAAACCTGGTCATCGGGCACGTGAATGCTATAAGAAAAAGTTGACATAAGCAGAGAAAAGTGAAACAACATGGCAATATCGCCGAAGATGATGGGGAAGATGATGAAACTAGTGTCTTCTCATCAACATTAGTATCCCATGTAGATGATGGTGCCATGTGGTTTATTGATTCAGGCGCCATGAGGCATATGACGAGAAAATGTGATTGGTTCGAAAACTTTTCACCAATCCATGATGGGGACAAGGTCACATAGACCAATGGAGAGAAATGCCAAATTCAGGATGTCGGCAATCTACCTGTGCAGTTTCCCAATGGTAAGATCAAGGACATTCCCAATGTACTTTATGTTCTATGACTCAAAAACAGTTTTCTTTCTGTTGGTGTGATGGCAAATCAACATTTGAAGGTGGAATTTGTCAAAGATGGGTGTCTAATGAAGAATATGGATCACAACTATAAAGTGGTGGCAAAGGGGTATTAGGATAGTAACTGTGGCCGTTAGAAGTTGGATGTCGCAAAACCAAGATAATATGGTTTAGCCATCTCGACAACATCACAATTAGAATTGTGACATAGAAGATTAGGCCACTTGAACTATGGGAGTCTAAGATTGATGACAAGTTGAAAATGGTGAATGGTCTACTAGCATTACATGATGATCAACAGTCCATATTTGAAGGATGTGTAATGGGAGAGCATCACATGGAGACATTCAAGAAAGGTGGAGCTACAAGAGCCAAGAAATCACTTGAACTCATTCACAGTGATTTGTGCTGGGGGAGCTTATTATTTTATGACTTTCATACAGGACTACTCCATGAGGACATGAATATATTTCTTGAAGAAGAAGTTTGATGCTTTTGCTCACTTCAAGGAATCCAAGGCTTTAGTGGAGAACCAACTGGATGCATGAATCAAAGTGCTTAAATCAGATAGAGGGGATGAAATACAAAACAGATGATTTTGAAGACTTTTGCAAGGAGCATGGCATCAAAATACAATTTACTCAAACACACATGCCGCATAGTAATGGTGTAGCAGAAAGAAAGATTAGAACCATTATGGAAAGTGCACGCTCCATGATAGAGTAGATGGGCTTACCAAACTCTTATTGTCAGGGGAGGCGTACAATGCGACAACATTCTTGCAAAATAGAAGTCCCACAGTTGTGGTTCCAAATGTGACTCCCGAAGAAGCTCTTACATGAATAAAGCCTAGAATTGATAAGTTTCGAGTCTTTGGGTGTAAAGCTTATGTACACATGCCAAAGGAGGAGCGACGAAGCAAGCTTGATGCCAAATCAATCAAGTGCATCTTTGTTGGCTATGATGAAAGGACAAAGACATCTAAATTTTTTGAACCTGTGATGAATAAGATTCAATTATTAGTAAAGACATCATCTTTGATGAAATGCATAGCTTTGACGATGAAGACCATGCAAGTGATGATAGCATCAAAAGACTTCCCACAATCTTGGCCACAAGATGTTGCACAAGAGGATCAAGTTCGTGAAGATGAGTATGAGAGAACTCCATCTATTCTTGAGCCTAGGAGAAGGTATTTATCGATAGGTGCATCAAGGGAAAAACCTGTTGGAAGTAAGAGACATTACCTAGACACTCCTAGGGACACGTACTCACCAAGAAGTGTATCACCAGAATCAAAAGTACCTAAATGGTACGATACGATCATGAAAGATGCGAAAATGAGCCAACCTGGATCTAGTTTGCAAGAGGAAGTGAGGAGATCAACACGGGAAAAGAAAGCTCATGATCGTTTCCATGTAAACTATGCCCTAATGAGAAATATTTTGGAGTGTCAAGAGCCATCGACTTTTGATGAAGCAAAGAATCTCAAAGAGTGGCAAAGGGCAATGGAAGATGGATGGAATCAATGCATTGACATAATATGTGGGAATTGGTTGATCTACCACTTGGAAAGAAACTCGTTGACAACAAATGGGTGTATAGAATGAAGTTTCATGCTGATGGCATGATCACAAAGAATAAGGCACGCCTAGTGGTAAAAGGCTATGAGCAAAGCAAGGGGATTGACTATGAGGAGACATTTGCTCCAGTGGCCAAGTGGACTACGCTATGCCTAATTGTTGTCTTGGCATCTCATTTCAGGCAATTTGAAATGACAAACTTAGATCTTATGCATTATTGCTTGGGAGTTGAAGTATGGCAGAATGACAATGACTTCAAGCATTAGAGGAGTTTTGAGTTCCAAAAAGACCCTTTAAGAATTCGTGCAAGATTGTTTTTTAATTATTAAAATATTATAACACTAATACTTTTGACTTGCCATGACTTTTTATTCGTAGCTCAAAAGTATGCCATTTAACATATCATTGAAAAGCCCTTATTGAGCGCTTTCCAATGCACCAAACTCCGCTAATTTTGGACTTACTACTAAAAAGTTATGCCATTTTAAGTATGTAATCAAAATGTGGACTCAAAAAGTTACGTTACGTAGATTTCGAATTTGAGTGTTTTGATTGGTCCATGTGTAAGAAAAATTTGAGATAAAATATAAAAAGAATCTTTACAAAGGGTCTTTTTTGGATTTAGAACTCCTCTAATGCTATGTCAAAGCAAATATGTTCACAAGATTTTGGAGAGACTTCACATGAGAGAGTGCAAACCCTCCATCACTCCATGTGAAGCTGTCCCGAATTGATAATAGTGGTCAAGTTGATGCTACATTATTTCGTCAACTAGTTGGAAGTTTGATTTGTCTTATGACTACTTGCCCTAATATTTGCTATGTTGTGAGCTTAATTAGTCAATTCATGTCATCACCTACTTTGAATCATTGGAAAGCAACGAAAAGGATTTTAAGGTATGTGAAGGGCACACCCAACCTTGGCTTGGTTTATAGAAGGCAAAATACTTCACCTAGATTACAAGGTTATGTTGACGCTGAGCGGACTGGCAATATAGATGATAGAAAGTCGACTTTTGGGTATGCTTTCAATTTTTAAAATGGCTATTTTTCATGGTCTACAAAGAAGCAGGACACTATTTCTCTTTCATCGATAGAAGTTGAATATAAGGCGTTAAGTTCTGCTACTCAAAAAGTTGTATGGCTGAGAAGATTGCTATGTGAGATTGGTATGAAGCAAACACACCCCACTATAATCTTTAGTGATAGCCAAAGCAGGATATAGTTGGCCAAAAATCCATTTTCACACACGAACTAAACACAGTGAAATAAAATATCATTTTGTGTGTGAAAAGTTACAATATGAAAATATTAGTGTTACACATTGCTCTACGATGTTGCGACTTGCTGATATATTACAAAAGCCCTAAGTAAGGACAAATTTGAGACTTTTAGAGCTAAGCTTCGCATAGAAACAATTATGTAAAAAGTTTTTTTTTGAAGTACTTGTCAATACTAAAGTATGATACTATCATGGAGGTATGTTCCATGAATAGCATAGATCATAGACCAAGTGAGACGTTGATTATTGAGGGAGAGAGTTAAAGTAGCAATAATCAACATGTAATCTCTTTATAGTTATTTTCTAAGTTTGGTGACATGTTTTGCTTGGTTCTAGAATTATCAAGCCAATTCTTTCCCATCTTGAGCACTTAAGTTGATTTTTTTTGTACTTGAAAGGTTAGTGTGTATACAATGTGACAAGAGCAAATCTGTTTGTCTTGTCTTGAAGTGATTGATGTTGTACTGTGGTGATTGTGTCGATCAATTTCTGTTGTTTTGTCAACTGTAACGTTAGTCCTTGAGACGTGAAGAGTAACTCGTGAGTCTCAAATTAGTTTGTAGAAAGAGAAAATTACATTAGATTTGTCAAATTATTTTTTAGGCTTGTCTGTAGTAGTAGATAGTTCAAAAATTGTGGAAAAGGCCTGTACAACTAGTGAGTCCTAGGTTCAAGTCATCCAAGAAAATCTAGTAGGTGAGTCAAGTTATTTTAGGCTTTCCAATCCTACTAGTACTAAAGGACTATAAATGGAGTAAATTTATTGCAAGGTGAGTTGCAATAATCAACGAAGAATTTTTGTGAGTCTTATCAATAACTATGCAAACTATAAAATTCCAAAACTGGGTTGGACAATTTGCGAGTTTAGGGAGTTTATTGTTGTTATATTTTTAAATAGCCATGTTTAGAGTTATGAGAAGAATAATCTGAACTCAATGCTGCAACAACATGTTTGGATTCAAAGCAACCATATCCTTGAAGTAAAATCAAATGTACTTTTAGGGTTTAGAGAACCTAGAAAGTTTACACAATGTTTAGAAGTGTACTATTCACCAATGAAATTGACAAATCGGATCTGATGCCAAATTGAACCACAAAGTTTGAAATTGCATTATCAAACTAAGAATACAGTCCATACGATATTCTAAGGCATTTAAAAAGAGCTGAAAAATTGCATTGCCCAAAAATGAAGACGACTTAATGAGATTGTTACTCGCATGTCAAGCTCTGGCTATTGGAGACAAGCAACATGTTGGACATGACAAACACCACTGATGTTCAGATTCAATTTCCACGTGCAAGTGACATCAGTGGTGCAAAACCACAACTGATTTGTGAGCCCATTTCGATGGCTTCTGGTTCCAAAAAAACTTGGTGCTACTCTTGTTGTGATCAATAAGTTGCATCTTCCTCTCCCAACAGCCTTCATGCCTTGGCATCTGACTTGGATCCTTGGTCTGGGACACCTAATGGCCCACCAACTATTGTTTAGTTTTCTTTCTAATACATTGCCCCATAGTTGTACGCATGCACGCCCTGGGACAATAGAGGGTGGTTCTTGATAAGCAGATGCACTGCAACCTGCCATCTTTGCTTTGGTTTTTTGCATGCACTCTTTGTACATGTTCTATGTCTGGTCGATGAGAGACGTTGTCAATATCATTGTTCCATTGATTTATTGGTCTCTTTCATCTCACATCTATTATTGGTGCATTCACATCTCGGCCTTTTCCTGTCAAGTCTATTTCGTCCACGAAGTTGTTAACGCTGTCAGAGAATGAACCGCCCACTATTAAATCCTTCTTCCAGCACGTACCCTTTCAAGGAGATTTTGGAAAGTTGGCCCATCACCAACATATTGTCCAATCAAAAATGATTTTTCTCTTGCACTTTGTAAGACTGGATTTGCTAGATCCCCCATAGCAGCCTCATAAATTCTCAACTTCATGTTGTAGTTGTCCACTCTCTGCCATGCGTTGTGGAATACATGACAAGCCCAAAAATCACTCATACACTTTCATAAGCATAATGAAAAAATACTTTCAACAACATTTAGCTCTATCTTTGGCAATTAATCATTTTATTGAGACTTCTACATTGCTTTTTTTGTTTTAAACTTTTTAACAAATTCAACTAAATTGAGACTATATTCATATTTTGAGACTTCTTAACCAAATTGAATGTAGACTCATTGTCTCTAAGTATATATTCTTATCATGTTCAGACAACAACATTATTTTTAACCTTATTAGTTATACATTTTTAATATTCAATAGTTGAATTATAAGATGAGATTTTCGATTTGGGAACATGAATAGTCTCAAGATAGTTGAATTTAAGAATTCTTTGATTTAATTTTTTAACATTCCCTTCACAAGCTTTCTGTTCTCCAAAATCACACTCAAGAATGCTCTTTACAAATATCTACTCGTTCCATCATTCACAAACCGCGCAAGTTAGCATAGTGAGGAAGATAGCATGACACTCTGACAAATGCATTAAAAATGGATTTACAGGGTACCTTTGCTTTTCTATAAGGGCACCTTTGGCATATCTAGGGCAGTGTCATCTTTTTCGCCTATCACAAATCACGTGTAAAAGCACAGTGTCGTATTTTTTTCGCCTTTTTCGCCTGTGGAAATTTACTTATATTCATGCATACAGTTGCATTTTTCGCTTTTCTTATTTTACATGTAAATATGCAGACACTCTGCGATAACACAAGTAAAATACAGCAGCATGAATGGAGGCAGATTAACATAGAATTTAGGAGAGTAAAGGAGCCCTTAATTTGGATCCGTGAATGCCATGATCTTTAGACTAAGCAATGCACAAAACTTGTTGTGTGCATTGACAGTTGATGTCTTTGTGAATATATCCGCAACTACGTCCTACGTTCTACAGTACTTTAAGCATACCTCCTTGTTAAGAATCTTGTCCCTGATGTAGTGATATCGGATTTTAATGTGCTTACTCCTAGAGTGAAATCTAGGGTTGGCCAATAAGGCAATAGCACTCTGATTATCATAGAATATAATTGTTGGGTTGTACTGATACAAACTAACGTCTGACAGTAAATTTCTCAACCAAAATGCTTCTGTAATAGATTGAGAAGCAACAATGTATTATGCTTTTGTAGAAGAAAGAGCGATAGAGGTTTGTTTACAACTGTTCCATGAGATAGGACCGCCGTTGAAGAAGAATGTAAATCCAGATGTGGACTTACGATTGTCTACATCTGCTCCCCAACTTGCATCAGAATATCTGTCAAGAATCAAATATGCAACATTAAGCATTTACCATAAGCAATCACCAAGTAGGGAGACGGAAGAAGAACACGCAATATCACTCAATCACACTAACTTCATACTGAATATAAAAATGTACATATAAACCCTGAACCCTGATAGAGAGAGAGAAAACTTAGGAGTAGACTACTAGACTAGCCTACGGCTAGTTACAACTGGTAATAGCTGTCAATAATAAAGTACATCGAGAACAATAACTAAGAAGTGTAACAATGAAGTTTATCATTGATTTCTAACACTCTCTTTCAATGATAAAATTACATTCTTCTATGCCTAAGAGACTACGAAGGTTCTCAAATTTACATTTACGTAAAGATCTAATAAAAATATCAGCCACTTGATTTTCAGATTTACAAAAAACTAGATCAATGGCTCCAATAATTATTTTCTCTCGAACAAAGTGATGATGTATCTCGATGTGTTTTGTTCGAGCATGTAGAATTGGGTTTCTGGCAAGATGGATACAACTTTTGTTGTCGCAATATACAGTTGTAGCATTCACCTGTGATCGTCCCAAGTTAGTAAGTAGTCTTCCTAGCCATATTACCTCTTGTGTAGCATTGCTAAGTGCACGATACTCAGCTTCCGTCGAAGACAAGGCTACTATAGGTTGCTTCTTGTTGCTCCAAGAAATAGTAGTTGTACCATAGCTAAATGTATGAGCACTGGTAGATCGTCTATCATCAATATTTCCTGCCCAATCATCATCTGTATAACCTACCAACATTAGGGCTTCAGATTGATCATACTTCAAGCCAAAATTTAACGTGCCTCAAAAATATCTCAAAATACGTCTAGCAGCTTTCCAATGAGTCTGACTAGGTTCTTGCATAAATTGACTTACCACACCAACAACATAAGCAATGTTAGGACGTGTGTGTGTCAAATAGATTAAACTACCCACTAACTGTTTGTATAAGTATGCATCAACTTTCTTGGCTTCATCATATGTAGAAAGTTTGGTATTGGCCTCCATTGGAGTACTCAATGACTTGCAATCCTGCATATTGAACTTATACGATAGATCCTGTGCATACTTGATTTGCATAAGAATAACATTGTCTTCCTTTTGCCAAACTTCAATACCAAGACAATAATGCATCAGCCCTAAATTGCTCATGCCAAAGGTATTGGAAAGGTATGATTTGATTTCATCAATTAAGCCCATATTACTTCCTGTAATAATCAAATCATCGACATAGAGAACAATGAACAGTATCTCTGAGTTTTCGACGAACTGATCCTCGATAAATATTGTATCCCGGCTGTACAAGATTTTCTGGGTATCGGGATCATACAACTTGAATGTGTTATCAGATGAAGTATATCTAATCAGGATGGTCTTGAGACCTTGGAAGTCAAATCTTCCTCGTGTCTTTTAGGATCTACATGTAGGCAACGCATCCGAATACTCTTAGGTTCTTCACAGAAGGCTTAGATCCTGTCCACACCTCATGGGGTGTTTTGCCTGAGAGGGCCTTGGTCAAACATCTGTTCTAGACGTAAGCTGCAGTGGAGACAGCTTTGGCCTAGAAGCGACAACGATGCATGCGCCAACATAAATTTAGCTGATTCAACCAGAGTACGGTTCTTCCTCTCGGCTAAGCCATTAGATTGAGGACTATAAGGAGTGATGAATAGCTTCTCAATGCCTTGGCTTTGGCAGTACTCTTTAGACTCAGTAGAGATGTACTCTCCACCATTGTCAGACCTCAGGTCCTTGATCGTCCTTCCAGTGTCTTTTTCTGCACACTCCTTGAAGATTTTGAAACAAATGAAAGATTTTGATTTCTTTTGAATAAAATACACCATAGTCCTTCTGGAAACTTCATCAATAAAAGTTATAAAATATTTTGCATCCTTCAGAGAAGGATTTTTCATGAATACACAATGTTTAACAATCCTCTAGTAGTATGCTGATGGCTTGATCTAAATGGTTTCCTAGTCTGTTTACCAACTAAACAGTCTTGACAGACAGGTAACTCGACTTTATTACTAGGATAGTCTAGATAAAAAACAATAGAATGTTTAAACATTTGTTGTACAACAGCATGATTCAAGTGACCAAGTCTGTAATGGCAAAGTAAACTTTTATTTGCTTGAATAGAAGTACTGAGCGTCTGACTAGAGGCAGAAAAGTAATAAATCAATCTATACAAGTATCCATGCCTCTTTTCAAGTGCTAGGATCTTGCATGTCCTACCAACTACTTTGCACTGATCACATTCAAATTCTACTTTATGTCCTAGATCTATGATTCTGTTTACAGAGAGCAGAATCATAGATAAATTGAATATATAGATTGATCATTTGCAAAGCTCAATCTCATAGTACCTTTACCTTTAATAGCTTGGGTGCTATTATCGCCAAGGTGAACGTGTTTGTTGGTACTGTAGGGTGTATAGGAGTCAAAACAACCGATGAGGTTGGTCATGTGCTGAGTGGCATCAAAATCCAAAAACCAAGAGCTGGTTGGATGCTCCTTGATGGCTGGTCATGAAGGCATCATGATCCGCTTCTTGAATGGGCTGTGGAGCTTCTATAGCTGCATTGGCCACTTGATTCGACTGTCCCTTGCTGTTGTTCTTTGCTTGTAGTATCTGGCAATCTTGAATCTCGTGGTTGTTTTTCTTGCAGTAATTGCAGAACAACTTCTTCTTTGTCTATGGATTTGACTGTCCTTTGTGCTGTGCTGGTTTTTGGTCTTGCTTTGATTTCTTCGGGTCTTTCTTCTTCTTCTGCTCAGTCATGCTCTTGTTGGTGTACAAAGCGTGAGAATCAGCTGAGGAACTGGAGGTTTTGTTCCTCCGTGTGCCTTCCTGCAACAACATTGAAATGACTCTTGAAAGAGTCAGCTCTGGACGTGTCGTGATGATCATCACCCAGCTGTCATATGAGCTTGGCAAGCTTGTAAGCAGTTGCATCACCGCGTCTTGATCGTCTATGATAGATCCGACAACGGCCATTTGCTTCAGCAGGTTCTTGTATTGGTTGATGTGATTTTGCCAGGATTCACCATTCGCCATCTTGAGGGAGTAAAATTTTTTCCTGAGATGTAGCTTGGAAGCTATATCTCGCACTTTGTATAATGTGCTCAAGATGTCCCTGACTTCTTTGGATGTTTGGGCTTTGGGTACATGGTTGATCTGAGTATCCGAAATGTTGAGGATGATCAACGCAAATGCCTTTCCATCCTTCAGCTTCCATCTAAAGACTAGTGTGTCATCAGCTTCAGGTTTCTCTTCTACACCTGTAACAACGTCATACAATTCCTTAGCCATTAGCACTATTTTCATCTTAAATTTTCATAGATGATAATTGGTTCCATCAAGCTTGTCCATGATATGACTGGCTTTCCCCTGAGAATCCATGTGGAAGATTAGTCTAGGTGATATGAATAACTATCAGTGACTTAAGTATGAAAATCTGGTGCTAAATTACAGAACAAGAAGACAATTACTCTATCAGCTAGTAGAGCCTTGTTTTTGTGGAAGCTTATCATACTACAAAAACTAGCTCTGATACCATGTTGGAAAGAGGGGTGTGAAGAAAGATAACTCAAAAAAAAAAATGAACACAAGAAGAAGCGAACTCAAAATCCGAAAAAGAAATGAACTCAAATGAAAATTGTTCGTGCGCAGTGGAATAAGCTATCTCACTCTTTCCTCAAGCATGACTACACCTATCAGACTCGAACAAAACATTAGTGAGAGAAATTATGTTCGATCTGATTATGTAGCCAAACATTAAGCATCAGAAACATCAGAAAGATAATTTGTCGTGAATAGCTAGACAAATTATTAGTACCAAATTATTTGTGAAGAGCTAGACTAATAATCAGTCACGAATTAGTCACAAAACAAGACTAAATATTAGTTGCGAACAGCTAGACTGATAATAATTCGTGCAGAGCAGACAACTAGACTAAGTAATTAGAAAACCAGACAGAATGTAGAAAAGCATTGCAATATTGACACAAGCTTGAACGCAGAACAAACAGAGCTGTAATCAGATTAAGTATAACAAAATATACAGGTCAATAATGTAGGTGAGCACAAAACAATAGCGGACGTAGCCGCGTGCTTCACAAAGCTAATCACACAATATGTAAAGGTGATGAACCTATTACTGATAATACATCTGGAAGAAAAGAATCAATGTGCGAAAGCATCTACGATGTCTATCGCTGATTATCAGTGATGTTTCGTTCTCTCTCTTCTATTCTAATGTCGTTCTAATACTATTTCTTCATTGAATACACAGATGGTATTTGATATATATACATAATTTTTACAGGTGTGCAGATGAAGAAAGTACAAAAGTGGTTGTGTTGTTTGTGGGAGATCGTGGGTGGTTGTTGTCGTTGTCAAATCTGATTGCACAGTGCATGGGATGAGTGTGAGGAGGCCGTGACGTCAGTGTTTGCTAAAATTAACATTGATGAAAATGCGAAAAACACGACACTCTGACAAATGCCTTAAAAATTGATTTACAGGGTACCTTCACTTTTCTATAAGGGCACCTTTGGCATTTATAGGACATCTTTGGCATTTGTAGGGCAGTGTTGCCTTTTTCGCCAGTCACAAATCACGTGTAAAAACACTGTATTGTCTCTATTTTTTTGCCTTTTTCACCTATGGAAATTTACTTGTATTTATGCAGACAATCACGTTTTTTCCTGTCTTATCTTACATGTAAATATGCAGACTGTGCGATAACACAAGTAAAATACAATAGCATGAATGGAGGCAGATTAACATAGGATTTAGGAGAGTAAAGGAGATAAATCCAACAGTCATGGTAGTCACGAAAGACGTCTCCTTCGAAGAATGGTTTCGAGTCTATTATATTGCCATATATTTCCAAAGATGATAGAATCAAAAGCGATGTCATACGCACATACTTGGATTTGAAACAAAACTGCTTCTTGAACTAGTTTAAACAACATAGCATAGTACGTGTGCTACCATTACTTCTGAACATTACGGTGTTTGCCACATGCATACTTGTATCGGAGTTTTTTCCAAATCAAAAAGGAATAGAGGTGCAATTCTACAATCTATAAGGCGCTGTAAAAAAAGAACATATTTCACTCAATATGTAAGTTGACATTTGATTTATGACAACATGTAAGAGCTATATTGCTTGTGAACAAACAAATTATGATGTTAGTTGTTGTCCACCAGCCATCATTGAGCCACTTGATGATAGACAAAAAAGTAGCTCCCTCCTACCAGCGATGGAGGTCCAGTTATGATCATAATACTTGTGTCATAGAGTATGCTTATGATCTAGCATTCTGAAAACACCTACATCATTGTCCAACAAAGGGCATATGCTACGATTCAAGCATTCAAATGAGTAATTATACTTGTTTCTAGGCAGAAACAGAAAGAAAGAAGAGCGCACTGCCACCGCTATTCCAGTGCATTCACAACTCAAATGTTTTTTCATTTGGGAAAACATGTTTTCCTTATTAAGAGGAACATATTCAAAGCCATTAAAGTAGAGTTTATAGATCGTGATCCAGCGCCCTCCCTCAACCATACTCTGTGAGAAAATTCACTACCAATCAAGCTTTCTTTATGTACACTATCAAAACAACAATTCGATATGCAAATGTATAGTAAAGGATCACTTACCATAGTGTATGACATTAGAGGGGTTCCAAAATAAAAAAAGACCCTTTGTAAAATACTTTTATTTTTTTTCTTTAGTTTCGACCGTCACTAGGCCCAATCAAAATGCACAGATTTAAAATCTACGTAACATAGTTCAAATTAACTGAGAAATAAAAATACAATATAGAAAACTTTGAAATTTGTGTCCGGGCAGCATGGACTTATCCCATTGGTTTCTTTTTCCTGCCCGACACGTGCTAATCTTCCCGACATCAATACATCAAGTTAAATTTACTTAACTATGCTGGTTAGTATAATGAAATTTGCTAACTATACTAGTTACAATTGTAGAAATACAGTATGTAGAGTTACATAAAATATGGTATACACATTAATTGTGACTATGTTGGCATTCACATTAGATTAAATGTAATACGAAAAATTGAAATAAAGTATCATATTAGAGAGATTTTGGCGCCCAAGCTTTGAAAATAGAAATGGCAAAGAGACCCAGATCTACAGTTGAGTTTGTGATTCTTTACAATGAGAAAGATGAAGCTGATATCTGGAAGCCAACAAAATATACAAAGAATTCATGGGTATTGCTGCATCCATCATCAAAGGGCAATTTCTGACAAAAGAAAAGAGCAAAAATGACATACAAATCTTATTGGAAAGAAAAATTTTTGGAGTTTAAGACTATCCCGGGAGGTCAATTGATATCAGAAGTTTTAGTACAACATGTATATATGCATTCAGAAATCAAAGTACATGATATTAATTCTCATGTTCATCGAAAATATAATTGTAAATATATCAAAACATATGCACTCTACAACAATCATAGGTAATTTTCTTTATTGATGCTCTTCAGATTAGGATTTAAATGATTCAACATTGTTTTTTTCTTTCAGATTTATACCCATCATGCATAAGTGAATGGGAGCCAGCACAATCACTTGCAGGAATATTGGACGTGATTCACTCTGACGTTACAAAGCTGCAATACAGAAGAGGAAGAAGTCCGAAGGAACTTGCAGATTGTGGTATCTATTTTTATGAATCTTTATATAAGCCACATACAGATGGAGGTTTTGGCAAGCTCAAAGCACTTCCATTGCCTAGTTTTCAAAGTGATGAGTAGCCTACTCCTAACAGTGTTGTTTCTGAATCCTTGAGATGCAAGCTACTCATTGATATTAGAAATGCTATGAAGATAAGCACTGGCTCAAAAACTGTTCATCTAAGTTGGTTTATCTCATTACATATATTTGTTGATTTTTTCTTGAGTGCTAGTGTTTGTAGGACACCAACTTTATTTGTTTGTAAGGATTTATCAGATGAGACTTTGTCAGATCTCATGGATCAAGGCTAGGATGGTAAAATAAATAATGACATAGAATGCAGGATTAAAAAGTCTTCAATGATCATTCGTTATCATATCAAAAAGCAAATGCTCAGTCTCACATTTAGCTATCAGAGATATAAGAAAATTGAGGGTACATGGCTACCCCTGGATCAAGACTTTGAACTAAATGGTCACACGATTTTATCAGAACAGAGCTCATGCTATTACAAACCAATCTACCAACATATTTCAGATTTATCATCAACGGAAGACTCATAAGTACTTTATGTTTATTGCCATTTCAACATAGAGCAAAATAATTGAAAATGGTATAATCTACAATTGCACATTCACTAATATTTGTCATGTCACAGATGCGAGAAAGACAGGAGCTGATAACGTGCTGCAAAGATCTACCTACAACAATCACCATTGTGGGAGAACAATAGCTTCAAATAAATAGTAAAAATCTGTGTATAGACTCTTTCATTCAATAAATGAAAGCCCAAGTTGGGCATCAGTATATGTATTTTGTGCTCCTAAATTCATAAAATGGAACAGCATTTGATATATCAATGTATATTTTTCTATGAATTCTATACATGTGCAATCTATTTCTGTTCTATGCTATTTGTATTGTTCTAATCTTTATTTAGTATATTTACATCATCCTTTGCAGCATCAACAACAACGGGAGACTGAAGCCTTGCGCTAGCCAGTATGCTCAGGATAATCTCTTGTCTAAATCTATACACCTGGCTTGATGTGTACTCAGGAAGTGTAAAGTGTAAGATAGAACATTCATGTATTAGTAATGGCTAAAAACATCAACAAAATAGAAAACTAATCATGATTCCAAAAATAAGAATAAACAAAATTAATTACCTTAGAAATATCAACATCTTCTTGAAGGTTGAACCACTCAAAAAATAACTTTGCATTATATAATGTGTACCACCCACAGCTGTAATACATTAGAATACTGATTTCAAAATGTTGTTAAGAAAGACAGAATTTACCTCCAAACTAAGGATTTGCCGATAGGAGAAAGCAGACAAGGAGGGATTTCTTCGCTGCTAGCTCATCCTCGGCTCCTGCCGTTGCCATTACACCTCCGGCTAGATCTAGAAGGTGCAACCGCAGCAGGTGGCTCTTTGATATTCGTAAGTATCAGAGATCAACCACTCTGTTGATTCCCAGAGTTCCATTCTACCGTGTCGTCCACCACATAACTAGAAATGATCTCGTTCAACTTGTTAGATTCACACCCTCTGCTCTCCAGTGCCTTCAGGAAGCTGCTGAGGACTATATGAGCCTTGGTTTTGAAGATTTATTTTTGCTTGCTATTCATTCTAAGAGAGTCACCATAATGCCTAAGGACTTTCAATTACTGATGAGAATGACGGAGAGATTTTGCAAGTTATATATGTCTCAGCCTGCTGCTCCCAAACCTGTTCCTCTACATAGGATTGATCTTCTTACCAAGCATCCTAGGAAGCAGGCAGCCCCCAAGAGAGCCCCGAAGAAAGTAAGGAGGGTAGATACCATCGCCTTTGCGAAGCCTAACCCGGATGCAAATGTAGATAATGCTTCCCTAGATAAGGTTGTAAATATAGCTACATCGATTTTGGATATTCCTGTAATTCCTGTAGATGCTACTCATCCACCTCCTCTTGCTCCTTCAAATCTTTATACATATATAGATTCTGATGATTATCTTATATTGAGCTTTCGAGTAGGCCATCATGCATCTTGCTACTTCCATCAGGGTCTTGTTCTTTTGTTCAGCAACACCATTGTGCTGCAGTGTGTAGGCTGCAGTTCTTCTGTGAATGATGCCACGATCATTGCAGAAGTCAATGAAGCGATTCGAGATGTATTCGCCACCTCGATCTGTTCTGATCTGCTTCACTTTGCTGCCTGTAAATCTCTCAACCCAATTCACATATTCTATGAATTTATCAAGTACTTCAAATTTATTTTGAATAAAATACACTCTGGCAAATTTGCTATAATTATCAATGAAGGTTATTTGATATTTTGAACCTCATATCAGGATCACGTTGAATGGTCCACAGATGTCAGAATGCACTAGCTCCAGAATCTTAGTCGTTCTGTAGGAGTCTTTGACGAATGGTGTGCATGACATCTTGCACTTCAAACATGCATCGCGGGTGGTCAAACTGGTTGCATTCGAGATGATGACCCCTGTTATTGCTCCATGATGGCTTGCTTGGTAAAGTGCCATTGAGTTCATGTGACAGAGTCTCCTGTGCCATAGAGTGTCTGGCTGGTCATCATGAGTCTGATGCATCTGATCTGCAGGTAGGCGTACCTTCAGATGATATAGGTTTTCTTTCCTTCTGTCTTGAGCGATCAAAGTATTGGTACTGGCATCAATCACGTTGCATGCTTTGTCAGAAAATGTCACACGCATCCTTGCATCTGCTATTCTTGCTACAGAGAGCAAGTCTTGTTGTAGAGTAGGCACGAACAGGACATCTTCGAGTCATCTGTCTCTGTCGTTGGTGTTGAGCCATAGTGAACCAATACCGTTCACTTGATGTCTAGATCCATCTCCAAGAACTATGAATCTTGAGGGATCTGCACTTCTAAAATCAGACATTATACGTCTTGATGTCACGAAGTGTGAGGTGGCTCATGAGTCTAGAATCACCTCATGTGTGTCAAATGTTGATGCTGCACACACGTCTTCACAGATATAGGCGGTCGAACAATTCTTGTTTGTTCTTTCTTTGCCCATTTTTGAGCTCTCGAGCTCCTCGACATATGATGAACCATTGTTGTTCTCCTGTCTGTTTTGTTCTGATTTGTTTTTCAGATTCTGGCGGCAATCCATGGCTGCGTGACCCTTCTTATGGCAATGAATACACTCAATCTTGGGATTGATCCAGCTTGTATCTACTGTATGTCCATCTCTTCTGCATCTCATGCAAGTCTTCTTGTCTACACCTTGTTGTTTCGACCTCCCTTTGCTCTTCCAGTTGCTCTTGCTGGTCCCCTCTGCTTGCTGGTCATGATCCTGCCTCTGATTCGACTCCCTCTTAGGTTTAAACTGCTTCTTGGATTTTTCTTTGTTGTCGTAGAGGGCCTAGTCATAACCATCTTTATGATCAAGATGTTCTCTGGCCTTGACTTCCTCTCAAATCTCGACAATCGCCTTGTCGAGATTCATGGTGGGATCTTTTGCGAGCAGGGTTCTTGTTGTCTGGAATGATCTGGGTAAGGCTCTCAACAGGTACGTGAGCTGCTTCTCAGCTGACACAGTGTTCTCTGTTCCAGAGTTATGTAGTGACAGAAACAGATCTTTCATCTTTCTTACAAAAGAAGTGAGGTCTTTTCCATCCCACTGCAAATTCGTAGCTGATCTTCCAGAATCATGATTTGACTTCTTGATTTCGTCTTAAATCTGGTGAGTAATGCATCCCACATCTCCTTAGCTTTGGAGAGTGTAGCCAGGTCAAGTGTGAGACTATCTTTGATGGAAGATGATAGCAAGGCTACTACCTTGTCATTTTTCTCCCTCCATTCGCGTAGCTCCTTGCCTGTTGTCATAGGCATTTCTTCTATGCCATCCACCCAGGGGAATAGTCCTTCGCCCTTGAGTATCAATGATTTCTTAACTTTTCAGGCTAGAAAGTTAGATCCTGAAAAATCAAGTATTGTGCAGATCTTGCTCTGCATGTTGCTGATTGAAGCCATTGCTTCTTGGAGTCTGTTCCCTTGTTGATGGTTGTTTGTTTGAATGCTTGGCCTCCTAGATCTGCTAGCTTCTTGGCTATGTCAAAATATGACAGGATGACCTACTTTGATACCACTGATGAGAATCAGGATCGCGAAGCTTTCGCGAAGGAACCACGACTCTCTCTTGCCCTCGGATGGAGTTCAGATGCAATCGCTGGACACTACAAGCTGAATCACTCCTACAGTCCTCCAGAGTGTAGTCAGGCATTGTTGATCTACGTTTATAAAATTAATGCAACATTCAACATAGTTTCAACCAAGGTGCAGAATTCAAATGAACAAGAAAACTTAGTTAGACACAAGAATAAACAGCAGACACATTTGCATTCGAGATCAGACACAACAAGAAAAACATCTATATTGATCTCTCTCTAATTTCTTCAATCATTGCATGCAAATCCACACAGTGCGCTGGCGTGGGAGAAACACAGTTCTCTCATGAGCAATCGTCTCGCTTTACTAGCGGACAGTTGGATCTACAGATCCTAGACAGAATTGTCTTCGCACGCAGGCGGACATGTATTCTGTATTTTCATCTTGATTGCTTACTAGCATCAGACATATTTAAGTAAATATATTCCAACAGATGTTCCCCATTCAGTATACTCGGGGATATCGCACTTGTGCGTGACTATGAAAATAAGAAGGGGGGGATTATGAAGCGTTCGCAGAGGAGCAATATGTATGGAAAGAATGTACGGTATATCGGACCTGTGCAAGCCAAATATTAGAGAGATCATTGAATATAGAAGAGAGGCGCACAAGTCCGATATGAGGAGACACATAGGTAGAAATATTGGACCTATGTGCATGGAGTGCAATAGGCAGAATATCGATTACGAAGGTGGCGCACAAGTGCGATATGCAGAGCAAAAAAAAAAGTGAAAAAAATTCATTGGGAGTTTGTGATTTTATATCGCAGTTCCGACGTGCGAAAGAAATTTTTGTCGCACGTGCGAGCTGTCTAGTCATCAACATGTGGTGACAAGTCAGCGAATGATCATTCAACACATGTCAGGTTGTCATTTCACACGTGTGAGATTGTACGGCCAAATGCGAGAGCGACACATGTTGTCCATCCGACTAATGAACATGAGACACGTGTCCTTGTGTCATTTCACACGTGTCCAAGTGTCACCTCACACGTGTCCAAGTGTCACCTCACACGTGCCAGTGCCTGCAGACCAATCGGAAATGAGCATGTGTCCATTGACCATTGACCACACGTGTGAAAATTCAGTACAAAAGGCACGAAACTCAATTAATTTTTTACTTTTTTCTTTCTCGAAATTCACAACATATCGCTCTTGTGCCCTTGTCGATTGGTTGAATACCAGAGTGGTTTCGTACTTTTCCTATTAGTTTGGTAGATCCCGAATGATGAGGAAGTTTCTGTTGCTGACCCTCCTATTGCATCATCTTCTGTTTAGTCATCTATTAAGGATATCAGTCACTTCCTAATCGACACCCTTGATAAGGATAGTGACTTTATTGATGTAAATACTGATGTGCTCCGGGATTCTTTTATTGGCCAAAATACATTTTCAGATGAATCGATCCCTATAGAGGAGTCTAAATGTCTTTTCAATTTGCCAGTATATTATATAAATGACGATGTATATTCTACTACAGCTGATTTATGTCAGTTTTTTGACTATCGTGAAGATGAGGCTCTATGTTTATTATCCGGCACAATTTCTGAATTCTCCGACTTTGTAGATTTTGAAACATATGACCTTGTCGTTGGAATTGATTATGATGATGAGGAGGGACTTATGACCGGTGAAAAGTGCTTGACTAAGACTTTATCAAATATTGTTGAGGATGGACGATGCAGGCCATCCGATGAAGAATTCATGGCATTTCAAGCCCAGGTGCGCTTCCCTTGTCTATCATTAATGCATTTCATAGATGATTAAACTTCAGTAGGTGGTCATTATATTGATCATCCTGATCTAGTTGTGTTGTTGATGAAGAATGTATAAGTTTTTAAACTTCCTTGCATTAGAATGTTCTTAACTACTGTAGATTTTCTAACATATTTCTTAGTGCATGATGCTCTCATAATTGATGACTTTGCTGCGAGACGAGGTGGTTACAAACAACATGCATCCTCCTTCCAGAGGGATAGTGGACCTGGCCACTATCTTAGGCATTTCCTGAAGAGTTGCTCATTTGAAACTGAGCCCGGTTGGGGAGAGTCTATATAATTATCTACTGTTAGTAACATCTTTTGCCATTTTCATGCAGTACAAACAAGGGTGTTTTGATGTAGCACCGTGAGAGACATTATACATACATTTCAATGTTTTCAAATCACCTGCTAAGTGCCATTCAACATTGAAGTCTCCAACTCCTGGAACATTGAGAAGTCCTCCATCCATATGGTCCTTGATGATCCTAGAATAAGATGTCCTTGAGAATATCCATGATAATATATCATGATCCTCCTTCAGCACCTGTCCAAAGAATTAATCAGACTTAGTTTACAAAGAATTAATACTATTCAATGAATTTTATGTAATAATGAGGCTAGTTAACTGAAACGCTGCCAACCACCATATATCATTTTCTGACTGGACACTAAATCTGAAATCTTCTTGGTCCTCTATTTGTGATAGTGCACCATTCATGAGAGTTATACTAACCCTCTCCATCTTTTGCCCTTTCACAATTTCTGACTCATCTAACTTAAGTACTATGATTATTTTGCCATTCACCTTTTCAAAGGTTATATTATAGAATGTGACGATGTATCTCGACAAGTAATTTAGATCAACAAATAAGTTGTTTGATGAACTATATAATATCAATCTTTCATCTGTTTCATACACCTCCTCAATATGAATGGAATTCTAGTGATCTTATGCATACCTATGTTTAATGTATCTCTCTCTTTCTTCAAGTGATATGTCCTAGGGATTGGGACTTTTCTAATTTGAACTTGCTTAAAAGCTTCTCTAATTAGTTTAAATATTGTTGCATATGCTTCCCTGCTATCTGCAAATTCAGAAGCACCCTGAACTATAGTCTTATCTAAAATTTTCTAAATGTCCACCATCAAAGACTCTGTTATTTTACACTTTACATTTGAACTCCTATTGTTCATCATGATATGCTCAGTGGACTTGCCTGTCAATATTGTTCCCAATGACATTCCTGGTGAGGCATTGTCTTTAATATTCCGAGGAGCCACTAATGCAGATCTGCAAAAAAAACAGATAGTTAACAAAATATCACCATAGCTGAAATTAAATCCAAATGTCATTGAAAAACCTACAAAAATCAGAATATGCTTACTTGAATGCATGGATCCTTCTATTTCGATAACCTCCTTTTGAAAGCGTTTGAATCCATGACATACCTATACCTGAACCCATAATAGAAAAGTACCATTTTTGAAACTCTTGAGCATATCTATGCTTTCCAAGAGCAAGCCAGCTACCGCTCAGTTTCATTAATTCTAGATATTGATCGTGTCTTAAGTAACAATACCTGCATATAGTTATAATTAGCCAAGTACTTTACCCTAACACTTGCAATAGGATTAGGGCAAATCCATGCCATACCAATCCAAGCATTGTCAGCGCATGATCAACGTATACACTACTCATCTTATAACCACAAATTTTTGTGCAATGATAGAACCAGCCTTTAAGCATTGCCATAAGAGCAATAAATCGCAATTTACAGCATACATTACATTCTGAAATGAGTGGAGAGCATTCATCACATAAGTATCATTCCAAACGGTATTGGATCGCGATCCAGTGCCCTCATTATGCCATAGTTTACACATAATCAAAACATCTTACACAAGCACTTCTTCCGTATGCTATCAAAATGAATTGTGAAAGTGAATAAAGGCATAGCGTTCTGTGTGATCATGCTGAACAAAGAACTGTAGATGGGCGCCACCATGCGAAAGCTAGCATGAGGAAGAGGAAGATGAGGAGGAGGAGGAAGCATAGTGAAAATATTGATAGTGGCGCCCCTTCTTATATTTTTTTTGATACCATGAAAATGGAGGGAAAGTGCATTTTTTGAATTTTGAGCCCGTCAAAAATTATTTTTGCATCTACATCATGAGGTATAAGATGACTAATAAAACCACTCGGCACACTCACAAATATTCTGACGAGGCACGGTTACATATCATTGAGTATCGTTCATGAGAGAGAGAGAGAGAGAGAGAGAGAGAGAGAGAGAGAGAGAGAGAGAGAGAGAGAGAGAGAGAGAGAGAGAGAGAGAGAGAGAGAGAGAGAGAGAGAGAGAGAGAGAGAGAGAGAGAGAGAGAGAGAGAGAGAGAGAGAGAGAGAGAGAGAGAGAGAGAGAGAGAGAGAGAGAGAGAGAGAGGCTCCTTGTGATTGGATTACTCTACTTAAATAAGCTATTTAGTAGCTTCACTTTTAAAACTTACTTAATAGTAAGTTACAAAATACCCACTTTAATTGAATGCAACTCATGCTCCTAATTAATAACTATTGCTCACAATGTGTTCTATATTCACAAGATGCAAGGTTCAAGCGTATGTCCTAATAGCCAATAGTTTACGCACTTGTATTTGTAGCCATTCCTTGACCTGATAATCTTCTTGATGAATATGTTAACAATGCAACAATACTTTACAACCCATAATTCAAGAGAACATATTGTACAAAGAACATTCAAACTATACATATATAGTTGTCTTGTTAAAAGGTATAGAGCACTCGACAAACTTTCTGATATGGAGTTTGAAAAGAATGCAAAAGAGGAACTTTACTTTTAGTTCACATGAGTATGAAGAACATTGAACTTTAACGTATCGATGTTCATTAAGAAGCACAGTCCATTCAAGTCTAACTTTTTCATTTTCACACTATTAGGCCTTTTAGTCAATGCTTCCATTTCTTTTGGTGGATTGTTGGACTTTGCATAATTGTGATAAGATTGTTGCATCCTATTTCATCAAACTTAATCACAACTTCCACTGTTTGAGTTTGAGTCTTCACATGCAATATTTGACTTCTAGTATTTGCATGTAGAACTTATTCAATATAAGTAATACCCTTGAAAAAGTTACAACTAGACACTTTTTCATGCATTCACTTATTTCTTGGGTGAAGATGTTTTTTGACATGTTTTGAAAGGTGGAGTATATCTTTGACAAGTATCTATACTGAATCATCAAGGAGAGTGTGGTGCATTCACATTCAATCCATCATCATAATCAAAGTATGTATATTCTATCCTATGCACCTACACTCATTATTAACCCATTTTACACACTTTGTTTTTTGGATTTTATTGTCAGCATTGAGAAGCATATATCACAAGTCGTAGTTTTTTTGGATGGCATGTGGCCATACAAATTAAAGAACACATAACGATGCAATCTCTTGCCAGTTAAGAGCATAGACCAAAGGGTGACCTATGTTTTTGCTATAGAAGGTTCAAGCTAATTTGAGACCATTGATTGGGATAGAGGATTGTGCAATAATCTTAGCATTAGAGACTTAAGCAATCTTGGTCAATTTCGAGAAATCATTGTTTATGTTTTCTTGTGTTGCAATCATTCTCTTGATTCAATGTGACAAATAAAAAGTTTTGTGCATGTTCCTAGTAATGCATGCTTGCTTTTATTTTCATTAAGAATTAAAAACACAACAGTGCAATTATATTAAAAAATATTAAACAAAATCAAATTGTAACTAGCATGAACTAGGTTACTTGAAAGCTTTAATTGAATAAAGTGGCATTTGAATCTTTTCAAAAGGAGTCGTTTATGTGTTGATTCCCAAAAATTACAAAATGCTAGAATGTTGGAAACCTTGATAATTTGATTTACCTCTAGACAATGCTCTTGAAGCAAATAAGGTATATACAAGAGCCCACAAACCAATCTTATAATTTTGCAAGCACTAGGTCTAGCTATCTCACCACCCAACATGAGCAAAAGTCCATGTCCTAAGTTTAAGAGAATGCCAACAACATTGGATTAAACCCCACCTCACACACACACTTGGGATACAATTAGGATGGTGTCCACTGTCTACGTGGCATAGTAATAAAAGGCTCTATTTCCAATAGGCCAAGGTAACCATGGGACTCTAAAAGTTCTTGCATATGCTAGATAAAATAATATATGCTACACCAAAAGTGCGAACTTTCATTAGCACGTGGCTTGAGATTCCCAGAGGTCATTACTTGGATTGTTTGTAGTGGCTTTGGAAATTGTAATCTTGCATTTAATACTAGACCACCCGGTATGACATTTTGTGTGCAAAAAGAATGAAGTTCAACTTTCCACATGGTATCATTCATCAATCTTGGGAATCAGACCACACATGCAGTGAGTAAGAAGCACATGCTATATTTGACATACTCAATTATGATAGGTCATGTTTGTATCTCAAATCCTAACATTGTTGACCTCAAATGTTTCATTGTAAGTTAAGAGAGGCCTATGAAGGTATATGTGAATACATCCTTGGCATTATTTTATGTGGTATTATTGATAGCTTAATGTGCTCAAGAGAAACTACAGTCTTTCAAGACAAGCGGTGGGTCTCCTTCGATAACAGAGTTGGATAGAAATTTTACCTACAATGTTGAGGGCCGGGGCTCAAACGTCAACTATGCATAAACATCACACATGTTGTTATCCATGCTATCAAAGAGTAGTTCCTTCAGATGTTTTGGAATCCTTTTCAGATATAGTATATAAGCATCACTTTAATGCTAGATGACCTACTATAAATAACAAAATGTGTTGAAAAAATCTTATAGCCCTAATTAATCAACCCTCTTGAAACTTGTTTTTAGGACTTCAGCATCAAAGCATTGGTCAACATCATGCATCATTCACCATAATAGATTATTTCAACTGAGTCTCGGTCAAATTTTCCACTAATTTATGTTGATATTCAAATATTTTAAGAGAAACTTTTACCTCTTGGAAAATGAATTTTCTAGTGTTTTTTTATACCATGTCAAAGAATCATATATAAATGGAGAGGCCACATGATTGAGCCATAATGAACATTTGTTGAACTTGGTGAAATGTCACTAAAATAGCAATTTTCGAAAGTGACATATGGCAAGGCACACAACGTTATATGGCAACAATTTGTCTATAAAGCTTAAACATAGCCTTGATAGTCTTTAAAAAAGCCAGATTTGCTTGACAATTAGCTTGTTCGATTTGTTTAATAGCTTGAGTTTTAGTCTATGCAATGTCTCACCAATAGAATTGTCACATGACAATTGTGAGGCATTGTACTCAATTTTACTTATCTTCCTTTTATGCCTAACTATATCTTCCTTTTATTTTGTTTGACTTGGTCCTGGCTTAATGCCTCGTGTTTGAGAGACTGATAATCAATTATGTTGGTGGAGTCCAAATTGTACCAAGATTTGTGATGGAAGTAGTAATGCCTTGGATTCAACTCGATTGACTACGGTTTATTATGATGGCTTTTTAAAGATCTTGTCATACATGCTTGATCAAAGACTTTGAATTTTATAAAACAAAGACTATTCAATGCATGTCCAACACCATGGTCTACATGGCATGCCAAAACAAGACAAGCAATAAAATAAAGTTTTCCATGAACTTTGTTCACCAAGTATATAGGAAATGTCTATGTATTCTTAACATTAAGTTAAAAAATGATGGGACAAGTAAACACCACAAATGAAAGCGGTACATAGATCAAAATCATAATGAAGCAAGTTTTGTTTTGCATATAAAAAACTTTGATACAAAATTATGACTACTAGATCTTTCTTCTCTCATTAAAGTAATCTTAAACACCGCTTGAACATGGCAAGTGTTAGTTAGTGGAGTTCATAGCTTGAGATAAGCTTTTGAAGCAGATTTATCGAAATCTAAGTAGATTGCAAGACTTGTAGATTAAGGTCGGATTTCCTTTTGGAAACTCCAAAGTTTGTACTACTATTACGTATCAACTCACAAAGGATCTGCAAAATCAGAGAACTCCATTGACGACTAGCTTATGATCTTATTAAGAAAATGATGGTCTTTTTTTTTTCTTAGCTATTTCGTGGTAGTTGTAAGCTATTGTGATGATTTTGGCTGAGAAGTCAGTTCGAGGTGAATTTGAGCACTAAAATGAAATCTTTTGATTTTTAAAAAATGCAATGTATAGGCTTTTTTATTCAAACAATTCCAATACCCTACGTAAGGCAAAGCTTCACGTGATGTATAGGTTAGCGCCATTGCGTGGTTAAACACTTTTGCTTAAAGCTAAATGATTTGACTAGATTTGGTTTGCTTCTTTGGGGGTGCATGAAGAAGACTAAATTGTAGCATGCAAAAGAAAGTTTTAAGTGGTCTTTAACTTGGACTTTTCTCTCAAACTTTATGGCCTGGCCTATTCACGTGGCGTGCTGGTATACGTTCAGAGAAAAGTAAAGCACGAAGACGGCGGCTACCAATGCGAGGGCCGAGAAAGCACTTTCTACAGCCCTTCAATTGCATTTTGAAGTGTGACATCCATTTACTGCCTGTCACCACGACGGATGGGTTTTTCGAACAAACTGTCGAAGGCATTTATCAGGTGTCCGTGTGAAGGGCGAGGAGCCCCGTCAGATTGAAAGCTTGAAAGTTGGAGGGTGAAAGGCGACCGAAAAGTCTAGAAGAGTTCGATCGTGTCGAAATCGTAAACGATGAAATAGAAGGAAGAGCCAAGAAAGGCTTGATCGCGAAGAAATAGTGGAGGGGGGAGGAAGCAAATCAGAGAAGGAGATGGCAGAAATCAAGCGAAAGAAGGTGGTGATTGCTGTGGACGAAAGCGATGAGAGTATCTATGCATTGCGCTGGGCGTTAGAGCATACAGTGCAGCCTACAGATGAAGTCGTGCTTCTGCACGTGCAGCCTCCGCCTCAGCTCTACGCTGGAGGTGGAGGTCCTGGTAAGGATCTTCATTTATGTGAATCAATCGATGAAAAGCTTAATTGAGAGTCGGATTAGTCTTACTTTCTTCTGGAGCTAGTAATTGGGACTTTGCTCTGCGTTTAGTTTGCATTAGATGTCGTGACTGTTCAGCTAATAGTGCCCGGAGGTCGTAATGAAGTCTTGTTATGTTCTGGAAATTGCAGTTGGCATGAAACTAGGTTGAGACATGAATTGATTTGAATTTTGAAGTTTGCTGTTGTACTTTTCTGTAGCAAAGCTTTCGGTCAAATTCTTGAAATGGTATATTTCTGCTGCAAAGCAAAATCCAGTCGAACGTGTTATTACATCGCTAGAAGCAATTCCGATTTTTTACTGCTTGGAGTTGGATCCGACTAACGTAAAGGAATAGATGCTTATCCGCAGAATTAGAATTAGACCAATGAATATTTGTTCGCTATGTAAATCATATGTGTGCATCCATTATAATACTACTCACCCAAACTTCCGTTCACGCATGACTCAATGCTCATGTAGATTTAACTCAGCTTGACTGTTTCTTGCAGTGGGATTTTACGCCACACCTGAGCTATTAATTTCAATGAAAAAGCATCAAGAGCGAGCCACAGAATTGATTCTCGAAAACGCAAAGAAAATCTGTGAAGAGAGCAAGGTGATCCATCGATGGTTAATGTTTGCACAGACTGGACACATGACTAATGTTATGTTGTAGGCAACACCACTCAATTTATGAAGCATTATTATTCTATGATGCACATTCCAAGTTGTTTCGGGTCTAGAAGGAAACCGCTATGCGACATGTAGACTTAGTAACTACTTAAGGAGCCGTATTATTTGTTTAGTAGTTCACCTCTATGGCCACTCAATCAATTTATGTGGTTCATATTTTCACAACTTAGTTTCTCAGTCACTTTTCTTCTGTTGGAGCAGATAAATGCAACCACACTGGTAAAAGTTGGAGATCCACGCGACCTTATCTGTGAAACCGTGGAGAAAGAACATGCAGACCTACTAATATTAGGAAGTCACGGTTATGGTGCCATCAAACGGTGAGTACTGTGCTTTGACGAATCTTGCATTTCCATATCTGAATTGATTTTCAATCAATTTTCTGCTAAACCATACCGTGTTTTGATTCTATTTCCTCCGCGTGAATATTGAAAACATATTTTGCCTAAAAGACTATATGACTTACCTTTTCCATTGCAGGGCTTTCTTGGGGAGTGTGAGTGACTATTGTGCTCACCGATCTAAATGCCCCGTTCTTGTTGTTAAGAAGAATCATAAGTGACTATCAACTAAGCGGCCCGCAACAAGTATCTTTTCAGAACAATAATTCATAGTAGTTCTTTCTCTCTATTTATTTCTCTTGCGCGATGTCGGATTTTCTCTGGCTCGCTTATGATTGTATCAAGTGAGTAACGGAACTTCCAGATTATATACTTCTTTCATTCTACTGAATTTTGCTTTGATTTGCCAGATGCGGCCACTGTTTAGCAAGAAAGACCACGATTCTCGTGATTGTTTATGATAGCCTCGTGTATATGTCGTGCATTTAATGTATTTTTTTGTACGAGCTGGACATACTGCTCCAATTGTGGATCAGAAACCAGACGAGCATGCCATCTTTTGTGAATCTTCTAATTTACAAGGCCGGACACTAGTGTCATATTAGAGAGAGGAATTTGGGATCCAGTTGAGCTAGATCCTTCTTGCATGAATTGTCCTAATCGTTTAAGGTCATAATCTTTCCAAGAACAATATTCTGATTGATCTAGTTTGCGATGATAAAGTCATTGCAGATAGTAATGTCAAACTTACAAAAGAGCACCTTCCTACGATGTTTTGGACAATTGACTTACTTTTGAAAACATGAGAGCATATGAAAAACTAAATGCCCCTAAATCAAGGACAAATTACAACCAAGATCACTTGAAAGAGGAGGGCATTGAGTTTCCATACCTATTATCTACTTTGAGATTGTTATCCACTAGAACATTAAGGCAAATTTAAAGGTTTTTAGAGGAGTGCTCACTTTCTTGGGGTGGGTCATGTCCAATCCTCACTTTAAGAAGGGTACAACAAAGTGGAAAACATGAACATGTGAGAAAATGCTTGTTGCTTTTGAGTTATATTCATGATGCTTGATAAAGTTAATACATTGACTTGAAGAAGCAAATCAAGTATGGATGCATAACTTGATTGTTCTGTTGGATCTAAGCAAATCTAACATAGAACACAAACAAACAATTGATTACTAAGGTTGAAATTGATTTGTGAAAATATGAAACCTTGAGATGGTGAAGCAATATTATAGTAGCATATACAAGGAGACATAATAGATTGAAAGTAATTTTCTTAAGATGCTAACCACACTAACTGCACACCAATATTGGTTAAATCTAATCAATATTAAAAAGCTATTGGTTATAGGATGTTTGTTCTTCATGACTATGACTAGCAATGTTTGTATTATGTGTCAAACCTTCGCAATGTTTGACACATTGGTAATATAGTATTTAGTGACTTGAGAAACCTTAACAAGTGAAGATATTTGCTTTGTTAAATAGTGACGTTTTCAAGGTGCACTACAACATTTTAATTTCCTATGTCACATTTAATTAACCATCAAAAGATGAGTTGAACTACTAATTTGATCAATTGACCCTCACCACGACAATGCGATTTCAAACGCCGGCATTACAAAATGAGTATTCAAATGAAATTTTTTTGCTTAACCAACTTTGACAATACAACATTGGATAAGTGTGCTTTTGAAAAATTGACTTAATAATCCTTGACAAATGGAGAGATTAGTCTTGTTACCAAACCATTGGCATTTCATTGAATGAGGCCGTGCATTAATCCATATATAATTCAAAATTATAACTAGTGGAATGTTAATATGGCTCATAATGTAATCTATACATAGATTTAACCATGATAGTTCATCTTATTTACATGAGTGAAGGTTCTCTAATTGAGCAACTTGGTCATCTATAGGTGACTTCAGACTAACCAATGGAATTGTTGCAAATTGTTGATTGAAGTCTATCTTGATTTTTCAATTTTGACATTTTATTTTGATTTTTCCATTCTAGCAAAGTACAATTTAGTGAAGCCATTTTAGATAGCTCTTATTGGACTATGTGGATGGTAAAAATAAAAAAATAAAACATGAATCACCACTATCTATCTAATCACAAAAAGATGTAGGCACCATGTCAAAGTTTGATGTCCTTACTAAAACTAATTGCTACATTTATGGCATGTAATAAGTTGGACACACAAGTGACAAGTGTGGTTTTCAAACCAAACTATTCTGTCATTGTCCAATCACATTTGTCAATGGCAACTAACCTATATGCATTCTACATAAGAGCCCAACTAGGTGGACAAAGGGGAAAAAAACCCTCCAAAATGAACAATTTCATGAGTGAGTTTCATGCGTGATAGGAAGGTAGAAGTGTTCTCTTAAGTGATGAATTTGGGGGAGTGCAAGAGATGGTTGGGGGTCACTTCGAGCCATCATAGTAGGCACATAGCTTATTGAGTTGGTTTTTGAGGGACAACATGTGACAAGCAGGAGCAATAGTATGTTAACTAAAGGATTAATTATCCACCAGTCATGTCTTTGCTCTATATAGAGAGAGGAGCCCTTGAACCTAATGTAAATTGATGACATACATGGTGCCAAGCACTCTCACACCTTAGTCAATGTCATCGGACACCTAATTGTTGTGTGCATGTAACTACCTAACTCGGGGCCTTATCCTTGCTATTGGGCTCCTATCGTCGAGTTATGCCTTTTTTTTGCTAGTGAATGGGTCCTCATGGGTGTCTAATCCTAAGTTGGGTCCTTGTGCTCACAAATGCCAATAACACTGTCCTTACCACTACTCCTAGCTCTAGATATCAGAAGCTCATAACACAATGAATGTGTGAGAAGCTTATAGCCAAATGCACTTGAAATTGTTGATGAGAAAACACAAAGAAATTGTATAAGTGGTCAGCTTGCATTCTTACACAAATTTTCAATATTGTCTTTATACACGTAAAAATACATGAAACCATGAGTACAAAGCTGGATTTCACGACTAGCATTCAATGTCCTGGTCTTGAACTTGAACCTTCTTGGTGTGTTATGTGGCAGCCAACTCAAGAAGTGACATTGAATGTCTTGGTCTTGAAATCAAGTGACTTTGCATGTGGTGGACATGTGTGGGAGTTTGGCATGGAATGATAGTATGCTTACATGTGGATTCAGTGCATGGGCAGATGGGACGGGTTCTGCACTCTATTCATACCCTCACCCGTGTCCATGAGGATCATTGAGAGTCTACGATCATTATGTTGTTGGATTGGTAAGAGCTTCCTATCTTTGTGATTTGCCAAATTCCCTAGTGCTCAGGGGCTAGATCAGAGGAGATCTAGGATTGGTTGGATTGGTTTTGTCTACTGCACTTCCCCACTGTGTTCTTGGAGCTCTACCCATATTGGGAGTCTTGGGAGACGTATTACATGACAACATTACAACATCAAATGACATGTCACTAGCCCTCTATTATCATGCCAAATGTCAAAGGCCTACGCTACCTCGAGCTAAGTCAAAGCTACTTTTGGCCTAATCACCTACTTCCATATATGTAAGGGGTATTTTTGGCGTAGGCCCAAAACTCAAGTTTAAGACCTATTGATTGTTTAAACTCAACATAAATGAACTAAAATGATTATGCCTACCCTCCACACGTGGGAACATGCTCCAGACATGTGAGATTTACATATGTGCATGAAATTGCAAAGTACTCAAGCTAGATTTTGCCTATTCTCCACATAAGTAGCCTCTTGATCCATAATACCTCCTTAGTAGTTGTTGTAAGGGCCTTGTACTCGGCTTCAGAAGATGATAATGATAGTGTCTTTTTTCTTGGATAGCCAAGATACAAGATTGCCTCCAACAAAAATAGTATAAGCACTTGTGGACTTCCTATCCACTTTGTCACTTGCAAAGTCCAAATCTGAAAAGGCAACCATTGTTAGATCCTCTCCTTTGTAGATCAAACCATAATCTAATGTGGAGGAGACATATCTCAAGATCCTTTTGGCCGATTTCCAATGACAAATTTTTAAATCTTGCACGAATTCACTCGATTTGTGTACACTAAAGCTCAAATCCGGAGGATCTTTTACAACATGCTCCATAGGCGTATCTATACTCGTGCAATTTTCCATATAAACGTTTTAACCATAGAAAGAGCATATCTAGATTGACTAATAAATGCTTGATCTTGTTATAGATCTATCTCTAGGCCTAAGATGTAGTGAAGCTCACCTAGGTCTTGCATTTTAAATTCACTTCCTAGTGCACTTTTTGTCTCATCAACAAGCTTCAAGCAAATTCCACTCAAAATGATATCATCGACATAAATGAGAATGACAAGATTATTGTTTACAAACTTTATGTACAAAGAGGGATCATAGTCACTTAGATTGAATCCAAGTGAGATAAGATATGAGTCAGTTCATTTCATTGCAAACTTCCATGGGCACATAGTTATCCATCATTTGCTACATGTTCTTAAGCATGACACTCTTTTGTAAACGTAGCAGTAGTGATAGTAAAGCATAAACGAATGAGATAGCTTATAAGCAATGGTGGTGTATAGATACACCATTGTTTTGGATTTATGATCCGTCTAGCCAGCTGAATATCCTTGGGCATGATGGTAACTCTCTTGGCATGAATAGCGCACAAATTGGTATCCTCAAACAATCCTACAAGATAAGCTTCAACAACCTCCCGCAAAGCCAGAACAACATAAAATGTGCATGGAGAGCTACTTTTTAGGCTCATAAAGAACACTAAAGAGAGCTTTTGCATTTGTGTTCAAAGGTGCACTTTATCCTTTGCCAAACAAAACCTTGATGAACAATTGGATCATTCTCGAATCCAATAAATGTGGATTTCTAATCCACTTTTGAGGCTAGTTTGTTTAAGAGTACAAATCAATTAAAAGCATTGAAGCAGATTTGTGACAAAGTGTGAGCAACCAAAACAAGTTCCTTTTAAAAGTCTTAATGAAGTTCAATTTTGTCATTAAAGGAGAATGTTAGAATTGTCAGTCAATTTAATATTAATGCCCAAGTTTGGCTTAATAAAAGTCCCATTCAGGTTTGGTCGAGTTTATTAGGTCCTAAATGTGGGGGGCTTTTGACCATTTAATCTCTCTATCACAAAGTGACCTTGTAGGGTATGCGCTACTTTATGGAGGCCATGGGCCCTTATGTTCATTGAACTTGGTCCTAAGTTGAATATCGACATAAAACAGCTTTTGCAACAGAATGGGGAACATACGCTTATAAAGCCATGCCCTTTGGGCTATGTAATGCACCAAGTTCATTTCAGCGGGTTATGCAATTTTCTTTCAAGGAGTGCTTGCATAAATTTCTTGAAATTTATTTGGATGATCTTGGAGTCCATAGTGCTGATACAGACCATCTGGATCATTTGGAAAAGGTATTTGAACGTTGTAGTAAGTATCAAATTTTCTTGAATCCAAAAAAATGTCAGATTTAAGTTACTCATGGAGTTGTTCTTGGACTTGTGATATCAAGACATGATATTGCTACGGATTATTCCAAAATCAATGTTCATCCTCGGAATAGGTCGTGGTATACTGTCTGAAACAAATCCACATACTCCGAGGTCTGTTCTGACCCCTGCTACTAGATCATTCATTACCTGGACTTGAATTCTCATGATTTGAAATAGTTCGATTTTAAATCAAATAAGATTCATTCCAACTCTTAACACAATATGCTTGACTCTTGGTTGTTGGTATTTCATTATCGAGACTTGAACCACCATTGTGTTACCTCTTCTCTTGGAGATGAAAGAATAGCGTTATGGCTGTTGGTGTCCTATTATGAAGACTTGAACCACCATTGTGTAAGCTACATATTAAGCTCTCTTCTCTTGGAGATGAAAGAATAGCGTTATGGCTGTGGGTGTCTCATTATGAAGACTTGAACCACCATTGTGTAAGCTACATATTAAGCTCTCTTCTCTTGGAGATGAAAGAATGGTTTATGGCATTGTATCTAGAAGAGCTTGTTAGAGAAGCTTAGATCTATGTGAATTCTAGTTGCTTTGCTCAACAAGACAATTTTTTCAGCCAGAAATTTTTAAATCCATATACTCTACATTCGTTACAAAGAGAGAACTTGTCTCCTTTGAGATCCTTTCTTCTTCTACATTCAATGCATGTTAGGTGTGAATGGTTTTTAGCACGTTACTTGTATTCTTTTACCTTTATGAATGCATCCATGGCCAAGATGCATCACTGCAACCAATCGCTGAAAAGAAACAGTAACCAGCCCTACAATCTCCAGAATAAGCACCAATCAAGGTGGCACAAGTAGTAGGGTTTAGGGTTTAGGGTTTAGGGTTGTTGCTAAAACAAAATCATGAAACAAAAGTTGATCCCCTTCAAAAATGAGTACTAAGTCTTCTTCAAAGAATTTAAACGTGGTCCTCCAAAATAAGAGGTGAGTTGACTAAATCTTCCTTTCCTTTACCTGACATCATGAATTTGAACAAATGAGGGCATACAAGAAACAAGAAAAAAGAAAAAAACTACTTATAAGCAATCAAATTCATAAGCTATCAGATGAATTATTTTGCTTTCTACTCTACTTGAACTGAATTATTTTGCTTTCTACTCTACTTGAACTAAATCCGTAATACAAAAATAGAGGGCAAGATAACTTAAGCAGTTTGGCAGCCAAAATAACATGCATAAACATTATAACTGATCCAACCAAATAATATGTCTTATGGGCCCAAAATGCCTATTGAGCTCTAAATGAAATTTATGTCCATACTTCAATGCTATTCCAAACTGGCACGAGGGAATTTAAGATTGAAGGATGATGACACTTAACACATTTTAGCACATTTTAGGTGATTTCAATAAAAACTACTAGGGCCAAAAAGTATCTGAAGGCTGTAAATCGATGAAGTGTAACATGTACCTAATGTACATAACATAAACCAATTATTTATGGTGTTTTTTTACTCCACTAGAAATTTTTAAGCAAGTGTTAAGAGCATATCCCATCTATTACATGAAGGTGTCAACCAATGGCATGAATATGCTTCTAGAGAAATTACTGTGGTATGGGAAACTAGAGTGGAGTCTCATGAGCTAGGATAAAGGTAATTTCCCTCCACATTTGAGGTGGACTTGGTTTGGATTGTATGGTGAAAACTTCCATATCAATGAGAAGGTAACCAGAGGTGATTACCGAAAAACATGTCAAGAAGCAAGAGAGGAAAATGCCTGCTCCAGATCAAGATTATTAATTATTGACATTCTATTTGCCCTTTATCTCTTGGTTTTTATGCCACATCTTGAATTTATCTCTTGTGAAGCAATAGAAGCTTGCCTCATCAACAAAAATGATATCAATTATGCCTGTGATAAACAAAACATCATAAGAGCATGGAACACAGTCTATATAAGACATATTGAAATATCATGTGCTCCAGCAATGATTTCTTCTTAGAAAAAGGAGAGTAAAAGAATTGCCTTACACAAGCCTCAACTGTTTAAATCTTGATTATCGGCTCATACAACAATATAATGGTACAAAAACAATGGCTTTGTGATTGAGATGGTTAGGCCATCAAAATATTTATGAACTTTAGCATTCAATCCTCACAGCCCCACTCTCAGAGGATATGAATTTGGGCATTCTTTTGACATCCTCTATGAATTGTACAATGTCACCGACATGAAATTCCGTCCAATCTTGTACAATCATCCCGCATTCAGTGCCTTTGCCAACAGCTTCAACATCAAGTTTTTCCCTTCTTAATGACTGAAGAGAACCTTCAAATAGAACTTCTCCACTCCGTAAAACCTTGACTCTCAAATCTCGCTGTATCCTTCCATCAAAAACACGACAGCCAGCGATCTTGGTTGCGCCAACGCCAGCACGTCCTTTCCCTTTCAGCTCATAAACATTCAGGACTTCAGCTTGCCCAGCAACACGGGTTTCTTTGACTCCTGGGGCTTTATCAACAATTAGGCTTCCTATGTCTTCCAAAAGATGGTAAATGACACGATGTTGTCGCAACTGCAGCACCAAGTACATGCATACTTTGGAACGTAAGCTAAGTTATGGTTTGATTTAAAGACTATGAAAAAATCACCAATGCTGCTAGTCAAATGAAAGTCAAAATACGAACAGCACTTTCAAAAAGTTGAAGCTTCCATGAAGAACAGTTAAGAAAAATCATAATCCTTAAATGTATCCAAAAGTTTCCTTTTCCAACACAGATAAACAACCACTATGCCAAAATTGTTCTTAAAGTTTGTTTGTGCAACATTCTAGACATCACTTACAACTTGGTGGAAAAAATTGAGCCTATGCAGCAAGGCGGGAGATGAACAGCAATAATCAGCATAATAACCACATACTCACAGACAGAAGCATCTCTTTACCAACTAATGTTACTGTGCATGTAGTGCTAGTAAATCAGAATGGTTTTGAGCAAGTAATTTCCTATAAATGTGTCAAAAACATTCACATACCACAACTTTTGCTCGGCGTGCTGCAGCATCAATCGCACCCCCAATGCTGCGGACATTGAATCCAACAATGCATGCTCCACAAGCTTCTGCCAGATCAACATCTGATTGTGATACAGGACCAACCCCAGTATGCACAATGTTCACAGCAACCTGCATGAAGCATCAATGAACAAGGTGAAGGTACAACATGATCACAGAAGAGACCCAGCAGTTCCACTTTGAAAACATTGGGCTTCAGTCTAGCCAACATACTCTATCATAACTTGGACCTTTATCCCAATGTACTTTCAAACACGATTGCATCACATCCTGAAACACCATGTTTCAGAACATGACAAAATTTCAGAAAGGACAAGCTATTCGAATATTTTTCTTTGTTCAGGGAGTTGTCTTGGAAGCTCTAGGACATGATTTTGCAAGCAATTTCGGATGGAAATGAAAGCATAAAATACTAATCACAATGCAATAAGTTATTCAATATTCTTGTCAGGGCTACACTTCATAGATTATTTATAAACGTTAAATGCATTGTCAGGTAGAGCTTCACAAACTATGACGTTTCATTAATCTTCTCTTGTGTATGTAAAGAACTCCATTAACACCACCACAATCTCACAAGAATAGTGCCATCTTTCACCATCAAATTGGCTTTTATTGCTCATATGTCAGAACTCAAAGATCTGAAGGATACCCATCACATAAAGGTTTTCTAACAACAAACATGTACCTACTACCCACTTTGAAAGCAAATCGTTAAGCTAGGAGCTACAAACAAACTATTGATATGTAATGGGATGCAAGGATACACTTGCACTTTGACAAAGGAAGGAGTGTGGTAGAATAAGTATTGACTTCTCTGAGCATGCTTGAATTTGTGGAAGATATGAAGGTAGGTCCTCTTTACATAGAACCTGACCATCATCATCTTCCACTGGCAGAAAATGTGGTGACTTGTTCTCAGTGCAGCAGGCAACACGCATGCTCAAATAAGAAATTATTCTTTATTCTTTACTCTACCACAATATATGGCTAAACTTCCCTACAAAAGCGCCTAAATCAATCTGCATTATTACCTGAGGACTGTTTAAACTCTCAATAGCCTGACTGACTGCTTCAGCTGTGCCCTGCACATCTGCCTTCACAACAAGAGCCATTTCCACCTTCTCAGCTTTTTCCTCCTCTGTAGGATCACTAGCAAGTGAGGACAACTTCCTGTTTAGTTTCTGCAAGCGCTCTTGTTCCATTTTCAGTTGCCGCATTTGACTTAACTTCCTTGCTCTCTCTTCAGTAGGCACGACTAATACTTCATCACCAGCCAAAGGAACACCTCGAAGCCCATCAATCTCAACAGGGGTTGAAGGTCCTGCGGATCCCACTTGACGACCTAGAGTGTCACGCAAAGATCTGATGCGCCCCCACTGGGTACCAACCACAATAAAAAGACTAGATACCAAGGTGCCACTTTGTACTATGACAGTAGCCAAAGGTCCATAACCACGGTCAACTCGTGCTTCAACAACCACTGCATGCGCATCTCCATCTACCCGAGCACGTAAATCCATGAGCTCTGCAGTTAATAGCAATGCCTCCTCCAGTTTGTCCAGGCCTGTTCCTTTGGTGGCCGATATTTCAACAACTTGTACATCGCCTCCAATTTCTTCTAATTCCAGACCCTCAGCACACAATTGCTGCCTCACTTTACTGGGATTGGCTTCAGGCTTATCACATTTGTTGATAGCAACTACAATAGGCACCTTGGCAGCTTGTGCGTGAGCCAGAGCTTCAAGAGTCTGAGGCATCACGCCATCATCAGCAGCTACAACGAGTACAACCACATCAGTGACAGCAGCTCCCCTAGCCCTCATAGCGCTAAACGCAGCATGACCTGGCGTGTCAAGAAAAGTGAGTGAAGCTCCTGATGGCATTGGCACAACAAAAGCTCCCATGTGCTGAGTGATGCCCCCTGCCTCACCAGCTGCAACTGAGGTCTTACGAAGTGCATCAAGTAAAGACGTCTTCCCATGATCTACATGACCCATCACTGTAATTACTGGAGGCCGCAAAGGTAACACTTGGCTCCCATCTTGTCTGAGCTGGCCATTTACCTTAGAATCATTGAAGACTGGGCGAACTCGTTTCACATCTGCGCCAAACTCCTGCCAGCAGGTAGGCCAAAATATACATTATTGGCTTAAAGTTTTAAAAGACAGCTCAAAGGAACATCAAACCAACTTTGCTTAAAATGACAAACCAGCTTATTCAAAAAAGATGGTGCCACCGAACAACACATATGATCCTTTTACTTGGTGCAAACAGAAATTCAAAATAGTAACTTGTATCAGCACAAATAGTCTGCCTGTCACCAAAAGGTTCAATGAAAATTGAAAAGTAGCCCTTAAATGCCTACTTGAATCTTCCCACATGAAAAAAATCACGAATAGTAGTATAGGCAATTCAACAAAACAAATTACCTTCCGTGCAGTATATACCAAATAACTGCTAGCTAATGATATCTAGAAGATCGCAACGATAGATAATATGAACATTCACTAAGATAAGCTGGAGCACCATAATCAAACCACGCGATCAATTTCTGCGAGTAAAGTGCAGTCTAGGCCAGAACTTCCAGAATCTCCAGCTTCGAGCATGTCAATTCTTGGTGCCAAGTTTTATGGAATCTACTTACATTTCCAGTCTTCCTACAAAGGTCATTGACAGTGCCCTATACAGATCAATGACCAGATCAACAAGAGTTGAGATATTCATATTCGAGTTCTCAGTTAGTCATCTTCTTTTGTTGAAATGCTTGCAGTTTACAGGTTTTCTTTACTATCTGCCTGTCCGAGAGTAGGTCCCCACAGGATGTACACTCTCTTGGTAGCTTGGTACATTGTCACTTGCTAGAAATTCATGACTCACTGCAACAATTTGCAAAAGAGGAGATTTCTGGCCTTCATTTGCTACTGCTTTTGTGACCTAAACTTCTAAAACTTGTGCTCATTTTCTTCTTCGCATGTTGGTATTTGTTGCTCAAATTTCAAATCTGTCTAGTAACTTGTTTGGTGCTTAAACACTTCCAGTAGCTCATCTTTATCAGTTCTAAGTTACAGGCATAGATTCCTTACATTTTGGGGTAGATATTTGTAAAACTCTTGCTCCGATACTGGTCAAATTTTTAAATCAAATTTATGGCTTGTTTGAGTTTAAACGATCTTCATATATCATATTCTCTGCTCAGCAACTTGCTACAATTTGCTGCAAGAAAGTTCAGTTTATAGTTACTCACAAGTAGCCTTTGATTTTGTGTAAACTTTAGGGCATAGCCTTACAAGAATAAAAATTTCCTTGCCCTTAGGACTCATCTATGATTTTTATGAATATTTTTGCTATGAAGAGATTGATTGAGAAACACTAATGTGGCTTGGCATGTGCAAGTACATAAGGTGTACCCAAGACATATGCTTATAAGACTAATCCATGATGAGTTAAAGACTAACCATGACTTATGATGTGCAAATCCTCAAAGAGTACCTAATATGAGAAGCCATGGACAAAGAACAAGATCTCAAAGAATGATGGTTCTTGTGACCGAGGAAAATAGTCCTAGCGACCACGAGAACAGTCCTTGCGAGTCACGACCACAAGAACAGTCTTATGACAATGACAAATGGTGATCCATTGGGGGATTAATCATCTCTTGGTAGATAGCTCAGGGTATGGCAGCCTCGCAAGCGTTGCCATGGGGTGGGCGGCCTCGATACGCCTTGCCATTATGCAATTAATAGGATGGCAAGACATACACCTTAGAATTCCCTACATGGGTAAGAAAGAAACAGCTTAATCAAAGAATTTAAAACCGTTAAAAATAAGTTCATATGGGTTTAAAATTACACCAAGTGTCAAGATGAGAATGATGCCTTGCATAAGATGCATGCATAATTTCCACGAACTACCACTTGAAACAAACAAACTATTCGGAGCCAGATTGAACCAGATTTTGGTTCAAACTGGACAAAAACAAGCCTAATTCATCATTGATTATCAATTTTAATAATTTATTGTGATTTGCCTTTCAATCATTGTAATTTGTGTTTAAAGTTTTATCACTTTTGGTCCACTAATGATTCATGAAGTTGGACTTTGGCATAATTTAAGAGAGAGAGAGAGAGAAAACTTTATTGATGTCTTTTCCATGCCAAAGGCATATAAGACGAATAAGTACATATCAAGTGTGTGGAACAGGTGGGAGCGTATGAAAACACCTCTGAATCTATAAAGGAAAATGCATCTAATATAAATCTAAGTACAAATACGACTAAACAGCTTGGAATAACGTGAATCTTTGTAGTATGAGCAAGTCTAGCACATTCCTAGAGGTGCTTATCATTCAGGTTATGTACTCGGTGTCATGAAGTATCCATTCATTGATTTAATAAAGTATTCGTTCCATAGAACCCACGGTTCCAAGAACCGTACAGTGAACCGTACCATGGTTCATGAACCATGGTACGGTTCATGAAATTAATTAGTTGATTAGTCAATTAATTTTTTTTATGCCCTTTCCACCCCAAAACCCCTAAAAGAAAAATAATTAATTACCACAGTTCACCACGGTTCTTGGAACCAGATTTTGTGAACCGTACGGTTCACTGTATGGTTCCAAGAACCATGGTGAACCGTGGACGTTTCACAGGACCTATGATTCGTTCATTCTGTTGCTTCAATACCATTTGTGTGTTGAGATCTTGCATGATCTGTGTGCTGGTTCCATCCCTGTTAAATTCCTAGATGGTATAAACAAATGCTTGAGTTTTTCTAGTAGTACAACCAGCATCTACATCAAGCATTACAAAATGTTGCATATTCAAGGCACGCTTCTTTGACATGGTTTAAACTTTAACTTGATCGTGCTAAGTACCGGAATACTCATGATATTAGGAGAATACTCTTCTGTTCTCTGATTAAAGTTTAGAAAAGGGAACAGGGATTGATAAGAAAAATTCTCTTGGAATGTTCCTTGCTTAGCATAAACTATATCAACTCAACATGACCGCTTAAAATAAGCAAATCTAAATGATAGTATGAGACTGTGGAGGTTGGGAAGGGGGAGGGGCTGCGGGGGGGCTGACATACCAGGGCAACAAGCTCTGCAGCATCAATGCCAACAGGCTGAGATGCCGAAATTCCAGATTCGCCCAAGCTCGCCAACATGCCTTCAACTGCTTCCAAGGGTTGATTAACCCTTTGAGCTAGTATCTCCAAGGTGATGCCTTCATAAATTTCTACTACTCTCTGAGGTGAAGACCGGATTACCACTGGCTGTGATGGAACATAGGGTCTCTCTACTGGCGGGCCAACAGACTGCCCCTGCTTTTTCTTTCCTTTCTTACTGGGAATCTCTCCAGATGGACCCAGTTTTGGTTTAGCTTCCAGTACGGCATTGCTCTTGAACCCACGACTACTAAGTGCAAAAATAGGGTTTGCGACTCCCCATAAACCAGCCCTCTGACTTGGTGGCCATAGGTTGTGGCATTTACATTCATCAGAAAAACTTCCATATTCAGAATCATTTTGATATCTCGGCAGTTTGGCACAGTGGGCTATGTGTGCTATGTCTTTAGTCACATGCTCTACAAACAGGACTACAGGTAAAGCATCATCCAACAATGGTCTTGTCTCATGAGAAGCCAGTAGCAAAGAATCTGCTCCCCATTTTGATCTGAATGCCTTGCAATAATTATTTGTCCTATGAACAATATTTGTGGATCCCACTTTCGCTCCTTGAACTGATCTCTGCAACGCCTCCACAAATTGGTGGTAAAAATATCCTTTCTGAAAGGCGTGAGCATGGGACTGAAGAGGCCGCCTCGCCTGAGAGCAAATCTTGAAAAGATTGGCCATCAATCTTAGCCCTGCAACACCAAGATCCACCACCAACAGCACCGAGAACGCGATTGGGTCTCATCCAAAACAGACCCATCAAAGAAAGCAATGATCAGGAGATGGGTTTGTGCTCAAATCCTCGCCTTGCTGCATCGATCAGCTGCTGGCGATCGAAGATCCACTGGGTTACAAAACCCTGCCTCCGAAATTCTTCCCTTCAAACCCTAAACAAAAAATAAATAAATACAATAGCTGTGCCTGGTGCGCGCGCGCTCCTGCTACACCATAGCAGCAATCTTGATCGACGCAAAGAGAAGACGAGGATCATCCACTGCTCGCAACCTGATCGATCACTCACTCCTTCGCAAATTCCACTTTTTCCTGGGAACCCTAATGACCACCCCAATTCCCCTGTCGCTTTGTCGCTTTATTGGCACGGGGACACCCCGATCCAATAAACGACTGACATGTGGAGTCCGGGCAGGGGTACAGGTGCCGGGACAACACTGGCGCCACGACCACGCATTGGCGCCACGCGGGATCACACTGGCGCCACCCACGCGGGATCACACTGCGCGGGTACCACTTGGAGCCGGGCACCACTTGGAGCCGGGCCTGTGCAGTGCACAGACGCCTCAATGCTCACGCATGCATGTGAGGTAATGGGCAGTTTCATAATATATGCAAGCATTACCAACGGGGTTGGCTCAGTTGGTTAGCTTGATATCCGAAGTTTCTTTTGTCTCAGGTTCGAGACTCCCCTTGGAAACCAAGAAGCATAATATTTGTAGGCTGATATCTTTCTCCCAATTGATTATGGGATAAATTGAGATATGCCATGTGGAGAAGAGGTCAGCAGGTACAAGGCGGGCAGGGCGGGCAGATTGGGCGGCGGGCCAGACTGGGCGGGCAGCAACCGTGGCACCTGGGACGCGTGTCGGGAGCCGAAGTGAGTCAGGGACAAACCCCGACGTGCTAATAAGATTCGAGGACCCAACCCTAAACTTTTCACAATCTAGGGTTTCAATTGTAAAAGGAAACTTAACAAGGGCCTCTTGGGCCTAGTCTCCTCCTCATGGGATTGATGAACTTAGATGGGTAAGCCCACCTCTCTTGCTTATTAGCACTAGGGGGCTTTTGTACTAGCCCAATGAACAAGAGCCACATGGTGGGCTTTCATTGGTCTTAGAATTCACATGGAAGTATGGATCGTGAAGGATGTACATCCATGTATGGACATTTGTACCAAGAATCCTACATATTGACATATATAAAGTGGTCAAGTGGCAAAGTTGTTTCATTTAAGGGATCAATTAAGAGATTAGCATCCCATCTTATTTTTAAGGTTCCATGTGGCAACAATGTTTCTACATGTGCAATAGTGCCTTTAAGATCCACCCTAAGAGCAATGAACCACCCCACCAAGCAAGGCCGAATAAATTGATACTATATCAGAAATAGTTAAGGGTTTACAAAAGGGGCGAAGTAGTGGAGAGAAGGGGACTCTTCCAATGCCCCTAGTCCAAGTACTCATTTGAGGTTTGTAAGAACTTTCAGTTTCACGCATGCGTTTGTTGGCCATTGTCTCAGTAACTGCTGGTTGGGTGGAGGTGGATGCAACAGAAGGAGGGTACAAGTTAGTGAAACTTTTCATTTTGGGCATTTTTGGAACAGGCAAAGTCACATAGCAAAGGTCCTGTGGCGATGCGGTTGTGCATGTTAGGCTTGATGGCAATGGAGAGCTCATGGATTAGGAAGGTATGTCAGTCATATGGAAGGTATGCCAGTCATATGGCACCACCGAGAGGCTCGGGAATTCCACAATGATGGGCTTAGCTAACGTAAATAGCTTGGTCTTTACTTGTTGTTCGATTGTAGTTTTTTCACATAGATCTGTAGAAAAAGCTTCCATGACTCTTAGCGAAGGTACTAAGAATTCTACAGGCATTACCGCCTCCTGACCATACACTAGATGAAATGGGGTAACCCATCCAGTGGCCCCAGATAGCTGAAAAAAGTTTTGTTTCCCAATCAGAGCGACTGGTTTCAACTATCTTTGTCAATATTTTACATATCATCTTATTAGTTGATTCGGTCTGGCCATTACATCTAGGATAGTACGGTGGTGTACTCTTTTGGTGAACGACAAGGTAATGACATAGTAAATTATCAAAAATAGTCATATTGACACTTCTCTTTAAGTTTTTTGGTTGGTAAGGGCATTTCAACTATAACTTTGATTTTTGACTGGTCGGTAGAAATACCGTCCTTTGAAATTAGATGCCCGAGTACGACCTCATGGGTTACCCATATCTAACATTTATCAAGGTTTAGTGAGATTCCAAATCTACGGCAGCGAATGAAGATTTTCTCCAGTGCGTCAAGGTGCGTAGCCACTGAGGAATGTACACCCAGATCGTCGAGATAAATCTCCACAATCCGATGTAACAGGTCATGGAAGGCCAGTTGCATGACCCTCTAGAATGTTAAAGGGGCGTTGCATAAGCCAAAAGGCATGACATTATAAGCATAAACCCCATTCTCTATGGCAAAGGCCGTTTTATGTTTATCTTCAAGGGCTATTTGAACAAGGAAATAACCGCTGAATCCATCCAAGAAGGTGAAAGCTTCAGCTCCTGCCGAGCCTGTTCAGAGACCATCTCTGGTGGATAGTCCTCTGTGGAATTCGGATCATAAGGACGATCCATAATAACTCTAGAGTACCTTAGGATTGGGTAAATAGGCCTCTTGGACTCTTTGGTAACTTGACTGGTGTTTGTGCTTTTTTCTAAAAAATAAAAATAAATAAAAAATAGTCAGAGACTACTGTGGTGGTGTCCAAATGGCACAGTTGTTTTGCTTTTTGGTGTTAGGGTTTTCGTCGGTCGAGATCTGAGAGGAGGCGTCGGTCGAGATCTGAGAAGAGGTGTCGGTCGAGATCGGACAAGGTGTCTCTGGTTGAGATTTCAGCAGATGCTCCGGGTGAGATTTCAAGTTAAAGGCTTGGGTGAGATCTGATCAATGAGCATTGGGTGAGATTTAACTCAAGACTTGACAGGATATTGCGAGTAGTGGGTCGGTCGAGAGTGAGTGCATAGTTTCAATAGGTGAATAAAACAAGGTTTCGTCCAGTCCAGACGAGAGTCGTGGAACTCGGCTAGGGGAGGAGCGTGAGGCCTCGGTCGAAAATGGAGCTGTGCGTCGGTCGAGATGAAAGTGACGAGCTCGGTAATGAAACATGTGAGAGACTTCAGAGCAATGGTTTTGCAGCACAGATCTAAAAAGTTTGGTTTGGTTTAGTATCTGTGTAGCTGTAAAAATGGCGCCAAATGTTCAAAGATTCCCATTGAATCTGTGAACACGATTTGTTTTTGTTCTTCTTTTTGTTACTTCTGTTGGTTACAGTTCTTTACAGTTTAATCTTCTTGTTAGAACGGTTTCCAAGCAGAAGTGTTTCTTAGATTACAACATGTATTCCCAGCCAATCAGTGGGGAGAGACAGATACGTTACTCAGATACATGCATTTACAAGCCATCCAACCAGTCCTAGCTCAATACAAAACAACGTTCTGAATCAAGGAGCAACTCTACAATCTATCTACCAAAATCAGAGAACAATGCAATGACAAGATTGAGCTACTCAACAAGAAACAAGAAACAAGAAAACTAGTTTCCTAACAGCACTCTAGCAGCCCAAGGATCGAGAAACACCCATTTCTTGATGCTTGGAATGCCCAAGAACAATCAAGGACATGATTGTTAGAAGGTATGCAAATCAGATCCACAATCTCAGCCTCTATAGTTTACTTGCATGCTGAAAGTACAAAATCAAGAAACAAGAAAGTTAATCCACTTCTACATTCCACAAGCAAGAGAGTAAGCAAGAAATCTAATTAATCCACAAACACAAAAGAAAATCAAAACATGCTCATGAAATTTCACTCAAGAAGATTGCCATGAATAGGGAGCTTTATAATCATCAAGAACTCGTGGAAGATATTCTTTATTCACTCAAGAGCAATTGACAATACAATCAAAGCTCCCTCACAAGAGAGGGGGGCCCTTAAATAAGCAAGAAGGCTGCCCATGTGGAGCCCAAGTGGCAATTCCACTATTTTGGAAATTACAAGTGGAAAAAGCCCTTCCACTAGTCACCATTAAAAGGTGGCTCACTCTAAATTATTTAAGGGCTCTACACTATTTACAATGCCTAGGAAGTATTACTCGCTCCTACATGGTCGTTCCTTCTCTGGGATACACCATGTAGGCTCACATAGATAATAACTGTCATCCTAGCTAGTAATCATCGGCTCTCATGCTCAGCTCTCAGCTTCTTCTGCTCTCCTCCTTTTGAGACCTCCTCGGTCATGGGTGAGAGATACTCTATGTCTTCAGCTTGGCTCGACATCTGGGAATTCTCTGGAATCCGCTAACATGGACTTACAAAACACATGCCATAGTAGAAGTTTATTGGCCAATACTCATACGTGGGCTTACAAGACACATGCCACGAAGTTTTATTTTATTTTATTTTTGTATTTTCACTGTGCTTGCACAGTTGCTAATAGCTTCTATAGGTTCCTTCCTATTGGAATCACGTGAGAGATTGAACACCTCCAATTATGCCATTTGGAAGGTTAGGTTGGAGTCCATTTTGGTGCTCCAAGATGTGATAAATATTGTGCTACTTGAGGAGGAGCCTCAAGTGCTCCAAGAGGTCCAAAACTACAAAAGAGAGCTAGGATGGCCTTACACATCATAAAGATGAATGTTTCCAATGAAGTCTTGTGGGAGATTGGCTCATGTACCACATCCGGGGACATCAATCTATGATGGAGAAGTGAAAGCATACTTCACAAAGGACAAGCCAAGAGGAAGGGGCAAAGAGCATCATCAACATTTCAAAAAGGACAAGTCAAAGGAGGAGAGTGATGAGGAGTCATCAAAAGCATCAACAAGTTGCAAATCCAACAAGAAGTGTTTCCTTTGTGGTAAGAAGGGGCATTTTGCTTTTAATTGTTTCAAGAAGTGGGATGGTGATATGGTAGCAAGAGGGACTAGATGTGATAATCTTTTCAATATTGATGCTAACTGTTATGGCCATATTCAGTTAAAGACATGGAATAGTCCTAATATGGTAGATCGGCCCTCCAGTGTTTGAGATTATTGATCACGTCGAGATTTAATTCCATGTCAAGGCTTGTTTGTGACTAATGACTTTGAGAGGACCCAGACACTCTAATTGAGACATATGGAATAGTGCATGTATGTGGGACAGATATAGGCAGGAGGACTGCATGAAGAGATGTGACCTATTTATAGTTGACCAGCATGGGGATTGTATGGGTTCATGCACATGAATCTACTCTATATGTATTGAGTAATAATTCTCATGTCGACAACTTTGGTTCAGGTTACTAGTTGATCTCTTCTCCTCTAGAATTCACATGGCATGGCTTGGGGGCTAGATCCAGAATTGATCTAGGTTTGGTTGGGAGGTTTTGCTCCTACATGTCTCCAATTGTGTTTTTTTATCCTCATCTTAAGGGTTTTGCCTAGTGGTCTTTACATTGGTATCAGAGCCCGGCTAAGATGTGGTCTTGGATGGGAACGGAGGCAAGTTCTATATCGGATTGGAAAGTGAAGCACTTGGATTTGCATCCAGAATAGGAGTGCTGATTTTCTCAAGAGAAGTTGAATGTGGATTTACTAATTCCTTGTTATGCATGCTTTTCACAATTGGTGGTAGAGTGCTCTTCTACATGTTGATTTTGTTAAAGATGCTAAGAATTGGTTTGAATTCAGTTGTAATTTCATGTTTCTTGAGGAGGCTTTCAATTGATGTGAATGGTCTGCTGGGAATAATTATGTTGTTTGTCTAACACCTATATCTAGAATATGAACTGTTAATGAAGGAAAACAGGAATCCAGAGGTTGCATGTTGAGGATCTGAGATTTTTTCCCTTCAAAAATCCTCTAGTGAACTTGCATGGGATGTTGTTGCATTTGTGCTAATTTTTTATTGTGGTAAGCTGAAGGTAAGGTTGTGTAGACAGTGATAGTCACCTCCTTGAAACTCTTACTTCTTGCAAAATCTTGATGACCTTTTTCCCTACTTCTGAAAAAACATGTTTTGACAGGTAACCAAAGTGAAAAGAAATCGTGATTTTGGGGAGTTAGCAATCCCAGGAATGCTTGTAGGTTCCAAATAGCTTCCATATGGATAAGAGCAATAAATGGTTGAATCCCTTGTGGGATACAAATTGGAGTGATCTCGGCTCGTTATGAATTAAGAACTATGCGTGGATTGATTTTTAGGAAGAAATCATACTTTTTTAGAGAGAATTGAGTTCTGTACCTGAATCCATGGTGATGGATTGACTGATTGGTTAGTTAGGGAGTAAATAAAAGATCTATTATTTGTTGATCTTGTGAAAGAGAGGCTCTTCCACGTCATTAGGTAAATGGAATGTCTTTTTTTACTCCCAGAAGCCCAGATTTCTGCCAGCTCACTTGGTTTTCTCCCTCAATCACGAGTGTTTGGTTGCCTGGAAGGGACAGTTGATCGAAAACCTATTCCTACTCGGCTGTATCTGTCTGAGCGTTCACTCTGTTGGCTGACTTAGGAGATTGTGAGGCTACTAGAAGGTTTGGTTGATTCATTGACTGAGAAAACAACTATTCCATGACTCAGACAAACGAGGTTTTTAAGGGAACCCTGACTCGTTAATGCTTGGAAGTGTGTGATTGAGCAATTTGTGTGGCATGACGGCCGCCAGAAATCAGATTTTCAATCGATGACAACTGAAGAGGGTGGAGTTGAAGGCACAGATCCACATGTTTCCAGCGATGGTGTGCATCAACAAGCTTCAGATGAGTCAAGAAAAGGATGATCCAGCCCATTCCAGTTGATCTCTCTCTCTCTCTCTCTCTCTCTCTCTCTCTCTCAACTGACATTCTCTGGAGTTTTTGCACACAACAGCAAAACACAGTTGAACTGCAAAAACAACTCTTTTGGCAGTGCCCCCAGTCCGCTTTAGAAGAATCTTTGGAACGTTCTTCTCTCCACAGATCAGCTCTTTGCATGCAGCAGCGGCAGGTGTTAGTTTCTAATTGAATCTTGAAACTAGAAAGGATGGCAGGTTCGCTGGCAGCTGCGATCTGTAGTTCGTGGGACATTGATCGGCGTGGTAAGGGGAACTGAAACCCTTGGGGTTTGAAGGGGACCTCTAGTTATGCATAAACCCAATTTTTGTTATGCATGTCCTTTCCTAAGGGTGAACCAATTGCATGTCTACCAATGAGTGCCATGCTTGTAGGCCTTATTGGCTTTGCATGGATTTTGTTTTTCGAGAATGTGAATGCTTTAGCGGTAAAAACATAGTCTTTCATGTATGGCTATAGTTTGTGATTCATCGAATAAACATAATTCAAGGCTTTTGGTCGTTACTTCGGTGTTGCATCAATGGTTACAAAAAAGCTCAAAATTGATATGAAACCTCGGTACAATTAATCCAAATTAATCCAAAAATCAAGAAGCAGTCAAGTTTGGAAAGATGATTTCTGTGAAATCTACTTAATTTGACCTTAAGGAGGATTTATCGATTTCTTCAGTCTTTGATGGAGATGAAGGCATAAATTTATGGGTGTGTTAATTCTCATCTAATTTATGAATTATATTCTAAATTAGAATTCACGGCAAAATTCATTGCTCTTCACGAAAGGGTTCCCAGGCATATACCCAGTAGTGGAAATCGGATATCCAAGTATCATGCTTTTGACATTATTTTACTATGGGGTAAGATTACTCCCGGTGAGATAAGAAATTTTTTTTTTCGACTAGTGGCGTTGTCAAATCATTATTAATGATTTCAGTCATTCAGATTGGCAACCAAAAGTTTAGTAAGATACTTTTTAAAGTGATCTTCTGATGAATTAATGGAGAAATGTTGTTAATATTTGGAGGTAACTTTTGAAAGTACAGTACTTTTTGGACCATAAATGGATATTAAAATATCCACAAGAGTGATTGTGTACTTGCTTACAATCTATCAAAAACCTAGTCATCAAAAATTGATTCTAGATTGGCAATTTGACAAACAACAAGCATTAACAATCAAATCATTGAACATAAACACAAATTCGAGTTGGCACATGTGAAGAGCAGCCTGTTGTATGGCCTGTAGATAGTGTTTGAAGTACAATAAGTCATGGTTTCATTTGGATCACAAATAATCAATGTACATGGAGAGCAAACTTGAGATTGCCAATGAGCTCCAAAAATAATCTATCTTCTCACTATGGGAGCTTGGAATACATAGCAAAAGTGACTTCCTTTGTAAAGCTAGGTGAATTTCCAACATGTAATAAGGAAGTTAACTCAGCATTTTTGCCCTAAAATGAAACCCTAGTCTATTTCCTAGAGCCATGCTTGGTAGGTAGATGGTTGTTCAAAATCTCACAAATCAAGGTGTAGATCCTATAAAGTAGAGAACACCACTAAACACAACCAACTCTCTTGAATCGACCTAATCTATATTAGGTGTGGATTGCCATGTGGTATCTTCGCCTCACATGTGTGGAATCCAATTATGTACAAAATATACATTAGGCTAGATTTGTCAATATAGGCAATTTTTCACACTTTTCCTCAAATCTAGCCTTGGAAATTATGATGCTTCTATCAAGCACTCTAATTGATCTTAGCTTAACAAATAAATCATTAGGTAGAGATTTAGTAAACAAATAAGCTAAGCAACTTGATAATGACACATGTTGGAACTTGATCTCTTTGGCTTGCACTTTCTCCCTCACAAAGATGAGCAATTTCGATGTGCTTGCTCCTTGCATGGAATGTAGGATTAGTGTGATTGGGCTGATTGGTTGTCACAATAGATGATTGGGATCTCCTCCTAAATGACATGTAGCTCCACCAATAGCCTTTTGAGCCATAAGACTTCCTTGCATGTTGATAACAAGGCCTTGTACTCGGATTCTGTGGAAGATAAAGAGATTGTATCTTGCTTTTTGGAAAGCCATGATGCCACTCCATCACATAGAAAGGTGGCAAATGCACTTGTTAATTTCTTATCCACTTTGTCACCTGCAAAATCCGAGTTTCTATAGGCTTTTAAGCCAAGATTAGTCCCTCTATACAATATGCCAAAAAGTTAGTTGATGAGATACATCTAAGAATTCTTTTGGCCATCTGCCAATGTGAAACTAAAGGAATTTACATGAATTGGCTTAACTTTACAACACTATAACTAAGATCAAGTCTAGTTATAGTCAAATATATTAAGGAGGCTATAAGCCTTCTATATAAAGTGATGTCCTCAAAGGATGCTTCATCACCTTTTACATGTTCCTCCATTGGAGTCTCAATGCCTTTACAATTCTTCATTCCAAATCTATCTAGGATAGATGTAGCATACTTAGATTGGCAAATGAAACTAAAATCACATCCTCTAATGATTTCTATTCCTAGAATGAATATTAATAGGCCAAGATCTACCGATTTTAAACTCTTTTGCGAAGATACTCAATGTAGAAAAATCAGCACCTACACCAAAATGAGATGCAAACTCTAATAGAACTTGATCAAAGATGAATAAAATGATAAAGTACTTTTGTTGTCCGTACAAAACCAGCAAGCTACTGTAATTCACATGTGTGGATCATAGCAAATATAGATCATTCTACACATAGAATTGCATGCAATCACAAGTATAGTGCACCAATGGATAGTAGAATCCAAGAGGACCATGTATAAGCATGAAATGAGATATAAGAGAGAAGATATGTCTCTCCATGAGTTACATCCTTTTATAATAGGTCGAAACCCTATTTGGCCCCTTGGCTTTCCCACCAAAATGCTAATCCTACTATTTTTGGGTCTAGATTCAAAGTACCCAACATTCAAATTTGAATATACTCAAAATCGCCTTCTAACTTTCCCACACTTTCAAAAAGTGTTTATTCAAATCAAATTTAGACTAATGTACTTTGAAAAGTCAAACTCTAGGTCTAGAACAAAGTTGGCCTCAATTTGCCAAATCTAGAGATGTAGCAAATATGATCAAACTAGTTGAATCTTTCACACTCCCTCTTCAACTACTTTTGCATAGACTTTGATAACACCCCAAGTGATGTCATATGCTTTATGAACAAGTCCTTTCCCAATGCTTTGGTGAAGATATCAGCCACACGTTCCCTTGAGGACACATGTTGAAGCTCCACCTCCTTTGCAATGACTTGCTCCCTCACAAAATGTTGCAAAAACACTTCAATGAGCCATGAAGAATCAAATAGAATGTAAATGAGATGATTCCTCCATGCTTCCAGCTCTGAACCCTCTAGAAAAATACAGCAAGCAAACAGTAAATGTGAGTGATCAACATTTTATTGCATGTCTCCTCCTTCTGCCAGAAGAAACCATCAAGCCTTGGAAATCCATGAGTAAGTGAGCTCATCCATGATACTAAAGCAGCACCACATGACTCCATAAACCAAGCAAATTTTACTAGTCCATCTTCAAGATCTACTTGACACAAGAAAATGACCATGAATTCACAAAAAATTGACAATCTCCAAACATTGGCACTAAGTAGCTCAACACTTGAGAACTTAGCCATGGATGAGTGATATAATGAAACTCCAATAGCTTTATTTCCATCAACAAAACTAGCCAAGAATTCTAGTACAAGTCCAACATCAAAATGATGCTCACCAATGTAACTAGTTTGACCATATCTTGACAATTTGCACACATCCACATGAAAATGCTCAAACATGAGATAGAACAAGTAAAATAAACTTGAACAACACTTCCATGCTACTCTTTTGACCTTACTTGAGAATTGAATAACATGCTAAAATAGATCCATAACATCTTTGCCAATTAACTCTCCTTTGATGCTCTTGACTAGCTCCAAATTGCCAACTTCCCTTTTGACTAGTTGAAGCCCTTTGAAATCAACCTCTTGATCTTCAACTTGACCATCAAAGTCATTAATTTTTTTTTTCAGATCCATTACTTGATTTTACAGCAAGATAACATCCATCCACTTGCATAGCACCATCTACACAAGAAGATCTTCCAAAAGATGTTTCATTCTTCATAAGAGCTTGATACCAAGATCCATTGCTTGGATCCACTCTTCTCCTTTTTTGCTTCATCTACACTTGTAGGTTCATCAAAAGAGATTTGGAAAGCAAAATAATTTCCAAAAACTACTTGATTACTCTTTGCAGCCTATGTGAGCCTTGAAGGTACTTGTCTTTCCCTTGATGTTCTCCTTGGCTTTTGTCTTGATGAAGGTCCATCATCATCACCATCCAAAGTAGGATCTTTTACATCAACATCAAGAATGTTAGATCCATTCACACCTTTATCAATCATGCTTGAAGACACTTTTGAAATGTTTTCCTTATCAAAGATGACATCTCTACCAACAATCACTTTGTTAGTAGAAGGAATGTAAACCTTGTAGGCTTTACTCACCTCACTATATCCAACAAAAATACCTCTTCTTGAAGACGGATCCTCCTTGGTCCTATCATCAAGAATAATGTTGACATAGTATGTGCATCCAAAGGTTCTTAGAAATTTGACACTCGGCCTCCTCTTGAATAGCATCTCAAAAGGTGTCCTTCCATCCAAAATAGCACTCATCCACCTATTGCACAAGAAATTGGCACACAACAAAGCTTGATCCCAAAATGGTTTGTCAAGATTAGCACTTAACCTCGTAGCTTTAACACTTTCACATAAAGTTCTATTCTTCCTTTCAGCCCTCCATTTTGTTGTGGGGTCCTTGATGTTGTATACTCCCTCTTGATCTCATGCTCATCACAAAAGGCCTTTAACTTGGTAGATATGAACTCAACACCATTGTCACTCCTTAAGCACTTGATCCTTGTGGAAAATTGATTCTCCCTTGCATTCTTGAACTTGATAAAGACATCAATGAATGTTACATACATATTAGCTCCACTATTGCTAATTGTAGTAAATCCATGAATATCCGAATGTACAAGTTGAAAAGGCTTTGTAGATCTAGATGTAGATCTAGTATAAGGTAGTCAAACAAAGCACAAGACTCACAAACATGATTGATGCCACTTAAGAAACTTGGAAGACCTATTACAACTGTCTTTCTAGCCATTACCTCCAATGACTTGAAATTGAAGTGTCTCATCCTTTTATGCCAAACCTCTTTGATAGGTATTTGCTCTCTTGCAACACATCCAACTTGCTTAGTGATTACACAAGAATCTAGTTTGAACAACTTTCCTTGCCTTTTACGTTATCCAATCAAGAAATCCTTCCTTGATCATACAAGCATCTCCATCAAACTCAACCTTGAGGCCTTTACTTAGCATTTGACTCACACTAAGCAAATTCTTGGTAATAGATGGAATAAACAAGACATCTTCCAAATGAACATTCCTATTTGTAGAGAGAGAAATAGGAATTTTGGCAATCTCTTTGATTGCACAATCACCATCATTGGTCGTGTAGATCACCCTCTTGTCATCTCCATATGCCAACAAAGAAGTGAAGGACTTTTTGTGAAAAATCATGTGTGAACTTGCTCCACTATCAATCCACCAAGGATCTGAATCTCCATCATTAGCAAGCATACATGAAGACATCACAAAAGCATCATCATTTGCATGTTGAACATCCAAACCATCCTCATCAAGAGTAAGATCACCTTGCTTGTCTCCTTGATCTCTCTTCTTCTTGTAGCACTCACTTGCAAAGTGTCCTTTGATGCCACAATAGAAGCACTTGAGCTTTGATCTATCCTTCTTTTTGCCACTTGAAGAAGCATCCACTTGATCTTGCCCTTTAGATCAATTACTTTTGGTTTTGCCCTTGAATTTGCCCTTTGTGAACATAGCATCCTCTTGAAGTGTCAATGTAGATCCACCTCTTGCTTGAAGCCTATATTCTTCATTGATCAAGATCCCTTGAAGATCCATCAAGCTTGTCAAAGTCTTTAGAATAGAAATACTTTGAACAATGTTAGCATGAGCATCCAACAATCCATTAATAATCACTTGAACAAGCTCTCCTTCCCTAATGCTCTCATCAATCCAAGCCAACTCATCATTCAATGCTTTCATCCTCAAAACAAAAGTACTTGGACTTTTTTTATTCTTTTGCAAACAAAAAAAGATTTGCCTTCTTAGAGTCAACACTCTAGAAGTAGACTTGGATTCATAAAGCTTCTTCAATGAATCCCATGCATCCTTGGATGAAGTACACTTACCAACTTCCTTGAGAATCTCATTGGTAACATTCATCTTGATAATGTCTAGAGCCTGCATGGCCCTCTTATCATACCTCACTTGATCTTGTTGTGTTGCTGGTCTCTCCTCCAAACCTACCACAATATCCAAAACATCATTCATCTCAAGAAGTAATTGCATCCTCACTTTTCACAATGAATAGTTTCTTGAAGTAAGCCTATCGACTTCCAACATGACTCCAATTGAGATTGCCATGTAGCAATGAACTGATCTTATTTTTCAACTTGTTTCAATGCACCAAGCACTCCTTTGAACAACAACAAATATTTTCAAAAGAAATCACAAAGATTTGAAACTATCTCAAAAATTCTCTTCTAGCACTTATACCAAGCAAATCAACATATAGAATCATGGAATCTTGATCAAGTTATGATCTATCCACAATCTAATGACTTTTGCCACTTCCTAAGATTAAAACACACTCAAATGAAGTCCAGCAACCTCACTATCTAGAGATTTAATCAAAATTAGGGTTTTGACAAAATCACAAAAAATTGACTATTCCAAATCTACATGCAAATGCTGAAAATTTGATATGCAATCTATTAGCCACCACTTAGGCTGATCCAATGATCCAAAAATCGGCCAAATCCAGTATGTGAAATCAAAAATTGGAATTGATCAAGTTTATAGACCGACATAGATTTTTGATCTACAAAAGATCCAAATTACAAAAGCAAAAAACTCGATTTTGGTGTAGAATCCTCTCTAGCATGCTCCAGCCTTGATATCTTCATCAGATCATTGATAGATATGATTTTCTCCTTCATAACTGAAACACAAGCTCTGATACCATGTGAAGAATTTTAGATCATTGATGATCCAATCCACAAAAAGGATCTTGGGTTACAAAAGAAGATACCCTACCAATGTCACCAATGTAGAAAAATCAGCATCTACACACAAAATGAGATGCAAACTCTAATAGAACTTAATCAAACATGAATCATCTATTAAAGTACTGTTGTTGTCTATACAAAACCAGCAAGCTACTATATTTCACACGTGTGGATCCAAAAATAACAAATATAGATCATTCTACACATAGAATTGCATGCAATCACAAGTATAGTGCACCATGGATAATAGAACCCAAGAGAATAATGTATAAGCATGAAATGAGATAGAGAAGAGAGAAGGTATGTCTCTCCACGAGTTACATCATTTTATAGCAGGTCCAAACCCTATTTGGCTACTTGGCTTTCCCACCAAAATGCTAACCCTATTATTTTTGGGTCTAGATTCAAAGTACCCAACATTCAAATTTGAATATACTCAAACTTACCTTCTAACTTTCTCACACTTTCAAAAAGTGTTTATTTTGCGAGTAAATTTTTTGTGAGTTTCATTCTACCCATGGTTCATTGATTATGTAGCACATGGCATGGCATGTAATATTAACTTCATTTTATCTGTAACCACAAGAAGATACTAACTAGATGCAAAACATTCAATGTATTTCAATGTGAGACAACTTTGAAAGTGACATTGTTTGTCTCCACTCTTTACTACTAATAATTCTCTCAATGTCTCTTGATAGGTGTCATGATAATCTCTAGCACGTCTTTCTTCTATGGTATTGTGTACACTTTTCTTTTTTTACTTTTTTGTTATGTATTAAAATTGGATTTTCACTTTCCAATAACACAAAAGGCTTGGACACCATAGCTTGAGCCATTGTATCATGTGAATCATTCTCAATCATTCAACTTTCTCATGTAAAACAAATAATATAGTCTATATGATAATTGTAGTACCAAATTGTGCTCTATGTGACAATTCAGGTACCAAACCATCATTTTCATTAATAATATATATATCTACTTAAGGTTTCCAAAGATCTGGAGGATTATAGATATAAGGTGAACAAGCTCAAATTAATGATAAATTTTATTTTTGGGAGGCTTATTTTGCTCTTACATAAAAAGCACTCATCCTCGAAGTTGAATAGGAAAGAGAAGAGTAAATGTTTCATGTAAATAGTTCACAAAGCCAATACACTATGTAAATCTACAAAATTATCACGTTAATTTTTTCGAGCTTATATGTGATGCTCTTGAAAGTGTATAAAAGTAAAACTGGCACTACATTCTAATTGTAAGAACACAACGAAATAGATTTAATATGTACATTCAATGGAAATGCATAAGGTCATTTTTTTTCAATTCAAAATCCACAATGCAAACACAAATATGAAATATGACGTCCAAACGTAATCACTCTCCTTCAGTATCTGAGAAGTGATTAAAAGCACTATATTATCTAAAGTCCAAGGTGAGATTGTGTTCTAATTCCATCAAGCCAATCATGACTTCATTATACAAATCAGCCTCAAACATAATTTCCAGTACTATGCACATATGATAATTGATTGCGTGAAGTAACTCAGCCCTAGTGACAAGATCCTCTTTTTTGCAATCTGTGTCTATCCTTTTGTAGGAAATCCAATGTAACCTCAATAATAAACTCAATATCATTCATCTTCACATAAATATTAGCATCTTGAGTTTGAACCTTACACAAAAATTCTAGTATTAGCATAACTGGCCATGTTTGAAAATTCTATTTGCAATGTTCTTCTTGAGCTACAAAACGCCTTGCTAAATTTTCACATGCACTCTTCCTATCCATAGCATGCCTCTACTTTTATGTCCAATATTGTCTCAAGCTAATATTTCTTAATAAACGAGTGAAATCGAAATTGAGAAAATAGATATTCGATATTTAAAATAATCCAATCTCTAACATAACCTTTCAAATACCAAAAAATAGCTACATGTGCCACCAAGGACTCATAAAACTTGTAATAATAATATGCCCATGAATAACATAAAAGTACCTTATGGGTAAGAATCCATTTAACACACAAAAGAAAAAACTCCAAAATGTTATCACCTGCACGTCATAATGACATGTGAATCGAAATCGATCCACTCACCAGACTCTCTAAACACAATCAAACTTAACTTGAAAATACAATTTACATACCCAAGGTTTTTGAGTATTCAAAAGGAAATGTATCTTAAGTTGTATGAAACTTTTAGCAAAAGTAAAACCCAATATCCTTTTATAACGAATCATAAAATTTTACCTTAAGCTTTCCTATCTATAGACTCTCTCTTTTTAACGTGCCACCTTAGTTTTTTTTTTTTTGCACCATTCAAATTTGTACTATCCAAAAGTTGTTTGTTATCTTTAAGGAATTTGGATTGGGGGTGGGTAGTCTGTTATGAAGGTTGCAAATGTTGTAGTGGCTTTCGTGAGGGGGAGGATGAATCTGTTCTCATTGAACAAAACAAAGATGAAGGAGTTTGCTACCACCCAATCTTAAAGTGCCTCCAAAAAGTGTGTTTGGTTATCTAGAAAAGTACAACCACCCCCTCCCTCTATCTATTTTTTTTGCAAACTTTTTGCTTGAACTCATGTTTTTCTCTGTAAATTGTCATACAATCAGACAACTAATTAGCTTAACTTTAGCAAATTTGAAGGTAATACCTCTGATTGTTCTCATCTTAGCCAAGGATATAGAGAGTCAGTTAACCGTGAAGACTCAAAGGTATGCTTGTCATCATTGGTTTGTTATTGATCATCATATGTTGGACGTAACTCAGCAAGTGGAATAGCAACTCATAATTTAGTAGGTGGAATATCCTTCCTCAAGGAGTCTTTTTCCCACACAATTTGTATGTTGATCAGTTTATGGTGCCTATTGCACGTTTATAAAATGACAAAGAGGCCGAACATGAGAAGAAAAATGAGGATGGATAGTCATTGGGCTGAAGGCTCTTTGCAAAAATATATCTCTTACTTAGCCAATATGGAGAGAACTACACTAGACTTGTAAAAACAAGTACGCCTCAATATGTAGATCCAAAAAATATTTTTCAATCTCTGGTTTGCTAATGTGGACATGGTGTATTCATGTCAGAATGGCCATTTCTCAGATTAATGATAGTTGAAACTCGAATTGAAGGTGCATACAATGTGGTGTGGCAGTTTCACCGCTACAGAAATCAATTCTTTTTGGGCGGTCGTGGCGCCGGAATATGAAAGTGTTGTTTTTTGCCATGTGTCATGGCCGCCAATTTCTTTTTAAAATGTGTGAATTGTAGCGTAGAGTGATCTGCATCTCATGATGGCGCGCAGATGGAGGAAGGAGGTTGAAAGATTCAACTAGTTTGATCATATTTGCTATATTTTCATATTTGGCAAATTGAGGCCAACTTTGTCTTAGACTTAGAGTTTGACTTTTCAAAGTTCATTAATCTAAATTTCATTTGAATAAACACTTTCTGAATGTGTGGAAGAGTTAGAAGACGAGTTTGAGTAAATTCAAATTTGAATGTTGGGTACTTTGAATCTAGACCCAAAAATAGTAGGGTTACCATTTTGGTGGGAAAGCCAAGTGGCCAAATAGGGCTTGGACCTATTACAAAAGGATGTAACTCATGGAGAGACATATCTTCTCTCTTCTCTATCTCATTCCATGCTTATACATGGTTCTCTTGGGTTCTACTATCCGTTAGTGCACTATACTTGTGATTGCATGCAATTCTATGTGTAGAATGATCTATATTTGTTATTTTTGGATTCAGACATGTGAGATACAGTAGCTTGCTGGTTTTTTACAAATAGAAACAGTACTTTATCGTTTGATTGATGTTTGATCAAGTTCTATTAGAATTGCATCTCTATTTGTGTGTAGATGCTGATTTTTCTACATTGGTGACATTGGTAGGGTATCTTCTTTTGTAATATAAGATCTTTTTTGTGGATTGGATCATAAATGATATGAAATTTTTCACATGGTATCAGAGCTTGTGTTTCAAGCTATGAAGGAGAAAATCATATTTATCAATGATTTGGTGAAGACATTATGACTAGAGAATGCTAGAGAAGATTTGCTTTTGTAGATTGGATCTTTTGTAGACCAAACCTTATGTCGGTCTATAAACTTGATCAATTCCGATTTTTGATTTCACATACTGGATTTGGCCATTTTTTGGATCATTGGATCAGCCTAAGTGGTGATATCAAATTTTCAGCATTTGCATGTAGATTTGGAATAGTCAATTTTTTGTGATTTTGTCAAAACCCTAATTTTGATTTAATCTCTAGATAGTGAGGCTGTTGGACTTCATTTGAGTGTGTTTTAATCTTAGGAAGTGGCAAAAGTCATTAGATTGAGGATAGATCATAATTTGATCAAGATTCCATGATTCTATGTGTTGACTTGCTTGGTATAAGTTCTAGAAAAGAATTGTTGAGATAGTTTCAAATCTTTGTGATTTCTTTTGAAAACATTTGTTGTTGTTCAAAGGAGTTCTTTGTGCATTGAAACATGTTGAAAGAGAAGATTAGGTCATTGCTACATGGCAACCTCAATTGGAGTCATGTTGGAAGCCAATGATAGGCCTAGCTCAAGAAACTATTCATTGTGGAAAGTGAGGATGGAATTACTTCTTGAGATGAATGATGTTTTGGATATTGTTGTAGGTTTGGAGGAGAGACCAGCAACACAACAAGATCAAGTGAGGTATGATAAGAGGGCCAAGAAGGCTCTACACATTATCAAGATGAATGTTACCAATGAGCTTCTCTAGGAAGGGTAAGTGTACTTCATCTAAGAATGTGTGGGATTCATTGAAGAAGCTTTATGAATCCAAGTCTACTTCTAGAGTGTTGACTCTAAGAAGGCAAATCTTTTCTTGTTTGCAAAAGAATGAAGAAAGTCCAAGTACTTTTGTTTTGAGAATGAAAGCATTGAATGATGAGTTGGCTTGCATTGATGAGAGCATTAAGGAAGGAGAGCTTGTTCAAGTGATTCTTAATGGATTAAGGAGTGACAATGGTGGTGAGTACATATCTACCAATTTCAAGGCCTTTTGTGATGAGCATGGGATCAAGAGGGAGTATACAACATCAAGGACCCCACAACAAAATGGAGTGGTTGAAAGGAAGAATAGGACTTTATGTGAAAGTGTTAAAACCGTGAGGTTAAGTGCTAATCTTGACAAACCATTTTGGGATCAAGCTTTGTTGTGTGCCAATTTCTTGTGCAATAGGTGGCCGAGTGCTATTTTGGATGGAAGGACACCTTTTGAGATACTATTCAAGAGGAGGCTGAGTGTCAACTTTCTAAGAACCTTTGGATGCACATGCTATGTCAACATTACTCTTGATGATAGGAACCAAGGAGGATCCATCTTCAAGAAGAGGTGTTTGTGTTGGATATAGTGAGGTGAGTAAAGTACATTACCGATCGATAAGGATATTCTCTCATCTGCTCTTCCTCCTGCTTGGTCTGAGGGCATTGGTCCCTTGATAGATGCAGGCCTGGATCCATCGGTGAGTGAGCTAGCTTACAGTTCATTAGATTATATTTGTTAAGGACGTTGTGAAGATACCTTTGTTGAGTGATGAGTCCATCCCCTTGAGACTGATAAATCAAGTTTGTGTAACCTACAAATCAAAAGTTTTCCTTGAGACTGGAACTTCAACTGAGAGAAGAACCACAGAGACACCCAGAAGAAAATGGAGCATATAGACCTCCCAGAAGATAGAATCTTCCAAGAAACCAAAGATGAAACCGTCAATGGCAGATACAAGTGACTAAAAACAAAGAGACATATGGAAAGCACTCGAGCATGCAAGTTGTGAAGTTGTTGAGAGCTCTCCAACTTTGAGAATGTCAACCAATTGTAGCAATAAGACATTCTGATTAAACTGCGGCAATTTGTGAAAAGCAGTTTTTGTGATAAAGACTGACGACAATAAACACTTGGTTTTATGTAAGTGAATGAGGATCTATGCTTTTCCAAGTGATGGTCAAAGATGCCAATGTGAAAGCGGAGCGACATCGTCCAATATGAGTTGCAGTGGGTCCTGCAACACATTAGAGGTGTGATGATGTTGGTTGATTCTGTCGAATCCCCAAGATACTTGGATAGAGCAACTCAAGAGCACCTCTCACCTTAGACCGAGGAGGTCTCTGAGAAGACGAGACTAATGAAGACTGAGAGCTGAGTATGAGAGCCGAGAAATACTAGTTAAAAATGACAAGTAAGAACTGTGTAAGCCTCATGGTGAATCCCGGAAGATGGAATGACCATGTAGGAACTAGTATTTCTAGGCAAATGTAATAAATGCAAGTAGAACCCTCTTAAAGAAAGTAGAGTGAGCCACCTTTTGATGGTGACCTCTAGTGGAGAGCATTATTCCACTTGTAATTTGTGAAATGTGGAAATTCCACTAGGATGCCACCTAAGTAGCTCTCTTGCTTATATAAGAGACTCCCTCTTTGTGAAGAGGAGCTCTTTGCATTGTATCTACTCCATGCTTAATAAGAAGATTTCTCATGAGTTTGATGCTACACTAAGCTCCTTGATCATGATGGTTTTCTTGAGTGATGCCCCTATGATCATGCCCTTCCATTCATATTGTGTGTGGTTGTGGATCTAGAGTGGATTAGTTTTCTTACTTTCCTAGTTGTGGATTAGATTTCATGTTTTCTTGTGGATTAATGCAGGATCCAGCATTCAAGTAAACTAAATAGGCTGGATTTGTGGTGTGATTCTTGCATATCTCTGTACAATCCAGAGAATGGAGGTAGCATTAGCTAGAACTAGTAGACAGACAGCAGAACCAGTCAACACTCAATCATCTCTGGAGCCATTCAATATGACTTGAACTAGCTCATCTTGGTTAATAGTAACACCAACACAGGAAAGCTCTCTATGTAAATCTCTAACTCTCAGAACATAGTTAGATGCACTCTCTTCACTTCTTTGGAAACTTTGGAAAATCTGATTTCTAAAAGTGAGTATTCTAGAAGTATTCTTTGCTTCATAGATGGACTTTAGTGCATCCCAAGCTTCTTTGGCTGTAGTGCAAGATCCTATTTCTCTCATAATTTCATTAGATACATTCATCTTAATGAAATGTAGAGCCATTCTAGCTCTCTTCCTATATTTAGGAATTTTAGCCTATGTTTGAGGCTCTTCCTCAACACCAAGCACAATATCCATAACATCCTGGAGTATCAAAATAGACTCCATTCTGAACTTCCAAATTGAGTAACTAGAAGTGTTTAGTCTTTCACTGGCTTCTAGAAGATATCCTCCTTGAGATTTCATTTTAATGAAGACTTCTTAGTTATTGGACTGAGATATGTTTGAGGTTGTTCCAATTAGACTTAAAGTTGTTGCTCTCTTTCACTATAGGTATTTTTAAGGATGTACTACCTTCTTATGTGAAACACTTGCAACGGTATTTGAGATGAATCTCAAATATTCCACAAGACAAGTTATCTAGATCAGACACACAAAGTGGATTGAGACACTTTGGCTAGTTTGAATCCTACTTTTGGCACGTGTGAAATGCTTCAAAAGAAAACACAATTGACTCTCAGAAGGCTCAAAAGGTGCTCATTACTTCAAACTCAGTCATGATCTTCAGTTTCTTGTGTAGGATGCTCAAAACAATGGATTCAGAACAAAGCAAGATTGAATCAAATCAAAGTGCTGTCACTCGGATCTTGGACCTATCCCTATCCTCTTTAAGAGATTATAAATCTTGCTAGAAACATCAGATTGATTTGGTTTCAATTTCTATAAAAAGTACAGATCATAAGCTTTCCATCAAGCTATAACACTGCTATCTTTGGATCTATAAGCAAGGAGAACAAAGGGATTGAAAATCTCTGATTTTCACACATGCGAAATTCCAGAATTCCGTACTACCACATTTCAGGTGTGAAAATTCAGTTCCAATCCGATTTGATCCAAATACACTTCAGAGAAAGGTGATAAAAAGTGCAAAACTACTTATTTGCTTGATTTAGCTCTCAGTTTCTTGTACAATCAGAGATGTTAGCATGCAAAGCTTAATTTGGCTCTGATACCATGACAAAATTTTCAGATTTCACACGTGTGGAGAATGTTCACAAGCATGATGGATCTTACTTTTTACAAGTGTACTAGTTCTAACTAACAAAGTACAAATCATCATGCATGTGTCCATTATACTTTGTGCATGCCTTGCATGTCACTATGGATCACTTACAATTAATGCATGTGAATTGCCACGAGTTTCTACAAGCATGACTTTGCTAATTCTATGTCTACAAACTATATGCAAGTTGTATTCATCAATCTACATATTACATAACCATGTAGCTCAAGTTCTATGTAGGCCAAACTTGGCATTTTGCATTAATGAGCTACATACTTGCATGGTACAACATTTGTATCAAGCCAAGAAATCAATATGGAGTGTTTTCCAATTTTAACACTACTGCGGATTGCACCACAAGCGAAAAGCCTTCTAGCTGAATGGGCCAAAGCGGATGAGGAACCAGTAGCGCCTGGGCCCATACATTGTACGGTCTATGAAAAAACAAGTAACGTCCTCCACATCGGGGCAGCATGGGAAAGTGAGAAACACAACATCACTTTCCCAATCAAACACAAGAGATACGAGGATGAGGCAGTAGTAGTAGATGAAGGATCAGGTGTCAATTTAATCTCCACTACCTTGTATGAAAAATGGGATTTACCAGGATTAAAGCCAAAAAGATTCGCCATCAAGCTAGCGGATCAATCCTGTGTGAAACCAAAAGGTGTAGTTGCCGATATCCTTATAAAAATAGCAGGCATGTAGTTTGTGATCACTTTTGTAGTCATGGATATACCTGAATCTCCAACTACATACTGTGTGTTACTGGAAAGACCATGGTTGAGGACTGCGCAAGTAGTACACAACTGGAGCACGGGAAAACTCACCTTCAAAAAAAGAGAGCAGGCTGTGAAGGTTGATCCAATCACATGGGCGGTGAGACCTATTGCACCCAAGTCTGATGACGGATCATCCATGACAGATCACATGATTGATCACCCAAGGCCAGCCAAGGGAGGTCACTATGATTCAGAGATGGATGTTTGATATGGACGGATGCATTAGCAACTATTGACTGCCGGGCATGTCAATATGAATCAGATCCTGAACCCAGTACATCTTCACCCAAGTGTTACACTATGTACACACCAATCACATTTGGAGTGAATATGGTAAACATAGCATGGATGTCAGCGGAACCTATTGAGAACCTAGTGGATGATGATTTAGTCCCTTGGCTTGATCTTTAGACTAAGAAATGCACAATATGTGTTGTGTGCATCAATGCTCAAAGCCTTGCTAAACACATCTGCGATCATGTTTTGCGTCCAATAGTACGTTAAGCTTACCTCTCTATCGAGAACCTTATTCCTTACATAGTGACATCGAATCTCGATTTTGCTTACTCCTAGAGTGACATCCAGGGTGGCCAATAACGCAATGGCACTATGATTATCACAAAACATAATTGTAGGAGTGTACTGCCCCATTGAGTGCCAATATGTTGCACATTTGAAGCACGTTCTTCTGGTGCTTGCAAATGTTACATTTTTGGGCCCATTCACATGTGCAACAAGCCCATTTTGAAGCTGCATTGAATATTGAATGCAATCTATTAAAATCAGACATGCATGACAGTCGAAGGAATATCTGGATCAAAGGAAAGGGACACATGGGATTCAAAATTTTACGTGCTTGAATCAAGCATGTTCCATTAACTCTCCTTTGTGTTGTTTATGATAAAACCATAAGTTTTCCAAAAATCTAGGTATACGTTGGTTTTCCACATCAGTCAACAATACATGCAATAACCAATCGACCCACCTTGTTTCTCATTGCTTTTTTCGTGAGTAGGTGACGACCCTTCAAATTGGCATGGAAAGCTTCAATGGCACCATTTGTGTCTTGGTTTCCTAAAGGCATATCCTTGTCGCCTTTATCCACACATCTGAAACGTTTCAAAAAATCAGATGCATTTGTGCTTAATTGCTTATTGTGACACAAGAAAGTGTAGCATTCATGGCTAGATATCTTATTTCAGAGGTCAAGTGAGCATGTAAAATGAGCAAATGCATTGAATCAACTATGATAAACAATGCACACATAATTGTCTGAAAAAAACTTTATAATGACAAACAAACATTGACGTAGTCTAGTTGCTAAAAGCATTCATGGTTTAGAGTCACGTATTAGGGAGAGGAGCAAGCAGACAAAGTTCATTTCCTAAAATGGTCAATCGAGATCGAAATGTGGCCCCTTGGTGTTTATTGTTCTAAGATGGTCATTTCTTTTGTTACCATGTTTCCAAGAATGTGAAAATTTTATGAAATTGTACATGGTAGAGGAGGACATTGCCGACATAACATTATTCAAGGACAACCCCTGTGCACACTTCAAATCATAATAGCAAAGTTTGCAATTTCACCTCTAAAGCTCGACGCCATTTTTCAACTTATCATATACACAGAGATGGTTATGATAAATTGTAGTTCCTTCATCTAAGATATCTTATCATTATCTTTTTAATTTTGGGGGAGAAAGTGGTGTCTCCCTCATCTTCTCTAGATTTTGGATTTAGAATCATACAAAGCTTAAATCGTAACCAAGATTAGGCATGCCAACACAAATAACATCCAAATTAAGGGAGGGTGTTGGATTTATTCCTCTACTCTCCTAAATCCCATGTTAATCTAGTTCCATTCCTATTGCTATAATTTTACACGTATTGTTGCACAGTTTGTAGAAATACTCTATTATCGAAGACAAACAAGAGAGTGGCAGTCCGACTTGTCAAAGTGACCCGACTTGTCAGAGTTGGCCAACTTATCGGACAAGCCCGACTTGGACAAACTATTGGGGAGGTTGACTTGTCGACTCAACCGACTGTCGTTGAGGACCATCAAATGACTATCCCAACTTGATTGACTATCGGTAGAGACACGCTCGACTCCAAATAGTCGAAGCCTTCTCACGCCCACTTCCTGTACTATGCAACTACTTGGACAATGACAATAGCAACCATGATCTACTCCGGATGGTGCAACGGCTCCACGCCACCTCCTTGTAGCGCACTGGCCACAACAGCCTCTCTCTCTGGACACAGCAGCATCAGTTCACAATACAAAATGAGTTGGTATATTATCTTTTGATCACGCTTGCTACATTCAAATGTGCTGATGCCTTTGATACCAGTCATTTTGGGATCAAATGTATACATCCATAGAGAGCATTCATTGGCTCCGTTTGAGTTAGATAGGTTCATGACGTTCTAATGAAGAACTGATTTCAGCCATCAATGGTCCTCTCTCTCGCTCCTTTGTCACTGCCATCTTCTTTTGATCACAAAATCTCTCTCTCTCTCTCTCTCTCTCTCTCTCTCTCTCTCTCTCTCTCTCTCTCTCTCTCTCTCTCTCTCTCTCTCTCTCTCTCTCTCTCTCTCTCTCTCTCTCTCTCTCTCTCTCTCTCTCTCTCTCTCTCTCTCTCTACTTGAAGACTACAAAATGCAATGAGCCACAATATTGCACTAGTTTAATTACATCGCCAAAATGTTTTAGGTGGAATTTAAATCGTAAAAACACAACATTATAAATATTTTTAATGTTTTCAAACTTTTGTGGATTCAGCATAAATAGCATCAATTACATTCTAAGATTTCCTTTTGAAAAATCAATTTAGAGTATTGAACTACTCTGTCTCTCTCTCTCTCTCTCTCTCTCTCTCTCTCTCTCTCTCTCTCTCTCTCTCTCTCTCTCTCTCTCTCTCTCTCTCTCTCTCTCTCTCTCTCTCTCTCTCTCTCTCTCAACTCACATTACCTCTGTCAAGCAAAATGCGAGTCTCTCTCTTCCTCTATGTAATTAACAAAGCAAAGAACGTAAGTATATATTAAGAGTCGGTTCCTTCAAAGCAGATCGTAATCCACGCACCAGTTCACCAAGAGTAGAAAAAGTATCCTTAATGTAATCTAAAATTAGTCTGCTAATCTCCATAGTAGCAAGCATTGTTTCTTTCTTAGAAGCATGATGCAACCTCCAGAATGCAAACACTTCTATTTTAGAAGCGAGCAGCCAATACATGTATGCAGCTCATCGATGTTCTTGCTCCTGCTCTTGCTCGCATTCAATTGATGCACATGGATGGTTGTTCCTATCGCAAGGAATCTGTGAAGTCCTAAAAAGCAAGGCCCGATCTCATTTACTGAAAATCTATGCCCTTAAAACAGTGTTATCTTAAAATCCTTGCCTTCTAAAAGAATTTACCTTGAAAAAGTTTTAAAAATCATTTACGTTCAAGAGTTTTGAATCTTGTAACATTTCTGCCATGCAAGATTCACCTGTACATCGACTTTCATGTCTTTATAGACTTTAGAGACAGGACCCATCTATAAAAAATGCTCTCTCTCTCTCTCTCTCTCTCTCTCTCTCTCTCTCTCTCTCTCTCTCTCTCTCTCTCTCTCTCTCTCTCTCTCTCTCTCTCTCTCTCTCTCTCTCTCTCTCTCTCTCTCTCTCTCTCTCTCTCTCTCTCTCAATAGCTGGCCAGACTAGCACTCTCCCTCTGGCCTAATTTAATTTATGCATGCAAAATTTTACCCAATTTATAACTAACTTCCCACAATAGCAAGTACTTTTATAGATAACATCAAAATATCATTGAATTCAGGGATGCTTATATTTAATAGTACCCTCATACTTTATAAAAATAATTGATTTTTACTTATTAGGTGTAACATTAATATTAAACATAGATAGTTTATGTTTGTAATTTTACTTTTATTTGTTTGTCAGGTAGAATTTGATCTTTTCGTTGATACTGTACAATAAACCTAATGATTTCTATTCTAATTGACAGGCCATTTCTATTTGAAAAATTGAAAAAATCCATGTGGGTTTATCGACATGGACACTCCTAAGTGTCTGCAAAACAACCGTTCGTATATTACTCCAGAGCATATAATGTATTCGCTGCCACCATCAATTCGGAGTGCCTTCACTTTCCTAGACGTTTGTGTCTTCAAGGAAAAGGAGATTAAATAGGAGACGCAATGTAGTGCGAAGAGCATTGTTGGCTGCATCTAGAGGCCAGAGGGTTATCGAGGATACGGCATGTCCGAGTGCAAGTTTGGGGCCAGACTCGCGTAGCGTTGAGGGTGTGTCGGCTGTTACTATTGATGTTGTAGGTAGTATTGGTGGGACGCCAGATCATGTTCGTTGTGATCCCACTTGTAGTACGTTAGAGTTAGAGTCTGCATCGGAGAGGAGAAGTAGAGTAGAAAGAGGGAAAAGAGCGAGGAGGAGACTAATTCCATACCAATTGGAGCAGGTGCAGGAGCTAATTAGTAGGGATGGATTTGATTTTTGCACTGTTTCTGGTGTTGTTGACGACAGTGGAGTGGATATTGGTTTGTCTGTAGGTGGGCTTGAGTTGTCATATGATGTTGTGCCGAGTACATCTGAAGTACGGTCTATAGGTGTCCATATGATTCCACCTATTACATTGGTTTCGATGTCCAATGTTGATAGTATAGAGAGGGTTTGTCCATTCGTGAGAGACAAAGAAGAATTAGAGGAGTAGAATCGACTTTAGTAGCATTTGTTACACCTGAGGCTGTGCGTAATCACCCGTCATATAGGACTCTAGAGGTAAAGTCTAAAACGGAGAGGGTTAAAAGGTTGCGACGTAGATATTACACAAGGAAGAGATATTTTGATAGGAGTGGTCCAAGATCAGTAGCTATCATTACTCCAGAGGAAGTGCGTAGCAACCCGTCTTATATGACCCCTGAGGTAGAGTCCAGATGGAGCGGACTCTAAGGTTGCGACGTAGGTATTACGCAAAAAAGAGACATTTGGATAGAATTATGTCTACGCATGCTCGAGGAAGTTTGTTTGAGGTAGGTAGATCGTCTCAAACACCAGTGTGTCATGATTTGGGAGGAGTGGAGTTTGTGTGTAGTCGTTGTTCAGCCCTACAGTGGAAATTGGAAAAAAGTTCATTTTTCTGTTGCATGAAAGGCAAGGTGCGTTTGCCATTGATGCCTTCGCCCCCTCTTGAGCTCCACGAGTTGTACACATCTTCTGATGACGTTGGAGGTCATTTTAGAAAAAATGTGCGGAGTTATAATAACTCATTGGCCTTTGCTTCTCTTGGTGTGAATCTAGATAGATCCACTGCCAGTTCCATAGGTGGTGCATATACATTTCGAGTGTCAGGTCGGTTGTAAAAACAAATGTGTGTAATTAAAAATACTATTCATATATTGAGTAGTACAAAAACAAAACTTCACAAAAACTTACACTAACCTTCCATCCACATCCGCGAACAAATTCCCATTCTAATTCGGTCACTTTTTCTCCGTTTTTGGATGCTTTTAGCATCGTATCAAAAACCCATTCACGAGAGCATTTTGCATTAGAGGAGTTCCAAGCACCAAAAGGGTTGTTTGTCAAGATGCTTTTATTGACTATTCAACTATTCAATGTACATGTGGCCCAATAAAGTTTTTACACCTCTGAAAGAACGTAACGTTGTTTGTCGGTTTGAAAAAAATTGGAATTTTTTGATAATATTTTGAACATTTTGAAACTCCCGCTGGGTAGGGTCTGGAGTTGTGATTTGACAATACTTGCTGACCGCAAGACTCCTAACTGTCCGACTCTTAAAACTTATGGTTAGTAGTAATATTTCTTGAGAAAAGCATAGTTAAACAAAATTACATGTTTCAAAGAGGGCCAACCTACAAGAAGTTGCAAAACATCATCTACAACAACATCAGCCATTAAACTACAAGTGAGTAAAACAACAATAGATTTTCTAGAAATTTTTGATATCTTTATAGAATCATAATCAAGATTCCAATGTATTCTACATGAAGAGTAGATCATTTTTGCTTTTCACCTCATCTCCATCAGAGCTCAAATAAGAAACTTATGGCTAATCAAAGATTTTGATGATGTGGCATATCGCCATGACGCAAGAATCAACCAGTTTTCTTTACCAGAATGCAGATTCTTGCATGGTGGAGATATTCCAATGGATTCTACACAAGGAGTAGATCATTTTTGCTTTGTACTTCATCTCGATCCAAGTTCAAATAAGAATATTATGGCTAATCAAAGATTCTGATGCTGTGGCATATCACCATGATGCGAGAATAGACACCAGAATGCAGATCCTCGCATGGTGGAGATATTCCACATCATCAAATGACACATCATCAAATAATATAATTGCCACATCATCAAATGCTTATCTAGTACCATAAATCTTTGATCTACCATTACTTTCTTATCTGAACTCTGATAGAGATGAGTTCAAAAGCAAAATTGATCTACTCTTTGCATAGAATATGATGATGTGGCATATCGCCATGACGCAAGAATGGACAAGTTTTTCCTACCAGAATGTAGATCCTCGCGTGGTGGAGATATTCCACATAGTCAAGTGTCACGTCATCAAAAGCTTATCTTGTACTATAAATCTTTGATCTACCTTAACTTTCTTATCTGAACTCTGATAGAGATGAGGCCAAAAGCAAAATTGATCTACTCTTTGCATAGAATATGATGGAATGTTCATTTCATAATTGACCTCTTTTTAATTTTCATTTTCAAATTTGAAAAAACATAAAAGCAAAATTCAGACCCAACTTCAAGTTCTCCCTTATTTTAATAGTTCAAGGGAAGAGGATTTGAACCTCGACAAGGTTAAGCCTTGTCTTCCAAACCCTTAATCCTACACAAAGGAGTGGTTAATCTAATAACAGAGGGAACATCTTACTCAACCAAAAAGCTAGAAACATCAATACATTATCTACAACAATATTAACTATTAATCTAAGGGAGAGCAGACTGGCAATAAACCTGAACATTGCGAAAAGCAATCACGGCACCTACAAGAACAAGACATATAACATCAATAAAAAGTTGCAAAAAGAGCCCACATTGCTAAAACTTCCTTACAAAGCTCCTCAAAGTCATTCTCAGGACGACTCACAAGTATTCGATAAGCTGACATGCAAATTAGTGTGACAACATGACTGGAGAAATCTAAAAGGCTAGAGGTTCTATTTATGTAAAACTTCGATCTTTTACACATGAAATTTTGGAGGGAATTTTCTCCTGCTTGTGGCATGTGCTTTGTTTCTTGGCAGCATGCTTTGTTTCATGCGCACTATTAATATACTTCAAAAAATGAGCCAGCCACACAACTTAGAAGGCGGGCAGTACCGAGAACTAAGAAAATGAGAAAAAATTCCGGTCATTTTATCGTTCTCTCTCTAACATTCTCTTACTAAGGCACGATTTCTTATAGGGCCCTTTTAGAATCGAAAACTCCTCTAATGAAGGTAAAGGCTCCAAAGGTTCTCATTCTCCAATGCCCTCCTTCTTCTTCAATTGATATTTCGATGACCAGAAATGTTGGAATAAGAGCTATGTAGCGGATCTTGACTCTCAGCCCGCCATGTGGGCATATGGACACCATTACTATGTTGAGAGAGTTGACAACAAGAGACGTACATATGATTGTGGCATAATGGCTAATATTGGTGGTTTGTTGCCTGTAGATAGACCTTCTTTTTCATATATCTACATCATGGATGGTGATGATCTATAGATAGATCAAAGATTATCTTTGAACCCCAAGCTTAGACGCGATTTTCTCTCTCTTTTGCAGAGCATGATGATGGAGATGAATCCATTTGCTCAACGTTTTAAGAATGTTTCTCGAATCATGCGTGAGAACATTACAAAGGATATTCGTCTCTGCATAATGTTTGGTTGTTCGCAGAGTAGAGCCAATAGGCAATTAAATGCTCCTACAAGCAATGAGATTGCCGTGCTTATGCCTATAGATGAGACCCCAAGTGATGGAATGCGGGATATCATATTGCACTCCATTCAAGATGGTCTGCAACATATTACGAAGCATCATTCATCGTATGACCCATTGCATTTTGTTCTTCTCTTTCCTTATGGTATCGACGGGTAGTATCAGGGGATCCCCCATGTGCATGTGAGAGAGGATTCACATGGTGATGATGATGATATTCATGTTGTACATTTTGAACCTCATGAAGAGCATTTAGAGGGTGGACACAAAGTTGTCACTATTCGAGAGTTTTACAGCTACATTTTCAGGTTCAAACAGAACATGTTGTACCTATACATTTGGGTGGAAGGCTACTACAAGAGTATATGTGTGACGTGGTAGCAAAAATGGTGCGGAACAACATGAACTATATCTATAACAATCGAGATAGATTTTGTAGAGAGATTCGTAGTGGTATCGTTGATGCTCTTGGATCTCATTCAGCTAGCGACATAGGGCAACAGATAGTCCTTCCATCATCTTATATTGGTTCACAACGTCATATGCATCAACAGTATCAAGATGCTATGGCTGTCGTTAGGGAGTTGGGTTCTCCTGATCTGTTTATCACGATGACAGCAAACCCAAAATGGACAGAAGTGATACGTGAGTTGAGATTTCAGCAGACACCCTCAGATAGGCCAGATTTGGTGTCAAGAGTTTTTAACTTGAAGCTTCAACATTTGATTCATTTGTTGAAGAAGGAAGGGATATTTGGGCGCATTATAGGAAGGCTTCATATTGTAGAGTTCCAAAAGAGACGGTTGCCTCATGCCCACCTGCTGATTATATTAGAGGAGCGAAACAAACCCATCATTGTTGGTGATTATGAGCGTATGGTGTGCGCAGAGATACCTTTGAGGGAGGATGATCTGGAGTTGTATGAGATAGTGAGGACATGTATGATGCATGGGCCATGTGGAACATCTTTTCTAAATGCGCCGTGCATGAAGGATGGAAAATGCTCAAAAAACTATCCAAGGAGTTTCATTGATGAAACATCGATAGTGAACGGGTATCTTTCATATAGACGTAGGGACAATGGAGTGAAGGTACGATCGCATGGAATAGATTTACACAACAGGTGGGTACTACCGTATAACAGATGGTTGACACTACATTTTCAGTGTCACATCAACATGGAGATATGCGTACATATACACAGTGTGAAGTATATGTACAAGTATGTGTACAAGGGACCAAATATGATTACGGCGAGGCTATGGAGGTTGGTGGTCAGATAGCAGGGTCAGTGAATGAGGTAGAGCAATTCTTGAATGCTTGATATTTTTCTGCGACTGAGGCTTGCTGGCGACTATTTGGGTTTTCTATGGGTGTTCATAAGCCAGTTGTGACCCGACTAACAGTCCATGTTTTTGGACAGGAGTTGGTGTATTTTAGTGAGGGAGCCGGCTTAGAGGAGGTTGTAGATGGTCACTCAAGTACCACTTTGACAGCTTTCTTTGAGCTAAATAGAAGTGGTGATTCATATGCCAGAGAGTTGTTGTACCAGGACTTGCCACAATTTTACGTTTATAACAAGACAATGCGAAAGTGGGCCCGTCAAATCAACACACACTCGATTCTAGCTATTGGTTGTATATATTTTGTCCATCCATCTGAAGGAGAGAGAGATTCTATTTACGACTTCTTTTGGCTCACGTCAAAGGTGCAAAATGTTTTGAGGACCTGCGCATAGTTGACGGCGAGTTGTTTTCGTCGTTTAGAGATGCTTGCAAGCAAAGAATTCTTATAGATGACGTGATGGAGTGGAGTAATTGTCTACATGAGGCGATTTCATGGGGGACTCCATCGCAGCTTCGACCCATGTTCGATGTACTTCTCTTGACATGTGCCCCTTCCGACCATTAGACCTTTGGAAGAGTATAGAGCCGCATTTAGTAGAGGATCATGCGCACGAGTTAGGTCAACCAGTCACTTGCGAGACCATTATTGTGAGCCAAATTATGATAGATAGGGCTCTTCTTGACGTGGAGACGCACATGTAGACATCTGGAAAGTCATTGACAAATTTTGGCTTCACACCCCTTGATAGCGACAACGAGTTTTGTCCTTTGTTTCGCGAAGAGATATTTATTGACGAGACCATTTCACAGGTTGAGGCCGACATTAAGAGATTGATTGTAGATCAGCGTATTGTTTTTTACTGTGTAGTACGTGACCACGTGGTACGAAGAGTGGGTGGAGTCTTTTTTGTAGATGGTCCAGGTGGAATAGGTAAGACATTCCTTTATAGTGTCATGTTGTCGTACATGCGTGCGCAAGGGTGGATAGCATTGGCAGTTGCACCGTCCATCACTTTGCACAAAGGATTGTGCAATGGTACGAGACTCATCATTCGTACATTGGGTAGACAAGTCATAGACGCAGAGATAGTTACCGGTAGGAATATTGGGAGTAGAGTCCTCATTCCACGGATCTCTTTGGTGTCGAGCGCTTCAGACTTGCCGTTTGAATTGTGGCGAGTACAATTTCCTATTAGAGTGGCATTTGCCATGACAATAAACAAGGTGCAGGGGAGGACTATGGAGACTATTAGATTGTACTTACCACATCCCGTATTTAGTCATGGTCAGTTGTATGCCGCACTATTGAGAGTGCGAAATGCCGAAAGTGTACGAATGTTGATTACTGATACTGATGGCCGATTAACAGATGGAGCAGGAGTGGCAAGGTTCACTCAAAACATTGTATATTCTAAAGTGTTGTAGTATTTGTTTTGGAACAAGGGTTACTGTTAGGGTTAGGGGTTACATTAGAGCTAGGGCTAGAATTAGAGTACAATCAGAGTTAGATTAGGTTTAGGGTCTTGGTTATGGTTTACATTGACATTAAGTTTTGGTTAGGTTTTCGGTTTCAGATTTGTGTACAACTGTAGAGGCATGCAGTGAAAACCATAAACCAATTAAAGCCTATCCTCCTAGGTGGAAGTTACAGCATAGTGTGTCACACAACAAACAGACGCAGCTCATGGCGAAGCAAACAAATATTTTTGAACAAGGTATATGCTTTACTTTGTAGATCGACTTAATAGTTTGTCATGTTTTATTAGCATGCCTCTTTATGTCTAGTCCTAGGACTCCACAACAGAATGGAGTGGCCGAGAGGAAGAATAGAACCCTTTGTGAATGTGCCAAGGCAATGAGACTACATGCTAATCTTGCTAAGTCTTTTTGGGGGGAAGCTTTAGCATGTGCTAACTATCTATGTAATAGATGGACAAGTGCTTCCTTGGATGGTAAAACTTCTCATGAGGTTCTTTATGGTAGAAGGCCGAGTGTCAAGCATTGTAGGATCTTTGGATGTACATGTTTTGTCAATATCACACTTGATGATAGAACTAAAGAAGATCCTTCATCAAAGAAGGGTGTGTTTGTTGGCTATAGTGAAGTAAGCAAGGCTTACAAGGTGTACATTCCTTCTACAAAGAAAGTTGTCATAAGTAGGGATGTCATCTTTCATGAAGAGAATGTTTCCAATGTTGTTGATGTTGATGTTGATGTGCCTACTAATCATCATGATGTGCAAGATGTCTTGGATGAAGATGGAGATGCCACTCCAAAGCAAACTTCAAGGAAGACTCAAAGGCAAAGGGCTAAGCCATCAAGGCTAACCTATGATGAAAAAGGAAAGCAAGTGGTGGACAACTCTAACTTTGCTTTTCTTACCTCTTTTGATGAACCAACTTGTGTAGGTGAAGCAATTCAAAAGAAGGAATGGATCCAAGCCATGGATCATGAGCATCAAGCACTCATCAAAAGCAACACATGGAGGTTGGTAAAGCTTCCAAAGGACAAGAAGGCAATTGGTTGTAAGTGGATCTTCAAGATCAAGACAAATCAAGATGGATCAATCAAAAAGTACAAGGCAAGGTTGGTGGCAAAGGGGTATGCTCAAGAATATGGTATTGACTATGATGAGACCTTTGCACCCGTGGCAAAGATGGTAACTATTCGAATCCTAATCTCTCTTGCAACTCTTTATGATTGGGATATGTGGCAAATGGATGTTACTAATGCCTTCTTGAATGGTGATCTTGAAGAAGATATTTACATGGAGCAACCCGAGGGCTATGTTTCACATGATGAGCCTAATCATGTGTGCTATCTCCAAAAGAGTTTGTATGGGCTAAAGCAAACACCAAGGAGTTGGTATGCTAAGCTCAATTCCTTTTTACTTTCTCAAAACTTTGTTATGAGTGAGTATGATCATTCTCTCTACTTTAGATTGAATGAAAATGATATCACTTTACTTTTGATCTATGTTGATGACATTATCTTAAGTGGTGGTAACAATCTAGATATAGATGAAATCAAGATGGCACTCAAAAGAGAGTTTGAAATTCAAGATCTTGGTAAACTTCATTATATCTTAGGAATAGAGATTATTAGAACTTCTAAATCTACATTCATATGTCAAGAAAAGTATGTTAACTCTATTCTAAAAAGGTTTCATATGGAAGATTGTAAAGTTGTTTCTACTCCTATGGAATCAAATGTAAAGCTAACTACAAGAAGTAATGAAAGATCCTTCAAGGACATTACTCTCTATAGAAAGCTAATAGGATCTCTTATATGGTTAACCATCACAAGACCTGATCTAAGCTTTGTGGTTGGTAAACTAAGTCAATTTATGCAAGATCCTAGTGAGGCTCATTGGAAGCTAGGAAAGAGAGTACTTAGATACATCTCGGGATCTAGAGATTTTGGCATCTTGTATGGAGGTACTACACCTAACCTTTGTGGATTTTCAGATTCAGATTTTGCAGGTGATCAAATGGATAGGAAGTCAACAAGTGCCTTTGCAATCTATCTTGGAGATGGAGTGGTCTCATGGCTATCAAAGAAGCAACCAACTATCTCTCTATCTTCCACCGAAGCCGAGTACAAGGCATTAACAACATGCACCAAGGAGATTCTTTGGATCAAGAGGATGTTATTGGATCTTCACTTGCTGGAACCAGAGAAGACTCCAATCATACTTTGTGATAACCTTTCAGCCCAAAGCTTGGCAAGCAATCCTGTTTTTCATGCAAGGAGCAAGCACATTGAGATTGCTCACCATTTTGTGAGAGATCAAGTCATTGCCAAAGAGGTGGAGCTTCAACATGTCTCTTCAAAGGAGTGTGTGGCTGATATCTTCACCAAACCATTGGGAAAGGACCTATATTTAATGCATAGACCTAATCTTGGAATGTGCTCAAAGACTATGTTGAAACTAACATCCAATGTTGAAGAGGGAGTGTGAAAATTGTCAACATTTCCTAGCTAGTTTGAGGCCTAAATTGGCTAAAATTGTAAATAGTTTTGGTTCTGGAGTTTCACACGTGTGAACCAGGCCACAATGTTTTTATTTACTGTATTTTTTCAGTATGATGAAGTGTCAAACTTCATACCCTTCAAAATGAGACCATTTTGATGTATTTTGGTCATATAAGCCATTTTTAGCTATTTTTCCTATATAGGGAATATCTAGGGTCAAGTACCTTCTAGAGAGAGGAGAGAGAGTCATCTTCCTCATCCATAAATAGTAGGGAAGTCGTGGAGAACAGGTTGGAGAAACCTTTTGTATGCTTCATTGAGATCAATAGATCATTGTCATTGTTTCTTCCTCCATTGAGAGCATTGTTGTGTGTATTGTCTTCAAGCTATTGTGTATGATCTTAGGTGCTTTCCAAAAGTGGTAGGCTGATGTATTATGGACTGTATAATGCTGTTTTGGGCCGCACTTGATGTTTATGGAAGTTTCCATTTGTGATAAATGCTTTTTGATCAAGTTCTTTGCATTCTAGGTAGCATAGAATGTGTTGCCAATTCCTAGCTTATGTAGTTTGGAGTGCAAGCATTCAAGCCAATGATCTTGGAGTTTAGATCCACTTAGGATCTGTATTTTTCACAGAGATCTACTTGGAAATCTTCTAGAAGTCAAAATATGTCTAGTTCAGCTTATTCCACACATGTGAGCTGTCCTCTACACATGTGATATGACACCTAACCAAAGGATGTGGCTCATGCAATCAATAGATTGATGCCATGTGTCATATGTCTAGAAAACTAGTTTTTGGCCTTTTTACCCACTAGAACCTGAATTAAATCATATGTACAACCTATATGATTATCATACATGACAAGTACACTATTTTCACATGTGGGAACAGGCTCCACACATTGTGTTCATCTATATACAAGATTTTTGGCCTCTACCAAGCTTATTTTTGCTTTTTTCACACACCTCAAAAAACTAGCTTGGTAAATCTAGCTTGATGGAAAACATGATGATCTTGAACTTGACTCCATGGGCTGAATTGGTCTTTGCTGGTTCAAAAGGTGTGAAGATCAGCCAATGAGCTTGATGTTGATCTGAAATCACCATATCCATGATAGTGCTTCTTTGATGATGACATCTTTGATGAACTTGACAGCTTTGCACCATCCTAGCACATCCAAAATTGATTCCTTCCAAATTTCATGTAGATGCTTGACTTTGAGGCTTGCTCCTTCTTTATGTGCATGCTCCTCCATGAGAAAATAAAGATTTCTTTCCTATTTATTAGGATCACAAAGATCTAACATCATGTTACCACGATCTAGAGAATTAGACTCATCCAAATTGGCAAGACTATGCATGCTATAATAACAAAGTGTTTGCATCATATTTTCATGCCTGTTTACCATGCTAATCTTAGATCCAATGAGGCTAAATACTTCATTATGGAGATAAGTGTCTTTAGAGGATGATTCACTTACTCTCATAAAAAGTTTACAATTTGCCTCAATACAAATTTTCAAACTATGAGTGAACAAATCACTTTTGCTCTTACATGACTTAAGAGCATACATTTGATGAAATAACCATTTGCTTTCTAATTGATTTAAAATCAATTTCAACCTTCTAAGAACATCATCTATGTTCTCAAGAGAGACTTCATACTCAACTAGTATGGCTTTATTCCAATTTTGAGATGCAATGATCTCACTAAAGCAAATTGATTTATTAAATGACATAAGAGAAGTAAGTATGTGATGTATACCACATGAGATATGCTCCTCTTTCCCTTGAAATGTGAGCCACATGGACTCAACCATATTTCTTGAGTTTCTTTTTGGAATCGCAATTTGAGAAGGTCTCTCCTCCTCAATCATTGGCACACTTGAACCTTGAGAAGGATTCTCCTCCTCAATCCTTGGCACATTCAAACCTTGAGATGACTTCTTAAGATCCTCTTCATGGTGCTCCTTTTTTATGGAAATCCGAGACCTCCATGTCTCATAATGATCACAACAAGTATGACCATTCAATATGCACTTCCTATGATTATCAAGAATACTTATGCTAGAACCATAAGTCCAAAAATCACAACAACTTGGCATGATTTTTCCAATATTGAAATCAAAAGGTATTTCCATCTCAATAAGGCTAACCACTTGCTTATGGATATAAGTGTCCACTTTGGATGCTTCACTTATTCTTATAAGAAGTTTACGACTTGCCTTTAAGATTGAAAACTTACAATTTTCATCTTTATGAATGAACACATCATTCGTGATCTTATTGAAATCAAAAGATCCTACATTATGAAGATATTTATATTTTCTTGACTTCATAACTAATGTAAGCTTACAAGAAAAACATATTTTGCTATCTTTTAAGGCATCACACTCAACTAGTATTGCCTTAATCCACCTTTGAGATACAAAAATCTCTTCAAAGCAAAATGGTTCTTCATAAGTTGACATGAGAGCATAAATGAAACTATTTTCATTTTGTGATTGCTCCTTATTCTTGATTGATTTCTCTTGGATAATAACAATAAGTTTGAACTTGTCCAAAATTCCAAGCAAAATACTTTCCAAGGACATAAAATAAATCCAAGTTACTTTCATGAAAGTGACATCTATCTTTGCATCTTGAACCAAACAATGCACTTCCAAATGAAAAATTTAAAAAGATTTGACATGTGTTGTGATGGACTCTTGATGACAAATCTTGCAAGTCCTTGTGAGACTCCAAGCCTCATTCACCTTTCCACAAAGGAAACACCTTTCCTTGGACTTGTCCATTTTGAACTTGAAGCTCCATCCTTCACCTCGGCCCCCTTGCTTTGGTTCTCCTTGGATGGATTGGTCTTCTTTTTGTAGCATCTTGAGAAAAAATATCCTCCCTTGCCACAAAGGTTGCACTCAGAATCCTTTCTTTCCTTCAATCGGATGCCACCTATTGATGCCATGTGAATAAAAACCTATGATATGATTCTACAAATGTAGTTTGTGACTTTTAAGACACTAGATTTGAACATCTTCAACAATCTAGAAGGATATACAGTAGATCTAGTCACAAACCTAAGAATCAATCTTCACAATAATGATTAGTCACTTGGAAACTTTGCTTTGATCACTAAGACAAAAGCACACAATCTTTGAATCAAATCACTAAAGAAATCAGATCCAATCTCTTATTGGACTCATCAAATGCCAATGACTCTTTCTTTTGAAAGTTGAAATGGATATGAAAAAGATTTGACACCTAGATTTTCCTTTTCACTTGACTAGTTCTCTCAACACTTGAGATTCTTGAACAAAAGATGGGTTTTGTTTCAAATACATGAAAATAAAACTTAATCACCTCTTTTGGACTCAATCATTGACCCAAATAATCTCACACTTGAGATTTAGAATGAGTTTGATTTGATTTGACAACAAACTATACCACCAATTTTTCACAAAGATCTCAACCATGCATGAATACTCAAATATGGACTCCTCCTCATTCTAGACATCCAATGGGATCTCAAATTGACCTTCCCACCCTCACAAAGAAAGTTGAATAGAAGTAATTTGAGTTTCATACATACTATGTCAATTTTTGCTCAATAAATTGATTCAATCACCCCTATTGGATTCCACCAATTACTCTACCTCTTCAGACTTGGAATGAAATTCAAAATCAAAAGTTGTGATTTTTCTCACTAAATTATTGTGCTTCAAAGAGCTGATGCCACTTAGAGATATTTGATCACCTAGGAGAATACAAATTCTCCACCAATAACAACACAAAATGAGCTTCTAGATCTTGCCTTCTACAAAGGAAGGAACTCTTAGAAAATTGGATCTCTCTCTACACATTTGCCATAGACACCTTAATGACTCTCTTCAAACCTCACAGACACTCAAAAAAATTGAGTAGGACTGAATAATGTGACTTGGATCTCAATCTCTTTTCTAGAACTTTCAATTGAAGCCAATCTATGTCAAATTCTACAAAAGATCTGCATAGATGCTCTATATGCACTAGAAACTCTCAAAGGTTTCACTTGGAGGACAGATCCAAGGATGTTACTAGGCTCTGATACCATGTGAAAAAAGTACAAAAAGGACCAATAGTGGATCCTAATCTGATCCTCAAGAGGGATTGGTTGTCAGATTACTTGATCTATCAATCTACTTGAGATTAAGATCAATCTAGATCAATTCTAGACACAAAATCCTAACAAGAACAATCATTAATTGAAGGTAGGTGTACTTTCTGGTTTCAGATGTGTGAAACACTGTCTGAGTATGGACTCCAACCTGAAAATCAAGTACACATTGATAGAACCTCAAAACAATCAAAACAAATGGAGACAAATGGAGAGAATCACTCAAAATTGCTTCCAAAACCAAGATTGGTGTCTCACATTGATTATGGCCAAATGTGGCTCTATATATACAATAAGTGGGAGCTCGTGGTACTGAGCATCCCTCTGATCCCACATGTGTGAAGGTGCTTTGTCATATGATGATTCATCAAGCAAAACTAACACTTGGACAAAACCTTCTATCTTGAGCACTTAAATGGAGATCTACTTGAAAATCTTCTAGAAGTCAAAATTGGCCTAGTTCAGCTTATTCCACACATGTGAGCTGTCCTCTACACATGTGATATGACACCTAACCAAGGGATGTGGCTCATGCAATCAGATTGATGCCATGTGTCATATGTCTAAAAAACTAGTTTTTGGCCTTTTTAGCCACTAGAGCTTGAATTAAATCATATGTACAACCTATATGATTATGGTACATGAAAAGTACACTATTTTCACACGTGGGAATAGGCTCCACACATGTATTATTATCTATATACAAGATTTTTGGCCTCTACCAAGTTTTTTTTTGTATTTTTCACACTATGTGCATTGAAATAGGTTGAAAGAAGAAGACCAGTCACTTCAACATGGCTACAAGTGGAGGCTTTATGGTGAGGAAGAATCATTATCATATGATTCATTACCTAAAACATTGAATAGAAGTTCTTTTTTGAAAAAAGAGAGTACTTCAATCATCCTTATGTTGAAGGTACTAATAATTTTTTTCATGGCTTCTAATGTTTTTGAGGTTTCTACTTCTTATGATGCAATCATTAAGAGGGAGTCTTATGAAGGAAAGGGCAGTAAAAGACTGGTTCTTGAGAAGATCCAAGGCATGGATCTCACATCTCTTCATCAACTCAAAGGATTCTATGATTGTGAATTGATCATTCATGATCAAGATGACAAAAGGTTGGTTGGAGAAGACTACATGGAACAAATCGAGAGGCAATTTCTTCAAGGCAAGGGAGATCTCATTGGTGAGCTTATTGAGGTCTGTTATGGACTCAATAGGGCTGGATTTATTAGGTTTGATACTCATCTTCACCTACTCTACTTCATGTTGGATGGAAAGTTTGGAATCTATCTTTTGATTAGTATGATGGTGACATTGGTGACATTGTTTTCACTAACCTTTATGGAAGATCGAGATCAAGCATTGATGAGATGTTGTTGGATCTAGATCATATGTTTGAGAGAGAGTATTTCCATAGGTTCAAGTCTGAAGATATTCATATCTTTGATATCTTTGATGACCAAGAGAAAGGTAAGCAGGTGGAAGTGACTCATTTTGCTTTACTCACATGTTTTGGAGAATCTTCTTGTGTAGATGATGCTATGCAAGTGGATATTGGTTCTCATGGTTTTCATACTGGAAAGGCAAGTAATGGATCTAGAAAAAAAAATCTGTTCAATGACTTTTATGGTCAAGAGAAAGATCAAGAGGTTGATCTCAAAGGGCTTCAACAGCACAAAAGGACAGGTGACAATTTGGAGCAAGTCAAGAGCATCAAAGGAGGGTCATTTGGCAAAGATGTTATGGCTCATGTTTGAGCTATTTCATGTGATTGTGTGCAAATTGTCAAGATATGGTAGAACTAATTACATTGGTGAGCATTGTTTTGATGTTGGATTTGTACTAGCATTCTTTGGTTTTGCTGATGGAAATGAAGCTATTGGAAGTTCATTATGTCACTCATTCATGGCCAAGTCATCAAGTGTTGATGATATCTTGTGGCAAGATGGAGATGGAGGCTCATTCATGGAGTTTTATGGTGGAGACATATCAAGCAAATGGTCATCACTCACATTTATTGTTTGGTTGCTGTAATTCTTCAGAGAGTTCAAAGTTTGAAGCATGGAGGAATTATTTCATTCACATTCTATTTGGTTCTTCATGTTCTAGTTACATCTTGATGTGTAAAATTGATGTAAGAAATAGTGAGGCATCCAATTTGGACACTATTCTCTATATCAATTATAAAAGACACTTTAGAACCTTAGAAAGGAGATCTATACTTAGGATGGAGATCATTCTAAAGTTGGATCAAAGTTCTATTGTCAAAACTATGCCAAAACTAGTTGAAGAGGGAGTGTGAGAGATTTCAACTAGTTTAGTCTAGTTTAGTCATATTTTGGTAAATTGTCAAGAAGAGGGCAAAACTCATTTTAGACTTAGAGAGATAAACTTTTTGAAGTTATATTAGTTTAAAATACATTCAATAAACACTTTTTGAAAGTGTGGGAAAGTTGGTAGTCGAGTTTGAGAGAGATTCAAATTTGAACTTTGGGTACATTGAATCTAGACCCAAAAATAGTAGGGTTTACATTTTGAAGGGAAATCCAAGTGGCCAAATAGGGTTTGGACACTCTATAAAAGGATGTAACTCATGGAGAGACACATCTTCTCTCTTCTATCTCTCATTTCATCATTATACATGGTTCTCTTTGGGTTCTACTACTCATTGGTGCACTCTCTTGATGATATCTTGCAAACTTGTGTGTAGAATGCTCATATTTTGCTATTTTTGGTTACACACGTGTGAAATATAGTAGAGTATTTTAATTGTACGGACAACAAACATATTTTATGTTTTGGTCATGTTTGATCAGTATCTCTTAGAATTTGCATCTCATTTTGTATGTAGATGCTGATTTTTCTACATTGGCAGGATTGTTGGTTTGCTCCTTATTGTAACCAAAGATTAAGGACATGGATTGGATCTTGAGTGATCTAAAATCCTTCACATTATATCTATATGGCGACCTATTTTATGGCACGTATGAAACAAACAGCAAGGAGGAATCCGAGGGAAACAACATTATTGCACCAAGCCGCTTTAGAAGCAATAGAAACGCGAGAAAGGCGCTCGAGGAGTGGAAGTAGCAGCATTGAACCAGTGGCGGGGGAAATGGACTAGAATTAGGAAGAGCGGGTAGCAATGATGATGTTGGGGAAGTTCCCATGGATTGTGAGCAGGAGCAGGGGCTACAGAGGCAAGAGCAAGGGCAACAACAAGTGGCAATAGAAGAGCATGGGTAGTAGCAAGTGGCTATGGATGAGCAGACACAGGAGCAGGGGCAGCAACAACCACCTCTGGATGAACAGCATATGGCTGGAGCATCAGAGGATGTCTTTTTGCATGATTTTGGTGTGAGGTCAGTGCTGGGAAGCCCCTCTCCAACACAAAGCCATCACGATGCCACTCAAGCTTTTCTGGACAGTGAGGTAGCTACTTCTGGGCGTATTCCCAATGATTTCCTTGGGCTTTTTGACAATTAGGGTCCTCAAGAACAGGTGCCTCTTGATGGCTTTGTGGTTGGTTCGGCAGGGAGCAACATCGAGGGACTCCACTCCTACCCAATCACTCAGACATGTGCAAGGGCCTGTAATGGGTCCATGATGTCCTTTCTCGTCGGCTCGGACCAGACACCCCATATAGAAGCAGTTGGGAAGGCTTCTCAGCATGTCACCCCACATCACGGCCTAAATCTAAAGTCGTTCATCGATAGAGAGGTCGTTTGAAGCTTCGACACCTTCCGTAGACGATCCCTCAACCACAGCCGCAACCGCAAGCTCCCAAGGTGCCCCGAGGTCAGTCAGCACCAGAGGTGCCGCAGGACCCTCCCATGTAAGATGAGACCGGTCCTAGCCATCCAGCAACACGGAGAAGGGCAGCCACACCGCCACCACCCTGGCAAGGCAAGGTCCTCAAAAGGATGCAGCCTCCACAACCACGCCGTCGAAGAAAGAGCCGTATTCAAAACGGGTATAAGGAGATTCGGAAATACCAGAAATCCACCATATTTCTCATACCAAGAGTTCCATTTGTCCGGACCATCAAGGAGATCATGGATGAATTCTCTCTTGGGCTCAGAATTACGGGCGAGGCTACTTCGGCTATCCAAGAGACGACGGAGATGTATTTGACAAATCTGTTTGAAAACTCATTTTTGTGTGCTGTCCATTGTAAGAGAGTTATTATACTTCCAAAGGATATGTTGTTGGCAAAGTGGTTGAGACGTGAGAGGAATTAAAAATGATGTATTCCAGATTTTGATATAATATCAGCAGATGATCATTATTATCATCAGACTCTGTTTAATTATTGTGTGAATTAATTTTTTCATGAAATACAGCTTTTTGTGAATGTTTTTTGTTCAATAAATTTTATATTAGCGGAGGGCAGGGTCTAACTCGGTCTCCGCGCCTTTGCGTGATCTGCACGCAAGGGCGTGGAGGCGTGGAGTTTGACTCGGTCAAAAGTACGTCCTCGACGCCCTTGCGGCTAGCTGTGGATGACTGCCAAGCGGCTCTTCTAGCTAAATTTGATGAAGAGATCATTGAAGTCAACCCTCGAGCTCGTGTTTCTTCGATGTTTTGTCTACTCAAAACTCCTCTATAAAACCACTAAAATATCTCTACCAAGGCATTGCTAAGACCTTTACCTCTGCCGTGTCTTGAATTTTTGAAATACACAGCCTTGGCCCTGTAATGACTCTTCTCCATCCCTTGGGTGTTCCAAATAGCCAATGATCCATATGTCTTTGAAAACCAAGGTCCATGAGCGTACAAAATGTGTTGCTTGCAAAAGAATCTAATTAGTACATTTTACTTGGATAGAACTTACAAAGAAAAAATAAAGACAAAACACTCACCATATAATGAGTGATGTGTGTTTCTCCCCATGCATCAATCATCAATCGAGTGAATGCTTGTACTTTCGTCTGATATCTCTCGTAATCTTCCTCCCTCAAGTCTTTTTTATTGATAGTTAGTGACAAAGCATCAAATGCTTGCCACACCTTTGCACGTGTGGCAGCCATAAGGGGATTCGAGACAATATTTGTTGTGCATTCACACACTCTCTTCCAATACTCCCATTGAAGACTACTTTCTCGTCCAGTATGATTTGACAAGAAATGCCTTGCTTTTGCGCCCCCCATGGAAACTTTTGCCGGCAAGTCTTGAGTTTTTCCGCTCAACTCAACGTCCTTGGAAAGATTCACATGGCCTCCGTGAAGTCCCATTTCTAATAATACTATCTCTAGATTTCAAATGGTAACATCCACGCGTGATTTGGGTTGCATATTCCATGCATAGCAACTTGTTTAATATCCGCAATTCACCATGCATCGTGCAAAAATGGACTCTTTACTCCATGCTTTGTCTAGATTGTGCATGTTTGGTGGAACTCGTTGGTTGCAATGCAACACACTTTTATTTCGGCCACTTTCAGACATACAATATATGCAAAAATGTTTGGCATTTGCACCGAGCCCGCAACCAAACATGCATTTTAGGGTCTTCAAATCGGCAACTAAGTGCCATTTCACAGTAAAATTTTGTCCATCAACGCTTAGTAATTCTCCTCCATTTTGTGCTTGGATTACCTTGGATATATTGCATCATTCAAATAACCACTTCAACACATCATGAGTCTCTTTATGAACTTCGAATGCAGCTATCCACCATATATGATTTTCAGATTGCACACTAAATTTATTGGACTCACTTCCAGTTGACTCTAGCAATGTTAGGTTCATCAACGTGATTGTGACATGTTCTAGTTTGCGACCTTTTACGATCTCCGCTTCATCCAACTTAATGACAAATATAGCTTTGCCTCCAATGCCTGCAATACCAAATTCTTGTAAATAACATACACACAATAATTGTTGCTTACAAAAAATAGAAAAATAATAAATGTAATTGTTGTGAAATGAACTCACCATCTCTTTTGACATTGTAATGTTGTATCATCATTGCTTGGACCTTTTCCAGATCCAAACATATATTGTTGTATTGGTTATAATGAAAACGAACAATAGATCTCTTTTGCTTGTTGGATATCTTAAAAGTATCCTGAATATGGAAGAATTCACCTAATTCATTTTCTATAAATGAATTGCATTCTTGCTTTGTAGTTTGAAGCAATTTGTAAGCAGGTAATATTTGATGTCATTTCAATCCGTTTTGGTCAGATTTCTTCATAATTTTTTTCAATGCTCTATATCCTTTTCGACTCACACCTCCTTGATCACATGCATAAAGTATTTCTCTAACATTTGGACTAGTTGAAACCCGGTAGCAAGTCTTCTTGCAATCTTTAAACAAAATGAATCACTCGTTTCATTTTCCACAATCTGCATTCATGAATTGCTTCATATGTTTGGTGCTTTGGAAATGATCTCCGACCATGTTATTCAAAAATTCTTTCGTCAATCTCTTGCGTCTTTTACTAGCACCACCACTTGGTGTCAGAACATCTAGTTTGCACCTTTTTGTATTGTCTTTTGATTGGTCATCTGTTGAGACTCGACGCTTTTGCTGAAATCCATATAACATCTTTTGAAGACTAATGTTTGAAGATTGCAATTCTTCAAACTTTGTGACAGATCTGGTGAGCTCTAATTTTTATCTCTTTAGCCAATGTCTGATTTGTTTGTTGCAATGATTTTAATTGCTCATTCATGTATGTAATATGAATATTCATACTATTCGCTAGCATTTCAGCTTGGATTCTTCGAGAATCCATAACTTGACAATAGCCAAGAAGTCTGTTGGCACCATCACCACTGAACCTTAACAAACTATGTGCATCACAAAATTGAGGAGAAATATTGCTCAATGGATTAGGTGGATACAAAACACCTTTTACCCATAGATCGATATTTTTCACTCCTTTTAACCTCCAACAATGCATTTCGTATGAGTTCAGGTTAACACCCCATGCTGCTTTGGTTGTGGAATACTCCTCTAAGTTCACATGCAAGTGACATTTTGCTCCCATCTTGAAAATGTCCAAGGTCCAAGAAGGTCTTCAAAAATGAATTTGGCTTACTGTTAGTTTGAAGTATGCATTTGAAATGAGGTAGACATGAGTATTGTGTCATGCCTAGGTCCTATGTGTTGTACTTCTGGGATGGCATTCAATGATAGGCCTTGTCCTACTCTAAGGTTACCCTAGTATAGTCTATGTAACAAACCTACTAAAGTCTATGAAAATAGATCTTAGAGTTAGCTCTTAACTCATGCTCACTCTATGTGGTAACCCGTGGTAAAGGTGCCACGTAGGATGGATTAGCATTACACTACTTATGATTAAGAGACTTGTTTAGGCAAGGAAGAGGCCCTTTTTGAGCTCAAAAAGGGCCCTAATGCCTACGACAATCTGGTGTTGCTTCTAAGCAATACTCTTACGTTGTCTTTGTAGAAGCTGACAATAAGCTGATTACAAGAATAAGTACGGAGAAAGAGCTTATCTACGATGAGTACCAAGTCAATGTCCTTGTACTCCAGTAAGAAATATTTCAAGAAGAAGAACTTCAAGGACAAGAAGACAAAGGCGAAGCAGCCAGATTCAACGCAACCACAACAACCACAGAACAGTCAACAAGAATAGTCGACAACAACCTGCCAAGACTAAACCCTTCTGCAGGTACTACAAGAGAGCTAACCACAACATCAAGGACTGTCGGGTCCTCAAACATAATGAAGTGAGGAAGAAGATGCAACATCACCAAGGAGTCTGTGACTCTGTCAGAAATTCCCAAGAAGATGAAAAGGCGTTGATGGTACAAGATCAACCAGGCAAAGATGCCTACAAATGGTATCTTGATTCAGGTGCTTCATAGCACATGACACCATGTAAGGACCTATTATCTACTCTCATAGCAATAGAATCAAAGTACATTTTCTTCGGAGACTCAAGTTCACATAAAGCCAAAGACCAATGCACTGTTCAACTTCAGTTTCCAGATGGCAGCATTAGACAGTTAGACGATGTACTCTATGTACCCAAATTAACAAAGAACTTATTGTCCATAAGCAAGATCATTGATCAGAACTTTAGAGCTTTGTTTACTGCTAGTCGATGTACTATTCTTGATAATAACTCAAAGGAAAATCTCTCTGCACACAAAGAAGAAAATTTATAAATCTCGAGTCACAAATATGCACTTTCTGTGAGTAATTTAGATTTGCTAATATGGCATCAAAGATTAGGTCATTTAAGTATGAGGTCTATCTTGTACATGCATCATAATAGCTTGGTCAAAGATATGAATATTACTGTTGTCTCTAGCAGAAATCAAACTATTTGTGAAAATTGCTTACTCGAAAAACAACCTAGAACTAAATTTCCAAAAGGACAAGCCAAAAGAGCTAAGTCCATTCTTGGATTAATCCATAGCAATCTATGTGGTCCTATGAGCATGTCCTCTTTGGGCCAAGCCTTATATTTAATCACATTTATTGATGACTACTCTCAATTTACCAGAGTTATGTTCATTAAGAACAAGTCTGAGGCCTTTAACTGTTTTAAGGAATTCAAATAGTTTGTTGAGACTCAAACTAGTTAGAAGATGAAAACCTTGCAGTCTGATTCAAGGGGAGAGTACATGTCGGATGAAATGGCAGACTACTTAACTTCATGCAGCGTGCACCATCAATTCACTATAAGCTATACTCCACAACAGAATGGAGTAGCAGAATGAAAGAATAGAATCTTGTTGGAAGCCGCATGATCCATGATGTTTAATGCTCAGCTAGCCATGAAATTTTGGGCTGAAGCAATATCGACAGCTTGCTATCTAGAAAATCCACACTTTTTATTAGATTTTTCATCGGGCCACAAATGTCTGAATGCACAATGTCTAACAATCCTCTACTAGTATGCTGATGGCTTGATCTAAATGGTTTCCTAGTTTGTTTACCAACTAGACAGTCTTGACAGACAGGTAACTCGACTATATTAGATCAAGAACAATAGAATGTCTAGACATTTGTTGTATAGCAACATGATTCAAGTGACCAAGTCTACAATGCCAAAGTAAACTTTTATTTGCATGAATAGAAGTACTGAGCACCTGACTAGAGGCAAAAAAGCAATGACTTAATTTATACAAGTATCCATGCCTCTTTTCGAGTGCTAGGATCTTGCATGTCTTATCAACTACTTTGCACTGATCACATGTAACGAGTGCAACCCTCGTTTTGTGTTTTCGAATTCTACTTTATGTCCTAGATCTGTGACTTTGCTTACAGAGAGCATCTTCGTAGATAAATTGGGTACATATAGGACTTTAGAAAGTAGCAAGGAGCAAACATATCGAAGTGGCTTATCATTTTGTGAGGGAACAAGTCATGGCAAAGGAAGTGGAGTTTCCACATGTCTCATCAAGAGAATGTGTGGCTGATATCTTTACCAAATCATTGGGAAAAAACTTGTTTATGAAGTGCATAACTCATCTTGGACTTTCTAAATATATGCTAAAACTAGTTGAAGAGGGAGTTTGAAAAATGTCAATTAGTTAGGTTGATTTCATTGGCAATTTTGAGGCCAATATGACATTTCAGCTTAGAGTTAGATTTGTTTATGTTAATAATGCTCTAAAATAGTGAATTTTCTATTTCTAGCAAGTAAGAAATTTGATAAGGTCATATTTGGACCTATTCTAATTGGTTGATATAGATACATTGCATCTAGTCAAGTCAAACTAGGTTTTTGGTGAAGTACCTTGAAACTTCCTATTTACGAAAATATTTGGCAAGTGGCCAAGTGACACTATTGTTGCTTTAAATAGCTATACCTGCATGGAGAACATATCTTGATGTTCTCATTTTGTATGGAGTACTTTCCTTCTTTGATTCTATGTCCATCTCTTTCATATTTCTCTTGATATCTTATATTCTAATGTGTAGAATGCTAATTTTGTTGTGTAGAATGACTCCACACATGTGAAACTCTATTGTACGGTTGTTGTTGTATGGATCATAATAGTGCTATAATGGATATTAGTGATTTTGATGAAATATGCATGTATTTCCATGATCAAGCATGTTACAAGCATGATTTCTAACATGTCGATGAATCTAGATGTGCACCAAAATTTAGCTAAAGATCTATTGATCCATTAATGACATTACGGATCTAATTTTTTCACAGAAACCAGTCCAGTAGAGAAGTTGAAGTTGTTTTCAATGTCCTTGACAAGAGCAGTTTTAGACTATTTTTTCAACTAGACAACGCAAGAACGAAATAGTGAAAGTGGCTATGATCACCATTCCTCTTGCTCGACAAAATCAAAATGGAAAAAAGAGAAAGGGTCAAAATTTATATTGAAAGAATTAAACTCCTAAGATCTAAGTGTAATGCAAAGCTAACTCATGATCATGTGCTCCCTATCATGTGGTCATCATGTGGTTTCTAGCAGGACTTCCCAAAAGCATCTAGTGCAAGCTGAAAGATTATGCCACTGTGCATGAAGCTATGGAGGACACCATGAGAGAAGAGGATGAGAGATCAGATTATGATTTCATACCATGAGCTACATCTATTCATGCCTCAACTCTTATTGCATTAACCTCAGCTTCGACGAGCCTATTCAATGAATCGCTGATGGAAAATCACAAAACTTCATAAGCAGCAAATGGAGTAGCTCATAGACCAATTTGACCAAAAATTGAAGGCTATTTAGAATACTACAACCCCACAAACGGAGCCTTATTAGTAGCAGTATCCTCGATAGGACAATGTTTGGTGTCCCATTGGTAACCATAACCGCTATTCAAATGAGTGTCAGTTATTGAAGCAGAATTTGAAGTCGATGCATAGATACTACCACCTGTGCAATGTTGTAAGACACTACTTACTACCCCTACAATCCAAGGATCATACAGTAGAAGAGAGCTCAGTTTCAGACTTCTTATGCTTACCATTAGGGAGCACCTAACGTAGTACCAAGGCTTGGACCATAAAATTTCAACCATATGGAATTGTTAATGATTTTGTCTCTGAAGCTCCAAAGATGGAATTGTTGACAAACATCTTATCCAATAGAATAAACATTTCTATTGAAAATTTCCTTCTACTTGCACCTCAAGCAAAGGGTGTCTTGTCAAATTGGTTGAACACCGAACTTGACACAACTTTGAGAGAACAATTATTCTATGCCAAATTCGAGGAAGTCAACAATGTCCTGAACATAGGAGCGGCGGAAGAGTGAGCAGCACAATATCACTCTTCCAATCACGAACAAACTTTGTGGAAAAGAAGCTATTGTAGTAGATGAAGGATCATGTGTCAATATTATCTCCACTATGTTGTATGAGAAATGGAGTCTACAAGGCCTGAAAGCTGTCAAATTTGTCATCAAGCTAGCTAATCAAGCCAAAAGTAATTTTAAATGACATACTAGTCAAGATAGTAGGGGTACAATTGGTCATCACATTTGTAGTATTGGATATTCCTAGAACACCCACTGTCTATCAGTTTTTGTTGGGCCGACCATGGTTGCAAGTTGTGAAAGTAGTTCACGATTGGAAAATCGACAAAATCACTTTTGAGAACAAAGAGTGGGTAGTAAAGATGGATCCCTCCACATGATTGGTGAAACCTGTATCACCCAAGGCTGATGACAATACTTCCACAACAAACCACAAAATTGATCGTCTGAAAGCTACAATGGATGTTCACTATGATTCACAAACTGACACCATTTTGTGGATGGATGCATTGGCAATAGTTGATTGTATGGTTGGGGATACATATCCAGATCCAGATTCAGATTTAGAACCCAACAGATACAGGGTGAACATGATGAACGTAGCATGGCTATCAATAGAAGCTATTCTGGAACCTATTGAGGATGATCTAGTTTTTTGACAACATGTATTTTCTTATGACGAGGAAGTAGAGCTTACAAATGAGCAAATCCTACACCATATGGATCAACAAATATCAATTCAGCCACCTCAAAAGGTTCCATGTGCTACAGTGTCCAAGATGCCACACCGAAAGCACATGTACCGAAGAAAAGCCAACAAAAGCAAAGATATAGTCAGGTGATCAAGTGTAGTGACTTACTTAGAGAGGCCATAGCCACTATGGATGATGACATTTGAAATCGTGAAATGAATGTCAAAGAGCCTCATCAAAAGGCAGGCAAAGATGCAACAACCATTGATGAGATATGCATAAAAAAGAAAGTTTCTCAACCTCTAGCTCAAGGGTCATCAAACCAAGCTTTTACAACAACTTCAGGGATGTCACAAGCAAAGCAAAGAATATCACTCATGAATCGAGCTAAGATCAATCTTTTGAAGGAAGAAATGAGTAAGGCACTAGCCCATGATGTGCTAGAAAACTTCAAAATCTAGACCTTGGACGATGTGGTGATAATGCTACCAAAGACACAATGAGAACCCAATGCAAATCAGGATAAAGAAACACAAGTATACGAAGGACGACTCGCACACAACCTATGAATCTAGTTGGGCCAAGTGAAAAAGACAAGATTGTTTAGGTGGGAGCTCAACTCACACCCTCACAATTCACCAAACTGTGTCTGTCTCTAATAAGCTGTCATCTCGGTGTCTATATGCGCTCGAGCATATATCAAATCAGCCTAATGTGCATTGATCCCATGTAGTTGGTATATGTACTGACCAAGTTAACAAAAAATGATTGCTAATATACTAAAACAGGTATAGTCTTAGTTGGAATTGTCACATTTTACTCATCTTTGAGTGCAATTCCCACAAGGCTATGTATATAGTAGTGTAGAAATTACCACTCAAATTACTCTAGAATTACATAAAACGGGACTACAATTTAATTTCAGCTTGGAATTTGATGCACACCCACCTTTTAGATTAAAGGGCTTTTGTAGTTTTAACTTTCGTATGACATGTATATTTTAGGGCTATTTTGTTGGCTATATTTCATTATGAATTAAGATCGATGGATGCAAGAATCATGAGCAAGCTATAAAAGTGCGACTTAAGATCAATAATCCAATCAAACAACAAGAAATAGTGATGCTAAGAAATGGCAAAATGAAATCATATCACCAGTACATTGAGATTTTTGCATGCAAGCAAACAATGCAATCAAGGTTCACAATATTATGAAAATCAACAAGATACACAATGCTTTGACATCCACAAAAAATATATAATTTACAACAATATAAGTACATAGAAATTGATCTAAACTCTCCAGAGAATCAATTTGCACAATGTCATGAGAATCATACCTATTTGTAGATATCATGCGATGTGTAAAATAACCAAACGATGTGACTCGTACTTTGACTCTTTATTGTGTTACAATGTTTGATCTTAATTTTTGGTCCATGTTCAATTACGTGATCTACCATCCTTTTATTGATAATGCCAATCGCCATTAATTATGGTTCACAATTGTTGGATTTATCTCCTCTACTCTCCTAAATCCCATGTTAATCTAGTTCCATCCATTGCTGCAACATTACATGCATTGTCGCATAGTCGTCTGTAACTGAAGACAACAAGAGAATAGCAGTCCGACTCATCGAAGTAACTCGACTTGTTAGAGTTGGACGACTTATCAGGTAGACCCAACTTGGCAGACATATCGAGGAATTCTGTCTTATCAAGCCTCCTCATGCTCACTTCATGTACTGTGCAACTAACTTGACAATGATAGCAACCACGATCTTCTTCCTGACAGCACAACGGCTCCATGTCATTCATTTCACATACAATGTAAATACATATCTTTGATCATTGTAATCAGTTATTCATCATGTAGTTAGCGAGACAGACACTGTAGATGCTTTCATATATCGATTCTTTCTTCAAACAGATTGTCAGTAATAAGCTCATATTTTTTACAAAGTGGAGTCAGCTTTTTGAGCATGTGGTTTTGTCCGCTATTGTCTTGTGCTCATAGCATCAAACTGACATATATTTTTACACATTAATCTGAATCAGTTACTGTCTTTTGCATTCAGAGTTCTTGTCAGTATTGTATGTTTAAGCTACTACGTCTTCGTGTCTGACTTTTTGATTATTTCTTCTGATTGTTTTCTCTTTCGCTTTTGCAACAACCGCACAACTCTGTATTGTGTTCACCTACTCAGTTCAATAGTCTTGCACCTAGGGATTCGTCATACTTTGCCTTCAAGCAGTAGTAGGATTTTCCTGATTCGATCATCTACCGACCAGGTCCGGTCCGGGTTATTGTACCCAACGTTCCCCAGCATGGTATCAAAGCCTTGATATCATAATCTATCTAATCACTTATGCGGTTATTTGTTAGAGCTATTTTTATAGCCTAATAAGCTTCCCACAGAACCTGATTCTATTAGCCGATAGGATAACTATTTTTTTATTCTGTAAGTTGCATTAGATTTTCATTCTTAAGTCATGATAGTTGTTATTATCACCTATACTAACTATCCACATGGATTCCCAAGGGAAATCTAGTCCTATTATGGACAAGCTTGATGGAGCCAATTACCATATGTGGAAATTTAAGATGAGAACTGTGGTAATGGCTAAGGAGTTGTATGACGTTGTTACAGGTATAGAGGCAAGACTCGAAGCCGACGATGCTGCAATCTCCCAATGGAAGCTGAAGGGTGGCAAAGCTTTTGCGCTGATCATCCTCAACATATCAGACACTCAAATCGGCCACGTTTCTGAAGCTCAGAACTCCAAGGAAGTTTGGGACATCTTGAGCACCTTGTATGAAGTACGAGATATAGCTTCCAAGCTATATCTCAAGAAAAAATGCTACTCACTCAAGATGACAGACGGCGACTCCCCGCAGAATGACATCAACCAGCTCAAGAACCTACTGAAGCAAATGGCCGTTGTCATCAGTCATAGACGATCAAGACATAGTAATGACACTACTTTCAAGCTTTTCAAGCTCATATGATAGCTGGGTGATGATCATCACAACACACCCTAAACTGACTCTTTCAAGAGTCATCACAATGTTGTTGCAAGAAGACACTCGAAGGAACAAAGCCTCCAATTTCTTGACTGTCGACTCTCACGCCTTATACACCGACGGAGGCTCGACTAAGCAGATTAAGAAAGGCTTGAAGCTATTGAAGCAAAATCATAAACTGACACAATGTCAAAACCAGTTGAATCATTCGACAAAGAAGAAGCTGTTCTGCAGATATTGCAAGTGATCCAACGACGAGATCCAAGACTGTCGCATACTACAAGCCAATAACAATAGCAAGAGATAGTTGAATCAAGTGACAAATGCAACTGTAGAAGCACCACAACCTATTCAAGAAATAGATCATGATGTCTTCATGACAAGCCATCAAGAAGCATCCAACGCCCGCTCCCAGTTTTTGGATTCTAGAGCCACACAACATATGACCACCTATATCGGCTGTATCGAGTCCTATATGTCTTACAGTACCAAGAGATATTTTCACTTGGGAGACAATAGCACATAGGCTATTGAAGGTGAATGTACAATAAGATTAAGCTTTCCAAATGATCAATCTAAGCTACTTTCAAATGTCCTGCATGTACCGAATCTGTCAACAAATATGCTCTCTGTTAGCAAATTATAGATCTAGAACATAAAGTAGAGTTCGAATGTGATCAACGTAAAGTAGTCGATAGGACAGACAAGATCCTAGCACTCGAAAAGAGACATGGATACTTGTATAGATCAAGTCATCACTTTTTTGCCTCTAGTCAAGCCCTCAACAAGCTGAGGCAAAAAAGGAGGAGATGAAGCAATATCCATTTCACTCCATCATTGGCTCATTGATGGTGCAATGATCTGCACTTGACCTGGCATTGCATATTTGATCAGTATACTTAGTTAGTTTCTATCGAATCCAGGTCTAATCCAATGTCACTTGTCCTTACACCCCCCAACAAAATGGGGCGGCCGAGAGGAAAAATAGGAGTCTTTTTGAATGTGCAAAGTCTTTAAGACTTGATGCATCTCTACCCATCACTTTTTGGGGAGAGGCCATAACTTGTGCTAATTACTTATGTAATAGGCTTCCTAGTAGTGCTATTGGTGGGATCTCACCATTTCAAGCTTTGTTTGGCAATAAGCCCAATGTAGAGGATTTTAAAGTGCTTGGATGTATATGTTATGTCCATATTCCTTTGGAAACAAGAAGAAAAGAAGATGCAACTTCCTTCAAAGGAATATTTGTAAGCTATAGTAAAAATAGCAAAGGATATAGGATATTTGATCCTATTTCAAGAAAAGTAAAAGCTAGCAAGGACGTCTTATTTGATGAATCTCAAAGCTACAAGCTGTCTCCAAATGCATCTAATCTCTAAGGTGATGAAGATCTTGCAACACCCGAGGAGGAGCCTCTTGAAAATAATCTTTTGGAAGATCAAAATCAAGTTCCAAAGGAGCCGAGAAGATCCACAAGGAGCAAGGCTGAGCCTTCAAGGCTCACATACTTTGAGAAAGGGAAGCAAAGGGAAGACACAACTCCTTCTACCTCTTACTCTTTTCTAACCACAATTCTTGAAGAGCCATCATGTTATGAAGATGCAAGTAAATCACAAATTTGGAGAGATGCAATGCAAGTAGAGTTTGATGCTTTGATAGATAATCAAACTTGGAATCTTGTACATCTTCCATATGGGAAGAAGCCACTTGCATGTAAGTGGATCTATAAATTAAAGTACAATCAAGATGGATCTATAAGTAAGTACAAAGCTAGATTGGTTTCTAAGGGGTTTCTTCAAGTTAAAGGCATAGATTATGAAGAAACATTTGCTCTTGTAGCAAAGCTTGTAGCCATTAGATTGATCATTTGTATTGCTACTTTATTTAAGTGGAATCTCTATCAAATGGATGTGACAAATGCTTTCTTGAATGACTACTTGGAGGAGGAAGTATACATGTTGCAACCCAAAGGGCTTCATCAAGGATGGTGAGGAGGACAAGGTTTTCCACTTAAGGAAGAGTATATGGCTTGAAGCAAGCACCTAGAGCTTGGTACTCTAGGTTGCATGATTTTATCTACTCTCTTGTCTTTGTGATTAGCTCTTATGAGCCTTCTTTGTACATAAAATGTAATGATGGAAAGATCATCATTTTAGTACTTTATGTTGATGATATCATATTGACAAGAAATGATGGTGAAGGCATAAGAAATGTTAAAGTTTCTTTGTCTAGTGAATTCAAGATGTTAGGTCTAGGACTTCTTAAGTTTATACTTGGAATAGAAGTTACTAGAGGTAGTTATTTTACTTTTATAAGTCAATCAAAGTATGCTACTTCCATTCTTGAAAGGTTTGGCATGAAAGATTGTAAGGGGATTGACACCCCTATGGAGCAAGTTTGTAAAGTTACTAGTGATTGTGATGAAGCATCCTTTGAGGACATCACACCTTTTAGGAAGATAATAGGCTCCATAATCTATTTGACAATCACTAGACCAGATTTGAGTTATAGTGTAAGAAAGTTAAGTCAATATATTATCCTCTTTGAGGTGTGTTGCTCTGCGAATGCCATGAACTTTTTGAAAGAATCAAATACTTCAGATTTCTTCTTCAAGTAATATCATCTATGAACGTTACAGAATATCTCCAACCTGAGAGCAAATCTGTTTTCATCGGTCCACACACATTAGAGTGGACAAGCTCAAAAACTTCCTTGGCTCTTCTTCCTTTGTGTGTGAATGGATTCCAATGTTGCTTTCCTTTCTGACAAGCTTCGCATAACTCAGCCTCGGGCCTTGATATTTTGAGGCCTGTGACAATGTCCTTTGTGCTCATGTCATACAGGCTCCGCATGTTCAGATGATACATTCTCCTATGCCAGAGCTGATCTTCATTTTTTAAAGCATTTAATATGCTATTAGAGGCTGATTATTTTGGCCTGGTAGAGGTTTCCTTCTCTGCATTCGACCGTCAGCAACTTGTTTGTCGTCTTCTCGATCATACGGCAAGTGTTGCCATCGAACAAAACTCAAATGCCTAGATCTGCCATTTTGGAGACAAATAGCAGATCTTTTCTGAGTGAGGGCACATAGAGTGCTCTTGGCAGTTCTGCTTGGCCTGACAGTGTTCGTAGCTGTAGAGAGCCGATGCCCTTGACATCATGTCTGCTTCCATAGCCTAGAGTCACCGCTCTGTCATTTTCGAGTTCCCGAAAGTTGATCAAGATCTTCTTGTTGCAGGTTATGTGAGATGTTGCTCCTGAATCGATGACCACATCGTAGTCATGTTTGGAGTAGCTTGTTGAAGCTTCGTCGAGTATCATAAAAGCTTCGTCACCTCTTTCTGCATCTTTAGAAGATCTGCAACGTTTTCCTTTTCAGTTTTGTTTTTTCTTTTTGGGTTGAATTTGCAGTCGTATGCAGAATGCCCTTTCTTCTTGCAGTGCATGCAGGGTATTGCTGGATTGAACCAATATTTGTTGGTCGTATGGCCTGGTTTGTGACAATGATCGCAGGAAGAAGATTGTTGATTCGAGGACTTTGTCTTCTCGAATCTTGGTTTGTTTTTCTTCTTTCCTTTCATGAAGAGAGCCTTCTCTTGAACACTGCTTCTCTCTCCTTCGTCTCTCATCAGTCTCTCATCAACGACAAGATTGACTGCTTTGTCGAATGTCATATCTGGTAGACTAAGTATGAGCATTCTCAACGGCTGATAGGACATCGATAGAGATTTCATGAAGTACATGCTGCTGTGGTGCTGGGACCTGGTGCTCCTGTCCTGATGCAACGAATTGAGCGAAGATCATTCTGATCTTCTCAACGTGCTGATCCAACTGGTTGTCATCCCACCGTATTGATTGCAGCTGATTATGAAGGTGCACGACTGAAGCTGCAGTCCTCACTTCATACTTCTGCTTTAATCTTTTTCATGTTGCATGGCTGCTTTCTCAGTCTTCAATCTGCATGATTAGATCTTCATTTATGGACAAAACGATGATCGCCATTGTGCGCTCATCCTTTCTGATCCATTCAGCTCTCCTCGGGTCTCCCTATGGAGGTTGCACCTCTGAGAGCTCGGTCACTGACCAGATGCCTTTGCCCTTCAAGAGTGTTTTGATTTTGAATTTTCAGACTCTGTAATTTGCGCCATTGAGACTAATTGCTACTTTGGTCTGGATTGTTGTAGCCATATTATGTTGTCTGGAAGAATCACTGTTGGGATATCAATAGTGACAACTTGGTGGCTCTGATACCAATGTGCTATAGCTTGTTGGATAGGTATTGGAGAGTAGAATGTGTTGCTCTTGTTTCTAAATCAATTTGATTTGTTTTTAGAAGAGTTTTAGGCAATCAGAGAGTTTGAGAGGGTACTCAACTCGTGGGATATGCCAATGTGAGCACACATCTGTCTTTTTCACCATTTTCATCAATTTTCACTGTCAATAAAGTAGGATTGGATAGAAGTGAGTGTTATGAGGTCTTAGACTTTTCATTTCACACATATTACTGTGTTTGAGTCGAAAGTAAGTTCCTAGAGAGTTTATTAGTACATTGAAACTCGTGGGAGAGATAGAATTCTTGCTTGCATGTGCTTCTTTTTTTGTGACTGAAGCGAGATCCAAATTCAAGATAGATTGATTTTCTGTATTGAGAATTTGTTCTCATATCTGTTGCTAAATTTCATAGGGTGGATCAACATCTGTGTTAGATCCTAGATTGAGATAGCAAGCAGCATCCTTTCAACTCCATTTTTCATCATTACTAGAATTTCTCACCAAGAAGATGTCTTCATCTGGTTCACATTTCTTAGAGCACAGTGAGAGATTAACATCTTCCAATCATGCAATGTGGAAGATCAGAATGGAATCATTGTTGATTCTACATGATGTAATAGATATTGTGAGTGGAGCTGAAGAAGAACATGCTGCACCTAATGAAGCTGCAGGACTCCACAAAAGAACTAGAATTGCCCTTCATTTTATAAAAATGAATGTTACCAATGAAGTGATAAGAGAGATTAGTACATGCACCACTGCCAAGGAAGCTTGGGATACTCTAAAAACAATCTATGAAATCAAAAATACTTCTAGATTGCTTACACTTAGAAACCAAATATTTCTAAGTTATCATAGAGTAGATGAGAGTGCTTCATCATATGTCATGAGAGTTAAGGATCTTCATCAAGAGCTAGCTGGTATTAGTGATGCTCTTAAGAACACTAAACTTGTTCAAGTAGTCCTAAATGGACTTAGAGATGAGTATGACAATATTGTGCAGACTTATGTTGTCAGAGAGGATCTTCCATCCTTGGAGACACTGCAAGGTGTTCTCATTGCTGAAGAAAGTAGGCAAGAGAACAAGATGCTGAGCATCAACAGACTTTCATTGAAAGATGGTGGAGATGACAAAGCACTCTTCATCAGAGACAAGTCAAGAGGCAAAGGACAACAACACTTCAAGAAGGACAAAGCCAAAGAAGGTGGTGATGATCAGTCCTCACAAGATGCAACATCCAATGGTGGCAAGAAGAAACTATCAAAGATCAAGATGAGGTAAATGCAAAATGATGCGGAACTCAGAGTAAATAGCAAAATGATCTAAAAATCAGCAATAAAGGTGGCACATGGGTTTTTCTGTGGAAAGAAAGGACATTATGCATCAAACTGTTTCCAAAAGAAGAACCAATCTAGGCAAGCTAACCTTACTAATGAGGATGAGTGTGAGGGTGTAGAGAGTGAAAGAGAGGATTCATTAATGATGTCTACTTTTTCATCTTTTCCTTTTAAGAATGAAGAAGTCTGGTGGATAGATAGTGGGGCTAGTTCCCACATGTCTAGTTCTAGGAACTCTTTCACTAATTTCATGCCATATCTAGGTGCAAAAAGGTCAATCTATACTACTAATGATGTAGAATGTACGATTGAAGGAATAGGTAGCATTCCATTACGTGCATCATCATGAAAATATTTTTGCTTACATGATGTATTGTATGTACCTAGATTGACAAAGAATCTCATTAGTGTAGGACAGTTGTTTGATAGTGGATTGGATGTCAAGTTTCAAGTTGACAAGTGTATAATCTCAAGAGAAAATGAAGTTATTGCTGGAGGATCTAGAATTGGTAAGTTGTACAAACTAAAATCTAGGGAGAGTGCTAACATTTTAGATATTGCTTATGAGACCAAGTTTCTACAGGAGGATCTATGGCATAAGAGATTGGGTCATCCCAATTTCAAAGACATGCAATCTATGGTCAAAGAAAGAAAAGCTATTGGTCTACCAAAGACAATGTCAAAGGAGCTTCTACCTTGTGAAGTTTGTGTGCTGGCAAAGTCACACAGGCCTTTTCCTATATCAAGTATCAAGACAAGGCAACCATTTGAACTTGTACACTCAGATGTTCATTTCTCATCAACTAAGAGCAAAGGAGGAGCCAACTGCTTTGTCTCTTTTAGAGATGATTATACAAGACATTCTTGGATCTATATGCTGTCTTCAAAAGCCAGGGTTTATGATGTTTTTCTTACTTTTAAAGCTTATGTAGAGAAGCAGTTTCCTTTCAAGATAAAAGCTTTAAGAAGTGATAGTGGAGGGGAATACACTTCCAATAAGTTTGAAGACTTTTGTGAGAGAGAGGGTATTCAAAGAGAGTTCTCTTGTTCATATACTCCTCAACAAAATGGAGTTGTTGAGAGAAAAAATAGAACTTCGTGTGAATGTGCAAAAGCCATTAGGCTGGAAGCTTCTCTGCCTAAAAAATTTTGGGGAGAGGCAGTTGCATGTGCAAAATATCTTTGTAATAGGCTTCCAAATCTTGCAATAGGAGGAAAGACACCATTTGAGATGTTGTATAAGAAAAAGCCCAAGGTAGATCATCTTAGGATTTTTGGCTGTGTATGCTTTGTGCATGTACCTCTAGAAACTAGGAAGAAGGAAGATCCTAGTGCAGTAAAAGGAATTTTTGTAGGTTATGCATCTACTAAAAAAGCATACAAGATTTATTTGCCCTCTACTAACAAAAAAGTTGTTAGTAGAGATGTGGTCTTCCATGAAGATCAAAAATCTAACTTGGATGATGTTCAAATCAAAGAGACTCATGCAAGATCAATCATCAACCTTGATGCTGTTCAAGAAGAGGTGAGGCCGAGGCTTGAGGAGGAGCAAATTCAAGCTACCACACCAAGAAGATCTACACGAGCAAGATCTGAGCCAAGGAGGCTCACATATGATGAAGAAGGAAGGCAAGTGGAAGGTGAAACTTCCTATCATGCACTTTTTATATTAGATGAAGAGCCTAAGGATGTCCAAGAAGCTTTTCAATCCAAGGAGTGGGTTGAAGCAATGACCCAAGAATTTGAAGCCTTGATGTCAAATAACACATGGGAGCTTGTGGAGCCACCAAACAACATGCATGTGATCGGATGTAAGTGGGTATTCAGAATCAAGTATAATCATGATGGATCTATCAATAAGTATAAAGCAAGACTTTGTGCTAAAGGCTACTCACAGATTAAAGGTCTTGATTATGACGGTACCTTTGCACCAGTTGCAAAGATGGTAACAATTCAAATACTCATCTCTCTTGCATGTTTTCACAAATGGAGTATGTTCCAGTTTCATGTTTCTAATGCATTTCTCAATGGTTACCTTGAGGAGGAGATTTATATGGAATAGCCTCCAGGTTTTGTGAAGGAAGGTGATGAATCAAAAGTTTGTCTTTTGTTCAAAAGTCTATATGAACTGAAACAAGCACCAAGGTCTTGGTATGCAAGGCTCAATTCTTATCTCATATCACTTGGATTTTGTCTAAGTGAATATAGCCCTTCTCTGTATTATAAGTTTGTAAGTATTCTTCTCATCTATGTAGATGATATCATTCTTTGTGGAAACAGTGAGAAGTTAGTTGAAGAAACTAAGCATGCACTTGGTATTGAGTTTAAAATGCAGGGTTTAGGAGTTCTTCACTATATTCTAGGCCTTGAAATAGATTTTTGGAAAGATCATGCATCTATAAGCCAAAGTAGATATGCACTTTCCATGCTCAGGAAATTTCATATGGAGAACTGTAAAGGCATAGATACACCTATGGAGCACATTGTAAAAGTTCCTATTAAAGATGATGAAAAATCATTTCAGGACATTACTCTTTATAGGAGTCTTATTGGATCACTTATTTGGTTAACAGTGACTAGGTCTGATCTAAGATTTTGTGTTCATAAGCTAAGTCAACACATGTAGGATCCAAAGTTATATCATTGGAAGTTGGCTAAAAGAGTCTTGAGGTATATATATTCTACCTTGGATTATGGACTATACTATGAAGGAGAAGATATGACTTTAGTTGCTTTTTCAGATTCAAATTTTGCAGGAGACAGGTTGGATAGAAAATCCACAAGTGCTTACACTATATTTCTTGGAGGAAATTTGGTTTCTTGGCTATCGAAGAAGCATGCAACTATTTTCTTATCATCCTATGAAGCTGAATATAAATCTCTTACAACCACACCAAAGGAGGTGTTATGGATCAAAAGGCTACTTTTGGAGCTTAAGTGTTATGTAGATGAAGATTTACCAATTATCAAGAATGATAACATTTCTACTCAGGCTCATGCAAATAATCCAGTCTTTTATGCAAGGAGCAAGCATATTGAAGTGGCTCATCATTTTGTAAGAGAAAAAGTCATTGGAAGAGAGATCTCATTGGAGCACGTTTCATCTTCAGATTGTGTTGCAGATCTTCTCACCAAGCCTCTACTCAAGAATGTCTTTATGAAGATGACATCTAACCTTGGCCTAATTTCAAAATCTATGTTGATAGGAACATAAATTTTAAGGAGGAGTAAATATTATCTTCCTATCTCGAGTTTGGGGTCATGTCCATGATAATTTCCACCTGATTTCATGTTGTACATATAAGGAGTGTGAATTGAGCACATATCCTTCTAGTGTAGCTCAGATTTGAGTTAGATAGGTTCAATTATGATGACATGCAGATGTTTAGATAGCATGCAAAGTCTTACTGTATGCATGCAACCCACATGCAATCAGTGCATGCAACATGCAAAGTAGTTTATGTGATCTACACATGTCTAGGCAATTTTATGAGTTGACATGCAGTACATGCACCATACATGCATGCAGTTACACATGTGGATCTCTGGTAGGTGAATTAGTTCAGTTAAGTGGACTTTCCATGCAACTCCACTATAGGAATTCGAGTCTCTCTCATGTAGGGAAAGTTGGGCATATTTTGCCATATTGTGAATATTGAGATTTTCGTGTTTTGGACTCATTCTCTCTCTACCCGAGTTTTCTATGTATAATTTTCTCTCTCTACTCGAGAGCAGCCTCTTTTTTCCATACTGAACACTTAGAATTATTCTAACATTCATTTCTCATAGTGAAGAGTTAGATTTTTTCATCAGATGTATGCCATTGTGCTCTTGCCTTAGATTTTTGTTCTTTGATCAATCTTGTGCAATCGCAACACCTCAGTAAGATCCGGGAGGGTGTGTGGTGAAGTTCACACGTGCTAAAAACTTCACACTTTGTGCTATGGTGGAAACACAGAGGATGCACTAATTCTGAATGCCTATTTCGATTCAAACTGGGCTAGAGACGTGGGCACTTGAAGATCCACCTCAGACTATCTATGCTTCCTAGCAAGAGGACCCACTACAACATATCAAACATAACGTCAACTATTATTTGTAGTCCCCATCATGCATATATTTGTCACATACCATGTACTACTCTACATCTCATTATTTAAGTGCTTGGGCCCTCTCAAGGTTATTGATTACCAAACTAGCCTTGAATAAAATTTTGAGGCATAACTAGTAATCTCAATTGTTGGAGGCCAAGTACCTATGTGTAGGATTATTCCAAATCCTCAATAATTGGACTTAGACTTAACAACTTCCAATGTGGACAATAAAACAAAGTAGGAATCTCTAGTAGTGGGACCTGCATGATGAGGTGCATGTGCATTTGTTGAAGCTTTTTGAGAGGCAACGATATCAACAAGTGAATGAAAATAGGGTTAAAATTTGGATAGGTGGAAAGGAAAGCTCAATTTGATTCAAAAAGTTCTAGTGATTGAGACTTTGAAGTTTTCTTGGTGACAAACATTTGGCCAATTTCCTCCAGTTCAACTATAATGTTTCATAAACCAATTTGGTAACCGATAAGCATGGATCATGTTTATGAGATTTCTTAGTACAATAAATCGAATTATTCAAAAAATCATCTCTAATTTTGATTTATGTTGGTAGTAAAACTGAATATTCACATTTGCATTCATGACCAAATATCATATCTTGATCATGTAGAGAAGTAGATTGCAAGTTTCACAAGAGAAAAATCCTATAGAAGCAAAGTGCCAAATCATAAATTGTGTATCTTTTGGAAATTGTTCTTAAGAAAACAAAACTCTTGTTAAAAAAATTAGAGTAACCAATACGGAATGTCTTATCCTCATTTTCAAGATACACGATCTTGGATATTCTAAATAGACTAATTTTTTTTGCATGTTAGTATTAATCTTTTACAGGTATGTGCTATTAATAATACTTAATCTTTCAATTGTTGAGGCATGATCTTTGGAGATTGAAAATCTTTCTTTTGAAGGTTAGTTCACATTGTTTGAAATGCATCAATATGATATTAAGCATTGCAAGCATCAAACGAAAGTCATGGCAATATGATATAATCTTTTGTCAAACTCAAGAGTTGAAATGAAGGAATACTAGAAAATGGTGTATTACCAAGATAAAAGCACACACACACACACACACACACACACACACACATCTTTCCTATGAAAGTGATTTTAACTTACCTATTATCTTAAGCTTGTCTAAATATGAATCATGTAGATAATATGTGAATTGTTACTTTGTTCACAAAAGTTCCAAATGTGTATGAATCTAGCAACAACTTGTAGGAACTAGGCACCTCTAGTATTTGTGTTATGTCACATGAAATATGTAGGTATGATTTCTAAGAATACAATTAACAACAACCTTAAAATATGCTTATTCAAAATGACCTTCTTTGATCCATCTTCATGTTTAACATTATAAGAGAGAGTAAATTTTTTTCTTATTGTACTTTTTCAAACCAATTATTGAGTTCTTCTAGTCCTCTCTTAAATGCATGCTAATAGTTACATGTGAGTCGGTTGACTTATATGATTATGTTGATAGTTGTCAATAAGTTTACTTGGAATGTGTAGAAATGACAAGCAAATGACTTGCATTGCCAATTATAATTTCTCTTTATTATATACAAAGCTTAGTGTAAATATGGAGGAAGCATTTGCAAGGGAAAAAGTCAAAAGTGCCAATACAATATAAGCATGAATGATGGGTTTGACTATGTGTTCACGAAACTATAGCAAATCTCACACACTACCTACTACATTGAAATTTTAGCTCTACGTTCCCAAAAAGTATTGAGAATATGTTACATAATTTTTATTTGACCAACTTTGTCAATTGGTGAAGTGGGTGGGGAGTTTATCATGGTTCATTCATGAAGTTCCAAAAGGTGAAACTCGTGGTGGCTTAATATTATATAATAGTTCAAGAGTTTGTTTGTAAACTTATAATGCAAGAAGATGAAAGAGGGAACACCAAAACTTAGTGAAATGACCTATAAATTTAGGAGATCTCCAAAACTACAAAATATATAAGACATACTAACTATATAACAGAAGTGTGATGAGCATTCTTATAGAAATTGGAAATGAAGGTATGGGATGGAGATTGACTATGAGACATGCAATGATAAGACTATAAGACACACCCTAAGAACTATGGTGAAAGTAGAAAATTTGATAAATGTGAATTGCAAGGGAAATTGTACCTCACTTGAATTTACACGTAGTTCTTAATGTGTAGCTCACTTGAGTTTACAAGTAGTTCTTAACGTGATCACTTACAAATAATCAAGTGTAAAACATTAAATCCATTTGCCTAAAAGCCATTTCCAAAAAGCATGACAACAATTGACAAAATTTAAACTTCAAGGAAACTAGATTCTTGCAATGAACCAATGTTGGAAATGAGTAACAAGATTTCATTGAACTTTCATGTGTTTGAAAGAGATTACTTAAGAAGGATGTTAAAATTTAGTTTCATGTTATACGAGGCTTCCAAGGCTTTCATGTGTTCCAAAATTAATCTATGTTTAGACCAATAAAAAGTGAGCTAAACTTAACAATCGTATAGCTACTTCTAGCTATTAGTTAAACTTTTACTAGATTATAGGAGGCTAAAGAGGTATCTACCTTTATTTATTAAAGTAATGGGGCCATTGGGCCCTATAAAGCCATGCAAGTAGTCTTGAAATTATTAAGATTCTATTTATTCGACACCCTACACTAAAAAATTAGTTTTTAAAAAATTGAGGCACTTTGTTAAACATCATGTTTTGATGAACCTGTGAGGTTGAGTAGGGGATCTCGGATCATTTAAAACAAGGTTGTAGTAAGTTCTTTGTTAAAAAGCCTTTGACTAACAAGATGTTTCCCACATGCTCTTGAAGATTGCAAAAGAAGAAGTTGATAAGCATCCAATTTTGCAAGGGTTGGCAAATTGTCATGCAACAACATCCTTGTTAGTTTCATCTCTCTCTCTCTCTCTCTCTCTCTCTCTCTCTCTCTCTCTCTCTCTCTCTCTCTCTCTCTCTCTCTCTCTCTCTCTCTCTCTCTCTCTCTCTCTCTCTCTCTCTCTCTCTCTCTCTCTCTCTCTCTCTCTCTCTCTCTCTCTCTCTCTCTCTCTCTCTCTCTCTCTCTCTCTCTCTCTCTCTCTCTCTCTCACATGATTGATACTCATTGTTATTTCGTTGAGTTATTTACCCTTTCCCGAGTCATTTAAACCCCCCCCCCAAAAAAAAAAAAATGCCAAAAAAGAGCTTTTTTAAGTTTAAAAAACTTCTCAATGGGCTTTACCTCCACTATCAACGGTCAGGTGATGCTCTATCATATCCGACGAACAAGCTTACTTACCTCATACATGAAAGAGAAAGACAAATGACATAAAGGAGAGTGCCACTACTACAACTTTACCACACTTCCTCCTTCTTCTCCTCTTCCTCTTCATGCTGGCAGTAGCGCCATCTACGATCAAATGATTATCATCATTACACACTACGGTATGTTATATTTTTTCATTCATTATTGGTTGATATATTTATGGCATGTTTGCTAGTTTTTTTGTACTCATTAAATGATGCAAGGAGAGCGCTGGATCGCGATCCACCAACACCTTTGTTTGATCTTTAGGAATGAAGCATTTCATACTCTTTTGGAAAAAACACATGGGCTTTCAATCACGTTTTTACTGCTCTTTATGAATGAAATATCTAATTGCACATGCATTACACTTTTTAGCAAGCATTACGCTTGATCGTTGTGTGCTGAAAATGCTTGGATACCTCTTCTGTCTACGGACATAAACCATGATAAATGCATTTTTATTGCTTAAAAGATCAAACTTGCCCTCACTGGAACAACAATGAGCATGTCTCTTACTGATAGATTGATTGTATGTATTGTTGTCACACACTGGAAGCAAATTTCTTAACTCCATTGCTGCCTAGACAACGATGGAAACATTACAATACACTAAACTAATCGTCTCTTTGACGAACGTAGGTGCACCATCGTTGGTAGACAACGGTCTACCACAATATAAACACACTCTTTCTCATCTCTTGATTTCACTTTGTCATAAAAAGGATACGAACAATGATGTGTCTCTTTATTCTCAGCAGTTGCTAAGACTATAGAAGCGCTCATTGATTCACTCTTTGGATTCGAAGTGCACTCTCACACAGGAATGTGTATGGCAAGCATCCTCATGAATAGACTGAAAGATAGCATACTTGTCAGTGTAAGTTTAAGTTACTAGCAATAAGTAATGGTCTGGTTTCAAATAACAATGCTAGATAGCATTACTCTTGACACTACCACCATTCACAATGGCAGTAACTAGAATCGAACTCGCTTTATATCACTCTTCGAAGGATACGTTTACAGTAACAACTATGGCTTTCTCACAAGATTCTCTTACAACATCTATTCAAGTTAGTGTCACACTACTCTATTTGGGGTACTTAAGAAATAGCATACAAAGACATTGATGCTAAGATAAAAAGTATGAAAACTCTCTACCAAGAAGAAGTAAACTGCTAGTTCAAATTTTGATTGCTTATAAAAATGTATACCTCATCAAACATGGCATAGCTTATAATGCTTCTACAGTTTTTCCCATGGGTAAACGTTATAACCAGTGATACAAGTGTTGATAACCTAGGTGCCCTTAAGGCACATGGAATTGTGCAAGGGATCGCTGCACTTGTAGAGATTGGAATGGCATGGATTTGCTCTGATCCTATTGCAAGTGTTAGGGTAACATACTTGGCTAAATATAATTGAACACATGTATTGTTGTAATTTTTAGACACGATCGGTATAAAAAATGAATGAAACGGAGTGATAGCTGGCGAACTCTTAGAAAGCATGGATTTTTCTCAAGTGTTATCATAGTGGTGCTTTACCTATGATGGGTTCAAGTATTGGTATGGCATGGATTTTCCCCATATCTGAGTACCGATCCATGCTATCCCCTGTTTGCTAAATTTCAATCTATTTAACTCAGTTATTTTTTCAAGAACTCATGCTTCAATTCTAAACAATAGATATGGACCAATACCATAAAACTGATCAGAATGGCAGAATGCCCTGATACGATAATGATTTGGGATGGCCTATTGTTATTAATCATGATTACATAGAGAAGATTGGACTACATTTTTAAATCAAATATTTTAAGCTATTAAGCTGCTAAACGTTAACAACCCAAACTCAGTCGTCTCCGGGTCAGGAACAAGAAAGAAAAGAATATTTTTTGATTTCAAAGAGATAGCGCAAAGAATGAGTTACTAGTCAAGAGATTAAATTCTTACAGGGATTGATCGATGTGCAGGATGATAACATGACATAAAGAAGAAAAGCTACTATTTGTGCAAAAGGTGGACGTCAGCTTACTACCAATAGTGATACATGGAGATCTTTTTTGTATTTATATTACCGTAATAGAGTTTTTGAAACCATGCATGTGAAGCAATTTTATGCTCACATTTTATTCAAAATTTTTGGTGTTATAAATGAACATTTTGATGATATTATTTTTGGTTGGTCATACTTACCAAATGTTAAAAGTGATTGGTATTTTTCCTATTTATTACAGATCTCTAGCCTTATACATGAGTCCTTTCATGATATTGTGTTTGCTTGGTCATTCTTGCTCTTCTCTGAAACATTTCAAAAATTTCATTTCGGAAAAATTTGATCATGTGCTTACAACGGATTGCAATAGTATTAGAAGCACCTCAAAAAATTTATAGAAAAAGGTCTTAATCATATCGTTTTGCAACATATGCATATACAACATTGCTAATGAACTATATGATGGTTGGATCAAACTTGTGAGAGTTCTACCTGTTTATGCAATGATGGACGAAGATATAGTTTTAAAACACGTTGATATATGTAGACTTGCCGCTATTGAGTTTTTAAAAGAAAGAAAATACCCAACCTTGTGTGGCTTTATTCAAACCCAACCTTGTGTGAATTTATTCAAAAAAAAAGTTTCCCACAATTTTGGTTATAAGGGCTCTTCCACAAAACTTCCTCATGAACTACTATATATCACCTGTTTTCGACTAAAGCTTTTCTACTATATGCTTTGGAGTTTTGCTCACAACAGAGAGCATGCCCTATCAACTTTGGGTCATTCGTTTCTGATGTATGGTATGTGGTCTAACTCTCATTAGAGGAGTTCTCAATATCAAAAAGACCCTTTGTAAGGATACTTTTATTTTTTTTTCTTTAGTTTCGACCGTCACCAGGCCCAATCAAAATGCACAGATTTGAAATCTACGTAACGTAGTTCAAATTACCAGAGAAATAAAAATGCAATATAGAAAACTTTGAAATTTGTGTCCGGGCAGCATGGACGTATCCCACTGGTTTTTTCTTCCTGCCCGACACGTGCTAATCTGCCCGACATCAATACCTCAAGTTAAATTAACCTGACTATGCTGGTTAGTATAATGAGATTTTCTAACTATACTAGTTACAGTTATAGATATATAGTATGTACAGTTACATAAAATATGGTATATGCAGTAACTGTGACTATGTTGGCATTCACATTAGATTAAATGTGATAGAGAAATTGAAATTAAGTATCATATCAGAGATTTTTGGCACCCAAGCTTTGAAAATAGCAATGGAAAGGAGACCCAAATCTACAATCGAGTCTGTGATTCTTTACAATGAGAAAGATGAAGCTGATAACTGGAAGCCAACAAAATATACGAAGAATTCATGGGTATTGCTGCATCCATCATCAAAGGGCAATTTTCGACAAAAGAAAAGAGCAAAAATGACTTACAAATCTTATTGGAAAGCAAAAATTTTGGAGTTTAAGACTACCCTGGGAGGTCAATCGATATCAGAATTCTTAGTACAACATGTATATATGCATTCAGAAATCAAAGTACATGATATCAATCCTCATGATCATAAAAAATGTGATTGTAAGTATATTTAAACTTATGCACTCTACAACAATCATAGGTGATTTTCTTTATTGATGCTCTTCGGATTATGATTTAAATGCTTCAACATTGTTTTTGTTTTCAGATTTATATCCATCATGCATAAGTGAATGGGAGCCCGCACATAAACTTGCAGGAATATTAGACGTGATTCACTCTGATGTTGGAAAGCTGCAATACAGAGGAAGAAGTCCAAAGGAACTTGCAGATTGTGGTATCTATTTTTATGAATCTTTATATAATCCACAAACAGATGGAGGTTTTGGCAAGCTTGAAGCAATTCCATTGCCTAGTTTTCAAAGTGATGAGTGGCCTACTCCTGATAGCATTGTTTCTGAATCCTTGAGATGCAAGCTACTCATTGATATTAGAAATGCTATGAAGACAAGCTCAGGCTCAAAAATTGTTCACCTAAGTTGGTTTATCTCGTTACATATATTTGTTGATTTTTTCTCGAGTGCTAATGTCCGTAGGATACCAACTTTATTTGTTTGCAAGGATTTATTGAAACAGATGACTTTGTTGCTGGTATTGATTTTGATGATGAGGAGGGACTTATGACTGGTGAAGAATGTCTGACTAAGGCTTTATCAAATATTGCTGAGGATGGGCGAGGCAGACCATCCGATGAAGAATTCACGACATTTCAATCCCAGATGGGCTTCCCTTGTCCATCATTAATGCATTTTGCTGATGATTCCACTTCAGTACGTGGTCATTATATTGATCATCTTGATCTGGTTGCTGCTGCTGATGAAGAATGTGTAAGTGTTTAAACTTCCTTGCATTACAATGTTTTTTATCACTGTATGTGATTTTGCTAACATATTTCCTATTGCAGGATTCTCTCATAATTGATGATTTTGCTGTGAGACGAGGTGGTTTCAGACAACATGCATCCTCGTTCCAGAGGGATAGTGGACTTGGCCACTATCTTAGGCATTTCCTGAAGAACGAGATCTGTATTGCTCATTCCAAGCTGAGCCCAGTTGGGGAGAGTCTTATAATGACTGTTAAAGTTTTATCATTTTACCTAGGAGGACATAAATGTGTTAAGACAAATAGAATTATTTTTGTCAAAAGATCTTATGTTTTGAACATTTTAGGTTTTACTGATGGGAATGTTCCTTTAAAGAGCTCTCGTTATTCATTGTATTCCACTTATATTGAGCTTAGTGGAAATAAGGATAATGCACATCTATTAGATGCATACGCTAGCAGAGAATTTCTTCATGACAATACTGCCATAGAATCTAACACACGATCTGATGATGAATAGTTGACACTTTGTATTTTGTTATAATACAATCAATACATTTACATTGAGTATTTTTCCTCTCTTGTTCAATGAATTTGCAAAGCAATTTTGAACATGTCATGATTTGATGACAATGATGATCTTCTACTCAACAATAATCTAGTTTTCTCTTCCTGTATAAACTTGCATGCTTTTCTAAACTTGTTGTATTGTGTGGACTTTGTTATATGTCGAATCTGAACTTTGTGGTAGAACCACTAAAACAATTGACAAATGTAGTTTCATCTTTCATTGGTTCCTCCATGTTGTGTATTTAGATGAAATGTTTCTCGTGCTTGCCAATGTGACTTCTCCATCCCTTGTGATGACCATACACTCAAGCTTCCATATGTGTTTGCAAAAAATGTTGTATGATCTCTTAGTATGTGCTGCATATGTCAAAATCATAATGTTAGTCTTATGTTTGGATCTAAGTATATTTGAAAAACTGAAAGCATCTTGAAAATTTTATACTCACCATGTAATAAGTGATGTGATCTTCTCCCCATGCTTTTACATTGATTCTTTATTGTCAGTAATAGGTTCATTCCTTTTACAGATTGAATCAGCTTTGTAGAGCACGCGGTTTCGTTCGGTATTGTCTTGTGCTCTACCACATTATTGACATGTATATTTTGCTATACTTAATCTAATAACAGCTCTTTTGTTCTGCGTTCAGATTTGTGTCAATGTTGCTATGCTTATTTTTCATTCTCTATGACTTTCTTGTTGCTCAATTTGGTAATCTGTTCTTAGTGCGTTATTATTAGTCTAGCTGTTGACGACTAATTTTTAGTCTTGCCTTTCGCAAATTATTCGCGACTGATTATCAGTCGAGCTCAGTCTAGTTCTTCGCAAATCATTTGCGACAAATTATTCTTCTAGTGTTTTATTGATGTTTGGCTATGTAATCAGAACAACCGTGATTTCTATCACTAATGTTCTGTTCGTTTCTGATAGGCGTAGTCATGCTGAGGGAAAGAGTCATATAGCTCATTCCGCTGCGCGCGAACACTTTCCGTTTGAGTTCGTTTCTCATTCAAGTTTTGAGTTCGTTCCTTTTTTGTGTTCGTTTTCTTTTTGAGCTATTTTCGTTTCTCACACATGACATATCCTCTTTCCTCCAACATGGTATCAGAGTTATTTTCGTAGCCTGATAAGCTTCCATAGTACAAGACTCTACTAGCCGATAGAGTAATTGTCTTCTTGTTCTGTAATTCTGTACCAAATTTTCATACTTAAGTCACTGATAATTTTTCCTATCACTTAGAATAATCTTCCACATGGATTCCCAAGGGAAAGCCAGGCCCATCATGGACAAGCTTGATGGAGCCAATTACCATTTGTGGAAATTTAAGAAAACTGTACTAATGGCTAAATAATTGTATGACGTTGTTACAGGTGCAGAAGGAAAACCCGAAGCAGACGACGCAATAAGCACCAGATGGAAAGGCTTTCACGCTGATCATCCTCAACATTACGGATACCCAGATTGGCCATGTATTTGATTGGCTTTCCCTCCAAAATGTAAACCCTACTATTTTTGGGTCTAGATTCAGTGTACCCAAAGTTCAAATTTGAATCTCTCTCAAACTCGACTACCAACTTTCCCACACGTTCAAAAAGTGTTTATTGAATGTATTTTGAACTAATATAACTTCAAAAAGTTTCTCTCTAAGTCTAAAATGATTTTTGGCCTCATATTGACAATTTACCAAAATATGACTAAACTTGTTGAAATCTCTCACATATTCCACCTGCAAGAGCAAAATTGCCAAAATCACCATCAATCTTGATCTCCAAAAAGTGTATGTACAAACAAGCTCCAAATCCATATCTAATGAGCTCAAATCTTAGCATTATGGTTATCCTTAGTCAGGTATAGACTAGTCCTACCATCTAAGCCCCTAATCTAGGAATCACACCCACTTGGTGGTTGGATTGGTGTGTTACATTTTCACCAGAATTCCTCAAAATTAGCCTATAGTTTAGGACCTTGATTTTAGGGCTCAATTCGGCCACCTCTAAGCATCTAAATGGATTTCAATTAGCTTTGAATCAGTACCTAATTACGTACAAGAGTGTGTGACATTTGGCCATCTATAATGGTGGCACTTGGCAATAAACTACTAGCTAGTTTTTACATATTTTCACAGTAACAACAACAAGCAAAATGCCTTGAAGGAAAACATTCACTTTAAGTCCAAGCAACAAAAACACCAACAACAAAAAAAACCACAAATGGCAGCCTTTGATATTAGGTCAAAAAGCAACAACAATGATAGACACTATTGGGCAGTTCTCAACTTTTGTTGAAGCCCCTCCAAGCAACAACAACAATACATTTTGAAAGGTAGCCTTCAACTTTCATCCAATCAACATCAACAACAAGAGGCCCCAATCAACTTTCATCCACGCAGAAACATGCAATAAGCTTGGAAGGGTTGCCTTCATTTTTAGGTCAAGCAACAACAACAATAAACCCTCCTAAAGGACAATCTTCAACTTTTGTCCAAGCAACAAGAATAATGGGCCCCAAAAGGGTAATCGCCAACTTTCATCTGTGCACCAACAACAACAACAGACTTGAAAGACATGCCTTCATACATCATCCAACTAAAACGATGACCACACAAGGCCACAAAACACCCTCAAACATGCACATGGAGACTCCAACTTGAGGGGGTAAACTCACAAGCCAAGATTGTATCCACCACAAAGCTATGGAATCATTGGATTAACTCAATTATCATTATTTGATACCTTTTGAGTTTTTTGGCATCACTTGTTGAATTCTATTTTACAGATCGAAAATTTTCCTTTCATGCTTAGTAAATAAATAAATAAAAGCATAGGTGCAGTCACATTATCCTTTATGCACAAGTAAATAATTGTGACATTTTACGTTTCATCTATGAAGTGGATAAATCATTCAAAGAATGTCAGTCATCATAAAAACAATTGTGAAGCAAAATCATAAATTTTGAAAGTGACATGCCAACATAGTATGAATTTTGAATTCCTTAAAATTCCTTTCAAAAATATAGTGACCCATAAAACGTACGTAGAAAAATTGAATGGCAATACACCCATAAAGGTCACAAATTTCGGGCCATGCAAAAAATTTTAGCCATAAACTAAAATGCTTTACCAATTCTTTATGCTTCAAAAATGGTTTTTTTGGTGACCTTTTGATCGGATTAAATGGTTCTACAATCATGGCTAGTGTCTTATGACCTTCTCGTTATTTTATGAGTGTTTAACCTGGTGGAAAGGTCACTAAAAACCTTGTCCCCAATATTTATACATCTTCAATATCAGATCTCAAATATGATGGTATTTCAGAGGTATATGCTTGGTTTTTGAATGGAAAATCGGATCCTGGGCTAAATAAATAACACTCTAAGAATCCATCTTCATGATGGAGGGTCTTGATGAGGTATGCCAATCCCTTCCAACATCATCTTAAGCCATATTACCTCATTTGCCACCTTTGAAGCTGCTTCGCATGAAGATTGTGCCACTAGTGTTTGCTTCTTGTAGGTCCAAATGATCACAGTTCCACATACTATCGAACATCCACATGTTACAGACTTGTTGTCATCTTTGCAACAAGCCCTGCTTGCATCATTGTAGTGTTGTAAAATAAATTCCTTCTCTCTTTTGTAGATCAACTCCAAATTGTGGGTGCCTTTCAAATATTGCAAGATTCGTATTGCCATCTTCCAGTGTTGCTGGCTAGGATTGGAGGAGAATTGACTGAGTGAATAGACAAAGAATGCCAAATCGGGTCTCGTACAAACTATAAGATACATGAGACTCCCAATCAGATTTTGATATGGTATTCTCTCCATCTTATGTCTCTCCTCATCTATGATTGGGCAAGCTTGCTTCGACAATCTGGCTCCAGTTATCATAGGTGTCGCCTTCTCTTTGCATTTGATCATCCCATATTGCTTCAACACTTTTTCAGCATATTTGGACTGGTTCAGATGCATGACTCCTCTTATTCAATGTCTTTTCATCTGCAGCCCCAGACATTTCATCGCTTCTCCTAGATCTGTGATTTCGTAATTTGTAGATATCTGAACTTTTGTTTCTTTAATCAACGTCAAAAACTTTCCTATCATCAGAGAGTCATCCTCCATAAATATTGTCAAACTCACAAACTTTCTTTCTATTCTTTTAATGTAAAAATTGCAGTCAGGTAGTGTAGGATGGAAGCCTAGAGACTTCAGAAAACTATCGAGCTTCTTATACCAAGCTTGCAAGGCCTGTTTAAGACCGTAGATGCATCGGTGCAATCGACAGACGTAATCTCGATTGTTCGATTCTATATATCCTTTGGGCTACTTCATGAAAATTCCTTCATCTAAGTCTCCATGGAGAAAGATTGTTTTGACATCAATTTGATGTATCTCCAAATCGTATTTTGTGGCATAAGCAAGGAGTAGTCGTATGCTCGACATTTTAACCATTGGGGAGTATGTGTAGAAGTAGCTGATACCATATCTCTGAGTGTACCCTTTGTCGACAAGTCGAGCCTTGTATCTTCCGACACTACCATCTGATCTCAACTTCTTCTTTTACACCCATTTACAGTCAGCCTTCTTCTTTCCTTCGAGAAGTGGTTCAAGTGTCCACTCCTAATTTTGCCTCATCGATTCGATCTCTTCCGACATTGCTTGCTTTCAAAATTCTCCTTCAGGATTTCGCTCGACGACTCGTTTGTCCCAAAGTCCGACTCAGCACTTGTGTTGGAATTCGATAGTTCGGTGTCGATGTTGTGCCGATTTGTCGGCCGTTCGGGGAATGATGGAGAAGGGTTGCATGAGTTCACCATCTCTAACAATTATAGGGCCCCAAGTAATCTGTCCATTTTTTTAACAAATGAATTAGCTACCTAGCCACTTTTGCTACGTCACAATATGACCAATGCTCCCAACTTGAATAGCCTCTAAACTTCAAACCAAAGAATTTCATGGTAAATCACATTAAAACTAGAAAATTTTGCAAAAAGAAGTAGGGGTCCTTATATGTGGTAATGGCTCTCCCAATGGCCATTACCTACTACATATTGTTCATAATAAAGCTAGTTAAATTAGCAAGCATTGTAGAACAATGAATCAAAAATTATGAGCCCTTTGCATACATCTTGCTTCATGCGAGACGCTCTATGGAGTAGTTTGGTCACAGTGTAAATAAAACATTGAGGACTCTTGCAAGACTTGACACTTTTAGCTTTGAAATGAGAATGTTTCAAGCGTTACAACATTGTTGGCAAGAGGAGTGGATATGCAAGTTGACTCTAGATGGAGGTGGGGTAGCAAAGCATAAATACAACGTTTCTCCTTGGGATGACAATATGCTTCTAGTTGTGTGGTCATATTTGATCCTAGGGTATTTGTTCACAATGGGTCCTCATTCATATTTGAGAAACACAACACTTAATGAGCATGAACCCATCAAAAAATTTAAAGAGTTGACAAGATAAAAGGCTTCCAAAGGATCAAACTCAATTGAATATCCAGATTTTGAAATGTGTTGTATTTCCCTATAGGAGTTGAGTTGGATAAGCGTGGTTAATGTATCCATATAGACCATGCTCAAATATTAATCACTACAAAAAAAAAGAGGCACACATGGGAGCCTTGTTCTTCAAACTTGATTATGTTTTATGTGGAATTTTTATGTACACAAAAAATTGTATATAGTCATGTTAGTGCAATCTATACCCACAAGGCAAGTTCGACAAAAAAAATCCTTGATAATTACTTTCTTCAACAACTTTGTCACTTGGAAAAACAATTTCGAGATATTATGGTGCTAACATCTTTAGATTCAACTCAAATTAGAGGTATTCGCCTTGTTATTTGTTTAATGTATTTTTTTATATTGTTTTTGCAATTGCATTACTGGTTGCAAGACCAAAACTAGTAAATTGGTTACCTATAGCGATCAAGGCACATCCCAACACCCTCAACGAGCAAGGTGAACAATCTCTATGAGCAACATAGATGACCTCAAAGGCCAAGGAACAACAATGGCCCTAAAGGGCAGCCCTTCAACTTTTGTCTAGGTTCCTAGCAACAACAAGCAACACGCGTTGAAGGGAAGCCTTCATGTTTAGTCCAAACAACATCGACAAACCCCAAACGACAACCTTCAATATATAGTCGCAGTAGAAAGAAGAACGACGGGCCCTATTGGGCAGCTCTCAACTTTCATCCAAGCTTCTCCAAGCAACAACGACAATATATTCGGAAGGGTACCCTACAGCTTTCTTCCAGTCAACACCAACAACAAGAGGCCCCAACGGGTAGCCATCAACTTTCATCCACGCATGAACATGCAATAGGTTGGAAGGGTAGCCTTCAAACTTATTTCACACAACAACGACAAGAGACCTCCTGAAGGACAACCTTCACCTCTTGTCTAGACACTTCCAAGAACCAAGAATCACAAGCCTCAAAGGGCAATTACCAAATTTAATCCACGCATCAACAACAACAAATTTGAATGAGAGGCCTTCATACTTCATGCAACTGAAACAACGACCACACAAGGCCACAAAACATCCTCGAACATGCACATGGAGACTCCAACTTGAGTGGGTAAACCCACAAGCCAAGATTTTACCCACCAAAATGTTATGGAACATTGGATTGACTCAAATTTTATTATTTGATATCTTGTGGGCCTTGAGGCATCATGCTAGTCACTTGTGTGCTCCCATTGTATACGTTGAAGAATTTCCTTTCATGTTTTTGAAAAGAAAAGCTCAAGTGCGGTCACATTATATTATGTGCACAAGTAAATAATTGTGACATTTTACTTCTGATTTATGATGTGCCTTAATTATGCAAAGAATGTCATTCATAACAAATGTATGGACATATCTATGTGATCGCCACTTTTGGCGTATTACATAGATTGTATTTTAGCAACAATATGAAAAACAAGAACGAAAAACAAATCATGAAGCAAAGTATGACTCTTTTGAAAGTGACATGCCAACATATTATGAATCTTCAAGTCCTTAAAAATCCTCAAAAGCACAGGGGCCATAAAAAGTCCATATAGAAATTGGAGGATAGTACACCCCACAAAGATCAAAAGTTTTGGGGCATGCATAAATTTCCTCCATATGAAAATGATTTTTTAGTGACATTTTGATTCGGTTTCATGGTCATTCAATTATGACGACTCCTAATGGCCTTGTCAATTTACGAGAATTTTGTTCCCACTACACATACATCTCCAAGATGTCGACCACACGGTTGTAGCATGGAGATTGGAGAGGTTAGAGCATGTAGGGTGGAAGGAATTTTCTCTTACCCAACTTGTGATGATGGTTTTAACTTTTTGCACATTTTTTATTTTCTCTATTACAATGAGTTTTCTTTGTTACGATCTATTTTAACATAAAAATTTTGATCGAAAGATTTATTCACATTGTTGAAGAGCATTGAATGCTGCAAATGTTGAGATTCCTCAAGAAACTAAGCTTTAAGTCCCTATTTGCTACAATTTGTAAGCACAATGTTGCTCGTACAATGTTGAACAACAAATTATGAACTTTGAAAGTGACCTCACCTATTTTTCTTGGCATATTATGAATTTTGAAAGTGACATCGCGTGATTATTTTTGCCTATCATGAAATTTTATGTTTATTAAAAAAACTTACAAGAATAGTGTGCTCTAAAAAAGGTCGTTATGGTCAGCTGATGCTTATTCCTCGTCAAAATTGGACGCATTAAATGCCATAAAATGACTTCTAATTTTAGTAAAGTAGTTTGAAAGGGTATAAGTTGTTGAACTTTCAAAAATGAAAGTCTGAGGTGTTGTGCGAGATTGGTCCAGAACAGCTGCGCTAGTCTTCATGCTCGACCGCTTCACGCTCTTCTCGCCATGATCTACGTCCGAGATGCCGCCTTTTTGTACATACATTTGCTAATGTAAAATTGTGTATAAACATCAAATCAGAGACAGAACATACAACAGAACCAATTCAATCAGTTGATCAATCCAGAACACAGTAACTTGTTCTTTCTCTCTGTTATATCAGAGTATTGTTTTAGGAAGAACACGACTCCGACTGGCCACCGACGAAAGCGAGAGCGAAAGAGAGAGAGAGAGAGAAAGACGGGACTCAATGGCCCACATTAATTTTCACCCCGACCACTTGGATTTCTGCCGCCTGGACCAATCGCGAATGATCTTTCTAAACCGTGGCGCAATCTTAACGTCCTGGATGGGATCCAGCGGTAATAAGAATTCTGTATGCTAGTGCCTTTACGATAGAGAGACTGAGGTGAGATAAGGATTGATGGAGCTTAATGACTTCAGCCCGCCTCCCTGGATGCTGGCCACACATCAGCACATCCAATTGGACACTCTAGACTCTTTTGCTACCGACATGTGGCACAATCTGAATGGTATGGGAGATATCCAGTGGCGGGCCTGCAACCTGAACATGTCATTAAGTAATACGGATGGAGGAACCAGAGGAACCGTATGCTTTGTAAAAATTGGCCCTTCATTTTGAAAGGCCCAGCTAACCATAACGTTAGATAATGGGCCCTGGAGGGCCCGTTATCTAATACGTATAGAAATCTGAGAAGAGAGAATGTGACCCATAAGATGCATACTCTTCAAAAAAAAAATTAGCCATGTCATGTGGTCTCCATCGCCATCCTTTATGCTTGAAAAAGGAATTATTTGGTGACCTTTACACCCTAGGTCATTGGACGTTTTTATTATGACTCAATCGTAAAACCTTACTATAATTTTATGATCATTTTACCAAGTGCAAAGATCATAAAAAAGACCATTCTCCAATACCTAATGAATTATGAAACCTTGCTTTTTCATAGGTGTAGTTTCAACTAACATAAACCTCTTTGGTTTTGCGTCCTTTTTTGCGCGGAAGGGGGGGGGGTGATAATGTCTCCCAAGGCATGATGGGATACAATTCCTAGATCTGCTTAGCATTGTCTCCCTAGCAACGGCGCCAAAAAAATGTCGGACCCTTTCTGTGCGTCCCTTGGATTTGGCATGGGTGGAGCCCGGGGGGGCATTGTGCCAATAATCGCCAAGGCACAAAAACATATTTAAAAATAACTTGAAATCTGGGGCCAAAAATATATACCCCCAAAACCCCCCCCACTTTGGGTACCTTTGGAAATTGGGACCCCCACCAACTAAATAACGTCCTAAGTATACCAGGAAATAAAATAAAATAAAAAAAGGAGAGTGGAAAGGGGGCTTTTAGCTCACCCAGTTAGATGTCAGCCACGTGTGAAAAGGTGCCACGTGTTTTCGTTTGAATGGTGGCTCGTAAGACGTGAGTAAAATCTGTACGATCAGCACCAGGTGTGCCATTTAAGAAAGCAGACAGACAGCTTTTGCTCGATCCATGATCTCCTGTCTGCCCTTTTTTTTTTTTTTTTTTCTGTCTTGTTTTTTGTTGTTTTGGATGAATGGGATGATGGATGATGGAGCAGCAATGAAGGAGCAAACACAATAATGGCACTGAAATGGCGTTTTGATGACGATAGTGATGAGCAGATCCGCAGCCGCTGCAGCACTTGGATCTAGAACGCTTTTCATCTCTGTTCATTGATCTGCAATGCGAGCATGCATGTATGGATCATGTCTTGTTGTAATTGGCTGTTGTTAGTTCTCGTGCATGGCAAGAGTTTTATGATGGTTGTTTTTTTCACTGGAACTCATGCTTGAGCTCAGGGGGGAGGTCTTGTGATTGATTGTTATTTATCTTTCAATTGTCTGAGATGTGGATCTTTGAAGTTTGTGCCTGAAACAGTTAGTTTATGAATGAGTTGGCTTTGGTGTGCATTTCGCTATTATTGAGGCTCTGAAGGCTTTTAGGTTACAGGTTGCGAAGAAAGGGAATGAGCTCAGGCTCTTGGGGTATCTTGAAACCACCCCTGCTTGACAAACTTTTTGAAAGAATAGACCACAAATTTAATACGTGCCTTGATATCGGCCACCTAGGCGTCGATTTTACTTTGTTTTCTGTTCTCAAGGCACCTTCTCAAGGACTTTATTACAGGTTAAATCCGGTCAAAGCACGGTTTATGATGGCTGGCTTACAACGTACACCTCCTTCTCAAAGACACAGCACAGATCTGCTACCAAGTTTTGTATATTCAACATTTGCATTGACTTAAGAATTCTCTTGAAGCTCGACTGGAGTCTGGGAGATATTGCACTGCTACAAGTCAACATTACCATCTCCTCGGGGAAAGAGTTTATATTATAACTCACGAGGGAGCACTAGCTTTGGATGCGCTCTCGGAGTTCATAATAAAGAAATGCAAGGATCATCGTGACTTTTTCATTAGCTATTTTATGTCATTACATTCAGTGTCTAAGGTGGATGGGCCATCTCATATCTTATTCTTGCCTGTTGATAAAGAAATGCATGAATGATCATAACTTCTTCTCCGGCCCTTTTATGCCATTACATCCATTTTCTGAGCAGGACTGGCAATCTCATTCACTATTCCAGCTTTTTTTTCCGGAGGGAAGGAATCTTGAGGGACACTTGAGCAACTCTTGGTACAGTAAATAAAACTCCAGGATACTGTGGATCCACCCTGACGCTGCGGTTATGAGTTGGAAGCATGAAGAGACATTGTGTGAATAAGTGTAACTTTTGAGTTTTCAAAGGTTTTCAGCCAGCGTGAAAGGAGTTCTCAGTTTCGAGTTTTGGTATAAGTGAGGCTTCACCTGTTGCAAAAAGACAAGGATCGTTGAGCTTCCAAACAAATATAAAGCAAAGCAAGCCAGATCTGCTGCATCTAATAATGGAAGGTACTTGTTTGTTTATGTCAGAGTCGTATAGTAATCAGTCTAAGAGTTTAAAAAGGAATTTTGGCATCTTACCGTCTTTCAAAATATCATGTGACAGATGTACTTCAGAGTTACCCTTGTATTTTGAATGATGAAATGCTGTTTAAGCCTGCTGAGATCTACATTTTTTGTGGTCAAGAACCAGTTCTCTAAGAGTTTTTAATAAAGTGCTGTGTAAAGGTCATGTTTGTTTGTTTCAACTGCAAGATATTAGACAACAATAGCCTCCTCAAACCGAGTTTGCAGTGGATAGTTTTTCGTGATTTGAGAAATCCTTTGCTTCATATAGTCCATGCTGTTCACTAGTAGACTCGAAGTTTTGTAGGAAAATTTCGAAGTTGCATATCTCAGTAATTACTTTTAAATACATCTGATTGTCGAGACCAACAGTTCACCTCCTTTGACTTTTTGTAACCCTGTGAATGCCATAGCCTTGTAATTATATCCCTCTCCTTCACTGCTTTCATTTTGTTAGGCGTGCAAGAAAAAGCAAATCAACTTAGCTACTGTTGTGTGGCCTTCGAAGAGTTATGTAATTCCAAGTTTCAGCACAAGCTTCCCCCATTTGTGTTACATTTTTAATTCACTAGCAGCACCAGCTGAAAGCATCCAAATCCCTCCCATTTAAGTCTTACGTCTTTTCCGCCTTAGAGAATGTGCTGTGAATAGAATTTGGCTTCAAGAATCGGCTTAAGCTGTCTCTGTGGTATGAAACATTTCTCCTATTCAAATGATCTTCCATGAGAGCGTATCTTATGCAGATCTAAGAGTAGTCTAGAGTTTAATGTAATCTGGAATAACTGCTGCTTGAAATTGCAAGTGAAATCAGTGCGCATAACATGTATTATCATTTCCTCCAAAACTTCCATTGTCCTTTGTGAAATTATGAATGTATCTGCAGGGTTTGTGTCCACTATTGTTGCATTCCTTTTGTAGGTCTAGTTCTTTTAAAGTAAAACTCATGACTGGCCACTTTTCCTAACATGGAGGCTTATTGCAACTGGAATCTGCAATTTCTTCTTCACAATTGGTTGTAGCAAAAATAAACATAGCTAGTTTTTGCCATGGGAAACAAAACTAGGTCCGATTTATAGCTTATTTATAGTCCATGTGGTAAAAAAAACTTTCTTCCTTGGAAAATAGGAAGATTACTGCAATCATATTGTAAAAGAAGTTCTCAAAAGGGATAAATGAATCAGTGGTTGCAGGAGACAAAAAGGTTCAGAATACTACTCTTTGGCTCGAGTGTGCTGGTCCTCTTGTTACCCTTCCAGTGGTTGGAAGCTATGTTGCTTACTTTCCCCAAGGTCACAGTGAACAGGTACCCTTCAGATCCTCTAGAACGATTTTTGCAGCTGATACTTTTTAGTAATAGAAAGGGATTTTTTGGAAGAATGTTGCCTAAGACGTCAGGCTGCTACTCCCCTTTGTAAAGATAAGTTTGGATCTTGTAGCTCTTTAGAATTGGTGAAAGAGGTCGTTATGTTATAAGCAATGCTCTCTGAATGTAGTGAATGCCGAATGTCGCAACGCCCTACTTTTTATTGTACTTTCTTGGCTTTTTAATGAAGTTTTCATCCAACACTCTCATTGGTGAGGTTTGAATGTATGATTTGCTCAACCTACCAGGTGGCTGCCTCTACACAGAAGGAAGCTGACATGCAATTCCCCAGCTATCCCAACCTTCCACCTCAGCTCATATGTCAGCTTTACAACATCACTCTTCATGTGAGTTTTTCTGTCTTCCTTGAAGTTGTCACATTAGCTCTTGGACCTGCTTTGTGTGTAGTTTTGTATGTGTTTTACATGTTTGTTAAGTTTTTTGTTGTAAAATTAATGGCCCATGTACAAAGTTGAAGTGTGAAGGTTATCAATGACTCCTTAGGTTGGTTTCAGTGCTTGTCTACTGAGGAAACTGAAATGTCACACTGTTTATCATCGTCCTTCTAATTCGCAGGCAGATCAGGAAACTGATGAAGTTTATGCTCAAATGACCTTGCAGCCAGTTACTGGAGTAAGTTGTCAGGCATGTAATCTGCTTTGTGCCTCAAATTTGATGGATTTCTCTTGTGCTCCCTCTATGTTCTTTCTTTTCTCAGAAGCTATGTTTCTTTATCAGTATTGATTTTCCTGCCTGCAATTTAGAAGGCCTACACCTGGATGTTACTTTATGTTACGTAGCAGCCAACACTTTGCTGCTCATTGAAGTTTGTTTTCCTGTTTTGTGCTAATTGTTTCCTATGCATCTGTCATGACTCGAATACGAGAATTTCAAACAAAACATGAATGTACTGCTGAAAACATTTGTCCACTGAATGGGGAATGTAAAACAAACTTTCAGCAGGAGAAGGACCAAAGTTTGATGTCAAATTTAGGGATTCAAACAAAGGAGCCAACCATATCTTTCTCCAAAATTTTGACTGCTAGTGACACTAGCACTCATGGAGGCTTTTCCATACCTCGTCGAGCTGCAGATAAAGTGTTTCCTCCTCTTGTATGTGTTGAATCTCATCTTGCTCATTCTTCCGCATGTAGAGTAGTACAAAAGTCAAATTTTTGCTATATTGTATCAATTTTGATGGCACTCTAATGAATGTGTGCGTGTGAGAGCGAGCAAGAAAGAAAGGAAGCTTCATAAATTTCTTTTAAGGTACCATAAGGTGTGTGTGTGTGTGTGTGTGTGTGTGTGTGTGAGAGAGAGAGAGAGAGAGAGAGAGAGAGAGAGAGAGAGAGAGAGAGAGAGAGAGAGAGAGAGATCATTGTTTTTACTGTCACAGGATTACACCAAGCAGCCTCCAGCACAAGAGATTGTTGCAAGAGATTTGCATAACAATGAGTGGCACTTTCGACATATTTTTCGTGGTTCGTTTCATCTGCGGACTTCCCATCTTGTTTCTTTAAATAATAAAATGCAGATGCTTCCTCTTTAGTCCTGTAGATCTGTCCAATTTAATGCGTAGTCGCTTTTCGTTGGCACTGAAATTGTTCAAAGTTTACCTTAACCATATCATAGTACACTGCCTTTGCCTTCTTTGCAAGATGCACATTAAAAATCTCAAGTAGTAGGTGCATGCCTTATGGAAAGATTTTTCCATTTGTGGGAGATTTCAAGCTGTGCAATTGTTGATTTGTTTGATGCCCTTGGATTCTGGAAGACAGGTCAGCCTCGAAGACATCTGCTTACTACTGGATGGAGTATATTTGTCAGCTCAAAAAGATTACAAGCTGGTGACACGGTGCTTTTCATGAGGTATTTGTGGAAAATTTAGCGAAATACAGGCATTCTTTTTTTTTGAAAGGCACATTGGAATAAACCTTGTATCAAAACACTTATGAGGCCCCCTAGCGTTATGGAACTGAGCACTGCATGATTTTGATTTTCCACAAATTAAAATTAAAGTGTTGCAGATGTTTTTGGGCATCACTTTTTGAATGTGCATTCTGGATTCATAGCATTTTGAATGCATTGCAACTATTGAATAAACGAAGTGATGAGATGTTAATTGAATTTTATGTGAACCTTCCTCTATTCTAGGTGTGAACCTATGCATTAGATAGCTAGTCATATCATTTTTTTTAAAGTTAAAGCTCAAGTTGTTCCAAATTTCCAAATCTGGGCTTTTCAAAGTCTGGCATTTTGGCATTTTTTTGCTTTGAGCCCTCTGAATCAGATTTTCCTCATGAGTAGGTTAAGGGTATATTAAGTTTTAATCTGATTATTTGATGCAGAGATCAGAATGGACATTTGCTTCTAGGTATAAGGTGTGCAAAGAGGCAACAAACTGCAATTCCTTCATCGCTGTTGTCAAGTGATAGCATGTTCATTGGGGTTCTTGCGGCTGCAGCCCATGCTGCAGCTACTAATAGTCGCTTTACAATTTTTTACAATCCAAGGCAAGTCATTTTTGTATCTGTGAACATGTGTACGTGATATTTGTTAAAAAAACTGATTGCTTTGCGCAAAATTTTGGGCTATAATCAAATGCTTTTGATTTTTGTTCAGCGTTCTACCTAATCATTATATTCACTTGTTATTGCAGAGCAAGCCCTTCTGAGTTTGTCATTCCTCTTGTTAAATACAACAAGGCCGTTTTCCACACACAAATATCTGTTGGTATGCGCTTCAGAATGGAACTTGAAACTGAAGATTCCAGCACAAGAAGGTTAGTTCTAGGCATGGCCTCATTTTAATATTTCTGCCTCAATTGATTATTCAAGCTGCATGTGCTATATTTTGTGAAGCTATATTCTAGGATCACTAATGTGGAAAGAGATCAGAGACTTTGTTAGTGGTCTCATACATGATAAGATTTAAAAGCCAAGTTACTACTCTTCAAACAGTGATCCTTAGTTCTTTATTAATCATCGTGTTCTACAATGGCCCATGTTCATCCTTGTCTACAATTTTCAGGAGGCACTCTGTAGTGTGCCAACATTGTAAGCATTCACTAATGATATCATGAATTGCTGATATTGAAGTTATCAATTTGTATGAATTGCAGTCTCAAAAAGAAATGATTCGTAATTCAATTTTTGAGTAAATAATGTCAAGAGCCTAAGAGAATGAGTAGCCATTTTGTTGAAAAATTTCACAATGTTCTGGATATGTGCTTTAGCTGTACAATTTCTACGTTGATGGGCTTACTCAGATGTTAATTCCACTAATCTGCTCGCCTCCCTGCTACAGGTATATAGGCACAATCACTGGCATTGGAGACCTTGATCCTATACGGTGGCCCAACTCATACTGGCGATCTCTTAAGGTGAGCATTTTGTAAGAAAACAAAGTGCATTGATGCTATGTAGTCTGTTTCTAACGTAATTTTTTTTCCCTTCTACCACCTATGTGCTCTTTGTCATGAATGTTCCAGAATTGGGTTTTTAGTTAAGATGCTTATGGTAGTGGTTTCAGTTTTGTGTGTTACACGATAAGGTTTTTTTTGTCAATAAAATGAAACAGATTATTCTCAAATTGCTGGGACCTAAGGGGTTAAAAAGTGTCTCCACATTACTATTCAGTGCAGAACATATTCCTATGTTAAAGCAATACATATATAATATATATGGTAGGCGGTATTAGAAGCTTAAATGTCAAAGTTTTGCTATTGCAAACTTACTGCTGCTTGATGGCAGTGTAGGAAATGGGCTTCTGTGCTTTAAGTTTTGGGGTACTTGGGGCAGGTCGGATGGGATGAATCAACTGCTGGGCAAAGGCAACGGAGGGTATCTTTATGGGAGATTGAACCACTTTCTTCACCTTTCATTGTTTGCCATTCCTCCTCCCTCTTATTGAGATCAAAGCGTCCACGGCTCCCTCAAGGACTTGGTCAGACATTATCTAGTGGTTAGTACACTTACAGCCCCCGTTTTTGTAAGCACTTTTAGGACTCTTCACTGCTGTATATCCTCTATTTTGATCTTTTCACAAAGTTAAGGTTGATTTCTCTGGTCCTTTGCGAAGCAGCTTACATAATATAAGTTATTGTTTCAGAAGAGGTGCTGGAATCTCCTATGAAACAGTCATCACTATGGGGTCGTGGAGAGGAAGGCACAACAGATATCCAGAATTTGAATTTACAGGGCTTAGGTTTGGAACGTTCGATGCAGATCCATCAGAGGTCTGATTTGATGGCACTCACACTACCATCTGATTATTACCGTTCCTTGGATACATTCCAAGAAATTAGGTATGAAAAATCTAGCCAGGCAATTCAACATTCCAGCCCATCTCTTATTCAGTTGCAGGAAGTGCATTCTGGAACACAACAGCTGCAGCCACAGCAAAATGGTTTAGCACCAACGAACACATCAGTGCCTTCATTGCAGCCTTCTAACGCTTTACCAGTCTCCTTAAAGGCACCATTTACTAATGCAGATGTTACTGTCTCATCTATTTCATGTTCTAGTTTGTTTGCTCTTCCAGAAGTTGGATCAAGAAAAAGTTCAGGAGTAATGCATAAGGATGATACACGATGCCTATCAGTTTTGCAGCCCATTCAAAGCTCTATGCAGCAACATATTCATGAAGTTTCTGGGCCTGGCCTCATCTCTAAAGATTCACAAGTTTCTGACGTTTGGCTATCCTCAGTTAGAGAAGGAAACTCATTACATAATCAGTCTGACTTAAGCTCTATAATGTTAGGATGGGATGCGTCATTATTTCCAGGAGGTCCTTTTGCACTTCCTGGTGGTGATGTTGCTAATAAAGCTGGTGGTGTTACACTGCCTGTCCGACACGATCCATTGTTCTTCAGAGAAAGTGCAGAAGTCCAGGACCTTATGCATTCCGATCCCCGTAGTCATCTCCTTTTTGGAGTCAATATAGACAATTCACCTGGTCTTCGTGGCACTGATGCTCCCAGTGTATCTGACGCCATGAACGAAAGCAACGATGCGCAGAATGGATTTGTGGCTAAAAATTCACTTCCAGGACCCTCTTGTTCATCCTCTGGTCCTGATGTGCAAATGCCTTCTAGCATGCTTTTGAAAGAGCAAACGAATGAGTGTGCACTTTTGCAGCCTCCAACCTGGCCACAGTTACAGCCAGCACCTACTAGAACTTTTACAAAGGCATGGATTTTTCTGTATCAGTGCAAATGTGTTTTGTATTAGATGGTGGTTGACGAGCTGGGTTGTTTAAATTCATAATGAAATTATATGGCAAAGTTTCAAGTCTGGTCATAATTTGTTTATCAGCATGCCAAGAACATCTTGTGAACGTGCACCATTAACTTGCTGTTTTGTTCCAACAAATTGTCAACAGGTATATAAGCTTGGATCTGTTGGAAGGTCATTGGACATGAGTAGATTTAGAAACTACGAGGAGTTGCGCCATGAGCTTGCCAAAATGTTTAACCTTCAAGAGCAACTTGAGGATTCTCAAAGATCAGGATGGCAGCTGGTCTTTGTCGACAATGAGAATGATGTGCTTCTTGTAGGCGATGATCCATGGGAGTATGTATACAAACCTCTAGCAGTTTTCAATCTGAAAAAATGGTTATGCAACAGTGAATTTTTTGGGGAGTTCTGAGTATATAATCAGCCACATTTCTGCCTTCCAGCCATTAATATGTCAAAGTGCCTGTAACATATAAAGATATGCTATAGTGGTCTACCTTTATGCAGTATATAACCGTATGTGTTGTTACTGTGAAATGAGGCAATCAATCATATGGTTTGGTTGTGAAAATTCCTTAAAGCTACTGAAATGACATGCTATTCAAACATCGAGAGTATGAACCTTGATGCATCTATTACATTGTATATGAATGTGTGTTACATGGTATGTGCTGAAGTCTTAGGCAAATAAGCTTAATCATGCCACTTTGTTCATCACAGGGAATTTGTGAATTGTGTTCGGTTTATCAAAATACTGTCACCGTCAGAGGTTTTGCAAATGAATGAAGAGGGAATGGAGTGGCTTAGTAGAGTCCCAATCCAAAATCAATCAAGCAGCAACTCTGAAGATTGCTTTGGTCACCGGGATTCTCATAACCAGAGTTCTATGAATATCTCAACAGGCTCTTTCGATCACTGACACTGGGCACTGATCAGCTGGTTACCTTCTAGGCTTGCTGTACAGTTCATGTTGTTCCCAGGAGCACCGGATTGCAAAAATAGGCATGACTTTATACTTACAAAGCAATTTTGTTTGTGGGTAACAACTGGTGGATCTCTGGAATGCTGCACAGAAGGCCATATTTGAGTTGGTGTATTATATTTGTGCACTCATGGACAGTAAAATGCAAAAGAAATTGCACCTGAAGGATTTTATAAGTGGATAGATCACCTAAACCTTGGAAGATTTTGATGGAATTGTATCAGAATCTGGCAATTGCATTTTCAAAAGCCCACCAGGGCTCTGTTTGTCAAAATTACCAGTAATGTGTCCCAACAAATTGGAGCAAATATTGGCTTCTGTTGAGAAAGCATTTGTTTGTAAGAATTGTCCTCTGTTGCTGGAGTTTTGAATTTCTCCAAATTATATGCGGTCATACTAATCTTCACACATTTCTAACAGGAGCATTCTAAAAATTTCAAGTTTTGATGGAATTGTATCAGAATCGGGCAATTTTATTTTCAAAAGCCCACCAGGGCTTTGTTTGTCAAAATTACCAGTAATATGTCCCAACAAATTGGAGCAAATATTGGCTTCTGTTGGCAAAGCATTTGTTTGTAAGAACTGTCCTCTGTTGTCTGGAGTTCTGAATTTCTCCAAATTATATCCGGTCATACTCATCTTTACACATTACCAACAGGAGCATTCTGAAAATTTCAAGTGACTCACTAAGCTGACAACCTTATCTTAAAGTTGTTATTTATGAAAGTCCAATCTGCAATCACACACTTCTGACCATGTACATTGTTGTAACAATTTAGTTATATTTGCATGGACAGAGCTCTCTAATTTTTGCACTTGTATCATACTTTCTGAAGATAATATTGCTCTTCTTTGAGGGATGTCATCTTGCTTCCACAAAGATTAAGCATGATGACTATTTGGGATGTTTAGAACATATTGGTCTTAAGAGAATAGATGTCAAAAAACAATGTCTATGAGAGGTTTTTTTATTGGTATTTTTTATATAATCTTGACTATGAACTAAATAATGTGTACTCAGAGGCACATATTAGGAATATAATGGCTGTCCTTGTCTCACCACATTAACATGTGGGGCTCACAAACATTCTCCAAGAGGGCTCCTACGTTTAAAATATGTGGAACCCATAAACTCCTTTAGAGTATGTGGGGCCACAAAAACCTAAAGAGGACTCCAAAAGTGGTCTTAGTCCTAAAATCTGTGGTGCTGACGACAACCTCAGATGACTCCAAGAGGACTAGGACTCTTACTCTTAAAAGTATGCAGAGCCTGTGCACCTTTAGACTTCCATTCAAGATTCCATCCATGAGGGTTATGTATTTTCAAAACACGAGTTGAAGTCTCAAGATTATGTTCGTGAGGGCTTTGTATTTTCAAAATTACATTTGGTGAGGCTGCATATTATCAAGATCCCATCTGTGAGAGTTGGTATTTTTGAGGCTGAAAATTATGGCCAAACAAATTTGTAGGAGAGGATGAGGTCTCATCATTATACTCTAGGTGGTTACCAAATTTAATGTGGACCATCCATTTATGTGAGATTTGAGTTGACATACATCATGTTCTTTGAATGTAGATTTCATTGAAACCTTCTTAAGAGCACTTATATTTGTTGGAGATCAAGCTGTCACACTATGGTTAAGAGGAAATGTTCCTTTTATTAAACTCAACAAAGGCAGATTTGATAAGCCTTTGGCTAGATCTATATGCCATGAATAAATCTTGAGCTAGGTTTTATGATTTTATTTTGTCTTTCTTAGTTAAGTGTGCCAACAAAGCAGTCAATGATTTTTTCTTGGTTCTCCTATCTGGAAGTAACATCCGAAGCAGAAAAAATGTTGGGAATAAAATCCAAATTTGTTTAGAAGGTGATTTCATTATACTAGTTAGATAGCTCTGCTCACTAGAATGAACGATTGATGTGTTTTGATACCCATTATATCAACATTTAGTGAGCATTAGGGTAATGTTGCATATTTATTATTTGGGAAATAATACTTATAATGATAAGATTCATGTTGTGATTGATGCAAAGATTTTAAGTATAACTAAGTAAAAAAGAATTGCCTTAAAAGAGGAAAAGGCTTGTTTTGTAATAGGGTAGATCAAGGAGATTTTGCAACTTATGGTTGTCCAAGACAGCTAAATTTGAATGTTGTCAGCTACGCAATATGAACAACATTGTACATTAAATTTCAGCTTGATGAATCAGCCTAAGAGAATGTTCTAGCAAATGATTGAACAAGATGAAACACAATTGGAATAAGGCACAAGTATGGTTTGCTATGCATGTAGGTTGAGTAATCTCACACACTAGTTGCGTGTTACCAATCTTTATTGCTCCTAATAGCTGATATTAGAATGGTATCCAATCTTAGCTCTCACAATGAAAATTGTGTGTTCAACTTGTTGAATAATGCCCTGCCTCTAATTTTGGCCGCCAATGTTCGAGTTAGCAGTTTGTCAATTTTAGGCCCCCCTCCTATTTTGGAAGACCTTAATCAAAACAACTCTTATTTTCTTTTCAACTTCGTATGTGTTTCATCCTTCTGTCTCTTCTTGGGCCTAATTGGGCTAAACTTACAACAAAATGATAAGATTTGTTGATGATTGTCATTTTTGTTGTATTAGACAACACATTCAACCAAACAAAGTCGTCGTAGACAAAGCATTCAAAATCAGAATTTACAATAAGTATTTGAAAAACTTTAAGTAATAATTACAATTAGTGTTTGTGATTGTAAAAATTACAGCAAATAAGGATCCTAAAACACTTGAAATGATGAGGGAAACAATAGATTATGATTTCATAAGATTAGCACAAGTTGAACCATCAAAATCTATCAAAAATCTATGCTTGAACCTCACTAAATGGCCCAAATCCTTGAAGAAGGCTTCACACGTGTGAAAGTACGGCCTCCCACAGTCTGAGTACTGTACACCAGACCTACATTCAATCCTATAATCATTAGTAATCACAAGTACTCAAACAATTATGAACATAGAGAGCAATTGCACCATTATGAGAGAAAAAACATGAAATTGCTTGATTAATTTTGGTGAGATATCATCACCTATATATACATGATCCATCACGGTTTTGGGCAGGTATGAGTAGCCCTAACCCTATCCCTAATGCTAATTTTGGTGGATCTTTCATCCCTACCAAGTTAGGGTTGGAATCTTGGAGATCCCTCAACAATGCAAAAATTACCAAAAATAGCTCCTATTTTTTCTCCCTTGTATCTAAGCATAATTTGGACTCATTCCAAAGGTTCTAACACTTAGGTCTACTTGAGAACATCCTTATGAATGGAATCCTATGCTATTTGGCACGTGTGACAAGCCACATCATGACCATCTAACTATTTACAAGTCATATGACCAAAACTAGTCAAGCTAGAATTGTGAATTTTTAACAGTGATCACTATTTGGAATACTTTATTATTAGTATTTAGAGTATTCGTGATCAGTGTTCAAAGTATTCATGATCAATTTTGAAAACAATTCACAATTAAGATTCAAGAGTATTCACAATAATCACAATTAGTATTGATAATTACAAACAATATTTATAATATCTCAATATACACAATCAATAGTCAAAGTACTCACAATCAATATTCAAGAGTGTTCACATATATCACGATTAGTACTCAAAATATTTCAGTATTTACAATTAGTATTCAAGAGCATTCACGATCATTATTCACAATAATCACAATTGGTATTCAGAATATTTCAATATTCACGATTAGTATTCAAGAATATTGACAATCTGTATTCACAATAATCACGATCAGTATACAAAATATTTCACTATTCACAATATTCATGATCAGTATTCACAATAATCACGATCGGTATTCAGAATATTTCAATATTTAAGATTAGTATTCAAGAATATTTACGATTTGTATTCACAATAATCACGATCAGTATTTAGAATATTTCACTATTCACAATATTCATGATCAGTATTCAAGAGTATTCATGATCAGTATTCACAATAATCATGATCAATAGTCAAAATATTCGCTTCTAAGTATTCACAATTTGAGATGGTCACCAAACATCAATCAGGGAGTCTTCAAGACACATCTCTAAAAAATCGACCAATTCCTCATCCAATATGGAAGAAATTCTTTATACGTCTTGAAAAAAAAAACATAATAACGAAATTATGATTAGATGAAGATCAACTATTATTAGTGACAAAGCTTATCACACAAAGCTTAATAAATACAATTGTCTAAAGCTAAAACAAAATAAAACAAAACACACTACATGAATTCTTTTTTTGATTGATTTCTTTATCAATATCTTGGATATATTTCAAAATCTCAATGTTAATAGTATAATAGCTACAAACCAAAATAAGACTAACACCCTATCATAGAAGACATATAATTTATGAATTATAATTAAGGGTGATAACCAATAACCAATAAGCATGCAATCACAAAAACACGAATAATTTTTAAATGTTTAAGAATATGTTGATAATAAACCATAACTCAACAAATTGACCAGAATGGATCCATCATCTAGTTCATCTCTCATTGACAAACTCGATGGAGATAACTACCATCTCTGAAAATTCAAGATGAAGGTTATACTTCTAGCCAAAGAACTATGGGACATCGTTGATGGCACATAGCTCAAACCAGAAGGTGATATGGCCGTCATCACCAAGTGGAGACTGAGAGATGGCAAAGCATTTGCCATGATCACCCTCAACATCAAGGACACTCAGATCAACCACATACGTGCTGCTCAGACAACTAAGGATGTTAAAAATTCACAATTCTAGCTTGACTGGTTTTGGTCATATGACTTGTAAATAGTTAGATGGTCATGATGTGGCTTGTCACACGTGCCAAATAGCATAGGATTCCATTCATAAGGATGTTCTCAAATAGACCTAAGTGTTAGAACCTTTGGAATGAGTCCAAATTATGCTTAGATACAAGAGAGAAAAAAAAGGAGCTATTGTTGGTAGTTTTTGCATTGTTGAGAGATCTCCAAATTCCAACCCTAACTTGGTAGGGATGAAAGATCCACCAAAATTAGCATTAGGGATAGGTTTAGGGCTACTCACACCTGTCCAAAACCGTGATGGATCATGTATATATAGGTGATGATATCTCACCAAAATTAATCAAGCAATTTCATGATTTTTCTCTCATAATGGTGCAATTGTTTGAGTTCTTGTGATTACTAATGATTATAGGATTGAATGTAGGTCTGGTGTACAGTACTCAGACTGTGGGAGGCCGTACTTTCACACGTGTGAAGCCTTCTTCAAGGATTTGGGCCATTTAGTGAGGTTCAAGCATAGATTTTTGATGGATTTTGATGGTTCAATTTGTGCTAATCTTATGAGATCATAATCTATTGTTTCCCTCATCATTTCAAGTGTTTTAGGATCCTTATTTGCTGTAATTTTTACATGGTATCAGAGCCTAAAGGTTGAAATGAGCTAAATCCTTGGTTTTCATTCAATTTGATCACAATTTTTTATCTAAATCTTGTGTAGATTGGATCTTAGCATCTAGCATTGATTCTAGAACTCAAAGTGAGTCAAATACATTGGAGATTGGTGTTGTGTGACTTCATTTGCAGGTGTTTAGGTGTCTAAAACCAGAGGCAAAGTTGAATTCAATTCCCAGTACCAAGATACTTGCTCCAAGCATTGATTTCTAAGCGAGTTTTGGAGGTGATTTCATAGAGGAGGCTTTCTAGCATTCAAGGAGAGGGAAGATCAGAGTTTTGGGGACTCTTAAAGGCTGTTCTAAGGTGTAGAGGACACCTACTAAAGTGATTTAGATTCAGTCCAACCATTGCTTGACTTATGCACCAAATTAGATCAATTTTTCATCAATTTTGATCAATTTTTGCTTGTGATTGGATAGTAGATTGTGTTCCATCCTCATTAAGTTCCATTCAGATATTTTACAAGTGATTTTGGAAGTATATTAGGTTGCTGAAATTCACTCTTGATTAGATCATTTGGAAGCTTTTATGTTCTTTATAGAAAGAGGGGCAATTCTACTAGTATTGTCTACTTCAATCAAGCAAGTGCATTGTTTCCTTGTTGTGTCTAATCTCGAATGCAAATGCGTCTGCTGTCATTCGTATGTCTGAGTTCTCTTGTTCATTTTAATTACGCACCTTGGCTGAAACTATGTTGAATGCTGCATTAAGTTTATAAACGTAGATCAATAGTGCCTGACTACATTCTGGAAGATTGTAGGAGTGATTCAGCTGGCAGTGTCCAGCGATCGCGTCTGAACTCCATCCGAAGCGCAAGAAGATCATGGTTCCTTCGTGAAAGCTTCACGACTGATTCTCTTCAGTGGTATCAGAGTGGGTTATCCTGTGACATAGCCAAGAAGCTAGCAGATCCAAGAGGCCAAGCAAACAAACAAACAACCATCAACAAGGAGTAGAGAATGTTGTGTCAGCTGAGAAGCAGCTCACGTACTAGTTGAGAGCCTTACCCAGATCATTCCAGACGACAAGAAGCATGCTCGCAAAAGACCCTACCATGAACCTCAAAAAGGCGATTGTCAAGATTCGAGAGGAAGTTGAGGCCAGAGAACACCTTGATCACAAGGATGGTTCTGGCCAAGCCCTCTACAACAATAGAGAAAAATCAAAGAAACAATTTAAGCCTAAAAGGGAGTCCAATCAGAGGTAGGATCATGATCAACAAGCAAAGGGGACCAGCAAGAGCAACTGGAAGAGCAAAGAGAGGTCCAAGCAAAAAGGTGCAGACAAGAAGACTTGCATGAGATGCAGAAGAGATGGGCATACAGTTGATACATGCTGGCGTAATCCCAATATTGAGTGTATCCATTGCCACAAGAAGGGCCACGCAGCCATGGATCGCCACCAGAACCCAAGAAACAAATCAACACAGAACAGACAGAGAACAACAACAGTTTATCCTATTTCAAGGAGCCCGAGAGCTCAAAAATGGGCAAAGAAAAAATGAACGAAAATTGTTTGATCGTCTATATCTGTGAAGACGTGTGTGCAGCGTCAACATCTGACACACATGAGGTGATTCTAGATTCAGGAGATAATGTTTGATTTCAGAAGTGCAGATCCCTCAAGATTCATAGTTCTTGGAGATGGATCTAGACATCAAGTGAACGGTATTGGTTCACTATGGCTCAACACTAATGGAAAAGACAGACGGCTCGAATTATGACCCCAGGATCTACATTGTGGACACGAAGAAAGCCTTCTTGCATGGAAAACTAGACGAAGAGGTCTACATGGATCGACCCCCAAGATATGTCTCGAATTCACTTCCTGACTATGCATGCAAAATGCATAGAAGCATCTACGATCTGAAACAATCAACCCGACAATGGTACAAGAAGAAAGATCAAGCCCAAGCCTTTGTTGGCTGATTCCAATGTATATGTCAGAGTTACAGATGAGCAGATCATCATTGTGGCTGTGTATGTGGATGACACTCTGATACCTTGCAAGAGTGAGCAGCTAATTGTTGAAGTAAAGGCAGACATCTCGAAACATTTCGAGATATGGATCTGGGAGAAGCCAAGTGTTACCTAGGCTTACAAATTGAAAGGGACTACGAGGGAGGTAAGTTATACCTTCACCAGTCCAAATACACCCAGAAGATCCTAGAGGACTTTGGGATGTTGAACTGCAAAGGAGTGAACACTCCAATGCTTGCAAGGACGGTGCTGACGAATGATGACTGTCCAAAGATTGAGGAAGAGAGAGAACAAATGCAGCTCACACCTTACAGGAAGCTGATAGGATCACTGATGTACCTTGCAGACAACACACGTCCTGATATTGCTTATGCAGTATTCAGGATGAGCCAATTCTACACGAATCCAGGCTCAACACATTGGAAGATTGCAAAACAAATTTTGCAATATCTTCAATTAACGAGGGATTATGGCTTGTGTTATTGTCGTGATGCAGGTTTCAAGATACTTTCCTACAATGATGCTAGTTGAGCATCTCTCAAGGATGATTGTAAAAACATCTCAGGAGGATACACCATCGCATCAAGAGCAACAGTTCTCTGGGTCAGCAAGAAGCAGACCGTTGTAGCCCAATCATCATGTGAGACAGAATTTGTTGCAGTAGCAAAGATGGCCAACAAGATAATCTGGCTAAGGTAGTTCCTGGACGAATTAGAAAAAACAAAGAATGAGCCTCTGTCTTGCAGATGGACAACACCTTTGCAATACACCTGACGAAAGATCTCGTGTTCCATTCCAAAACGAAGCACATTGTGATCAAATATCACTTGATCAGGGATCTAATTGAAAAGAAGATGTTGCAGACAACTTCATTGGAACGAAAGACATGGTTGCTGACATCTTCACCAAAGCCCTGGACAAAGGACTCTTTGAGAGACAAAGGAGTAGTCTCGGGATCGTAAAGCTATCGTGCTTTTAGAGGGAGCTGAACAAACGAAACATTTCTGTTTACAAAGCCTTGCTAGCTTTCAGGCCTCAGCCTGACGAAGATGTTCGCGAACATGAAAGTCAGGAACGGTTCGTGAACACGAAAGATTCATGCACAAGAATATTTTGCGGTCCAGTACGAGAGAAAGGCAGATGAACAAAACGAAACCAACGACGAAGATGAAACCAACGACGCGACATGAAAAATGTCGCGAAACCCGTTTTGCCCTCACGCTCCAAAGAGTACTAGCAAAGATCACGCAAGTACCTAGAAGTACAGAAATTTGATCTGATGGCATGACATCAACAGGTACTCCCTAGGTCGTGGCTAATCTGCCACTCTTGTAATTCCCTGATTATTTGTAGATGCTTAATCACTCTAATCTTAGACTTACATAGAGCGACTATACTTACTGGATGATACTTGACATATAGATAGATAGAATACACATACAGTGTCATGTAGTAGTCTAATGCTAGGAAGCAATCAAGGCAAAATACAGAATACATGTCCACCTGCATGCGAAGACAATTCTATCTAGGATTTGTAGATCCAACTGTTCGCTAGTAAAGCGAGACGATTACTCATGAGAGAATCATGTTTCTCCCACGCCAACGCACTGCGTGGATTTGCATGCAGGTCTTGAAGAAATCAAAGAAAGATCAATATAGATGATTCTTCTTGTTGTGTCTGATCTCGAATGCAAATGCGTCTGCTGTTGTTCATTTTAATTCCACACCTTGGTTAAAACTATGTTGAATGCTGCATTAATTTTATAAACGTAGATCAGCAGTGCCTGACAATATTCTGGAGGACTATAGGAGTGATTCAACTGGCAGTGTGTCACGGCATACCAACAACAAAATGATTGATATTTGTAGTACAAATGGGTATCGTTCCTACTGGGGAGCAATAAAAAGGCTAATACTGTCATTATTAGTGCAAAACCAGAAATAACTAGAATGAATGGAATGGAATATAAAATTATTGCAATCTAGTCATCAACAGAGGTTTCCACATGGGCTGCCAGAACAACCTTATAAAGAAAACAAAACACCCAGGAGAAAGATACTGAATACTTCATTATGGTTTTCAGATTCAAATGGGAGTGAACTCAAGAAAGCAAATACTTCGGCAAAAGGGAAAGCCACACAATGTTTCCATTATCTTGACAGTAGCTTATCATGAATCTAACTCCTATGATCTGCGCAAATCACAAGATTGAAGGCTAGAGACACTTCACTAGACAATTCCAATCCAAACACTGTGTAATAAGCATTGCATACAGTGCCATAAACTTCCTATTACCAAAATGAATCACCATGAAAAGCACAGAAGGTATTCAGAATAGAAACAAGTTGTGTGATTTAGATTACTCAGATTTACATTATCTGTATTCACCATTTGCAGATTACAAAGATGTGTTCAGTCTAAGCACTGCAAAGAAGAGGGATTGCTACACCTCTATACAAGAATCTGAGAACACAATGGTTCTGAACTTGTAGATGAATAACAAATCTGAGAATCTATATTAAAGCACCAACAGAGCTTCACAGGCCTCTATTCTACATTGTGTTTGAATGATCTACAATGGCATAAGCCTGACAAGTTATAGCCAGAGAAATCCGTGCAAGAGAGAAGAGGGCTCTGCAACTGCTTCAAGAAACAAGCAAATGGGACTTTGACACATGTAACAGGGCTTCATAGACCAATGGAATGCTGCCAAATAGTTCTGTCAGTTAGAAACAAAGTTTTGATGGAGATATCTGCAAAGTGCCTTCAAAGATGGTGCCAAATGTTTGTAGATAGCCGCAGCAGTGTGCAAGAGGGAAGAGACACTTCAAACTGCCTAAAGAAAGAAATCAAATGGCCATCTGCCATGTGGAATAGGACTTTCATAAGCCAATAGCATACTGCCACAATAGGATCAACAATTAGAATGGCCATAAACAAGAAAACAGCCCAGATAGAACTCGTTGAAGGTTGTTAACTTTGATAAATGTCCTTGGAGGACTTGCAATGGCTGCAACTGCATGAAAAGAGACTTTGATAAGGGATTGGAGTGTGCTATGAGCTTAGCAAAAAGAACAATAGAGCCTGCTGTTGGCTACTGCCTGTTGGAAATGCTCTAGAAATACGCTGGCTTCTACATTCACGGCCCATAGAAATCGTTTACAAACTGCCTCTGGAACTGCCGCTTGAGATGAGAGGTGCGATGGCTGCGAGAGATCGCTGACCTGTGTAAGGGGGGAGAGAGAGAGAGAGAGAGAGAGAGAGAGAGAGAGAGAGAGAGAGAGAGAGAGAGAGAGAGAGAGAGAGAGAGAGAGAGAGAGAGAGAGAGAGAGAGAGAGAGAGAGAGAGAGAGAGAGAGAGAGAGAGAGCGCGAAGGTGGGCTGGCTGCAAACTGCCCAAAAACTAGTTGTAGGATGTTGCTGGCTGAAGGTGCGATGGTGGCTTCTTCGTTGCCCTGAAAAAGTACGAAGAGAGAGAGGGAGAAGTGCGAAGCTACCTTTGCTTTCCCTGGAAACTGCCTCTTAAGAGAAAGGCTTCAAATTTAGCAGTATAAAGCCAAAAACTTAAATAAATGTCGAAACCATGCCACCACACAGTGTCTAGCGATCGCATCTGAACTCCATCCGAAGTTCAAGAGGATCGTGGTTCCTTCGCGAAAGCTTCGTGATTGATTCTCTTCAGGCCTCACTAGATGACAATGAGATAGTGGCTTGTTTCTTCGGCATCCATGATATAGCTCCATCACCTATGAAAATACAATGAGCACTAATGGATTTCCTATCCATTACATCTCCAACATAGTCCGAATCTGAATTATTAGGTGATGATCCCTCATACAATATGCCAAAATCTTGAGTTCCAATGATATACCTCAAAACTCGCTTTCCTATCTTCCAATGCTCCTCACTAGGATCTTGCATGAATTGACTTAATATTCCAACACAATAGCTTAGATCTGGTCTAGTAATGGTTAGATATATGAGTGAACCAACTAGCTTTCTATAGAGAGTAATGTCCTCGAAGGATCTTTCTTTACCTCTTATAGTTAGCTTTACATGAGACTCCATAGGTGTATCAATAACTTTTGCATCTACCATATGAAATCTTTTTAGAATAGAATTAGCATACGTCTCTTGACAAATGAAAGTAGATTGAGAAGATCTAATGACCTCTATTCCCGAAATGTAATGAAAATTACCAAGATCATGCACCTCAAACTCCTTAAGAGCATTCTTGATATCCTCCACATCTTGATTGTCTCCACCACTCAAGATGATATCATCCACATAGATTAGCAAGATGGTAACATCATTTCCAGCAAACCTATAATAAAGTGAATGATCATACTCACACATAACAAAGCCTTGAGAGAGTAAAAAAGTGTTAAGCTTAGCATACCAACTCCTTGGTGCTTGCTTGAGGCCATACAAACTCTTTTGTAGAAGACACACATGATTTGGCTTTGTTGATGAAATGTAGCTCTCGAGTTGCTCCATGTACACTTCCTCCTCAAGATCACCATTCAAGAATGCATTTGAAATGTCCATTTGCCATAGATCCCATCCATACCCTTGCTTGATCTACACTTGTAGGCTCATTTAAAGAGGTTAGGAAAGCAACATAATTTCCAAAAACTACTTGCTTACCCTTTTGATCATATATGAGCCTTGAAGGTACTTGTCTTTCTCTTGATGTTCTCCTTGGCTTTTGACTTGATGAAGGTCCGTCATCATCACCATCCAAAGTAGGATCCTTCTCATCAACATCAAGAATGTTAGATCCATCCACACTAGCATCAATCATGCTTTAAGATACTTTTGGAATGTTCCCCTCATCAAAAATGACATCTCTACCAACAATCACCTTGTTAGTAGTAGGAATGTAAACCTTGTAGGCTTTACTCACGTCACTATATCCAACAAAAATACCTCTTCTTGAAGATGGATCCTCCTTGGTCCTATCATCAAGAGTAATGTTGACATAGCATGTGCATCCAAAGGTTCTTAGAAAGTTGACACTCGGCCTCCTCTTGAATAACATCTCAAAAGGTGTCCTTCCATCCAAAATAGCACTCGGCCACCTATTGCACAAAAAATTGGCACACAACAAAGCTTGATCCCAAAATGGTTTGTCAAGATTAGCACTTAACCTCATATCTTTAGCACTTTCACATAAATTCCTATTCTTCCTTTTAGCCACTCCATTTTGTTGTGGGGTCCTTGATATTGTATACTCCCTCTTAGTCCCATGCTCATCACAAAAGGCCTTGAACTTGGTAGATATGTACTCACCACCATTGTCACTCCTCAAGCACTTAATCTTTGTGGAGAATTGGTTCTCCCTTGCATTATTGAACTTGATAAAGACATCATACCCACAAAGGATCTAGATCTCCATCATTAGCAAGCATACATGAAGACATCACAAAAGCATCATTATTTGCATCTTGAACATCCAAACCATCCTCATCAAGAGTAAGATTACCTTGCTTGTCTCCTTGATCTCTCTTCTTCTTGTAGCACTCACTTGCAAAGTGTCCTTTGATGCCACAATAAAAGCACTTGAGCTTTGATCTGTCCTTCTTTTTGCCACTTGAAGAAGCATCCACTTGATCTTGTCCTTTAGACCACTTACTTTTGGTTTTGCCCTTGAATTTGCCCTTTGTGAACATAGCATCCTCTTGAAGTGTTGATGTAGATCCACCTCTTGCTTGAAGCCTATATTCCTCATTGATCAAGATCTCTTGAAGATCCATCAAACTTGGCAAAGTCTTTCGAATAGCAATACTTTGAACAATGTTAGCATGAGCATCCAACAAGCCATTAAGAATTACTTGAATAAGCTCTCCTTCCTTAATGCTTTCATCAATGCAAGCCAACTCATCATTCAATGCTTTCATTCTCAAAACAAAAGTACTTGGACTTTCTTCATTCTTTTGCAAACAAGAAAAGATTTGCTTCTTAAAGTCAGCACTCTAGAAGTAGACTTGGATTCACAAAGCTTCTTCAATGAATTCCAAGCTTCCAAAGATGATGTGCACTTACCAACTTCCTTGAGAAGTTCATTGGTAACATTCATCTTTATCATGTGTAGAGCCTTCTTGGCCCTCTTGTCATACCTCCCTTGATCTTTTTGTGTTGAGACCAACAATATCCAAAACATCATTCATTTCAGGAAGTGACTCCATCCTCACTTTCCACAATGAATAGTTACTTGAGGTAAGCCTATCATTGGCTTCCAACATGACTCCAATTGAGGTTGCCATGTAGCAATAACCTAATCTTATCTTTCAACCTGTTTCAATGCACAAAGCACTTCTTTGAACAACAACAAATGCTTTCAAAAGAAATCACTAAGATTTGAAACTATCTAGAAAATTCTCTTCTAGCACTTATACCAAGCAAATCTACACATAGAATCATGGTGATCAACCTATGATCATTCCTCAATCTAATGACTTTTGGCACTTCCTAAGATTGAAACACACTCAAATGAAGACCTCACTATCGAGAGATCCAATAAAAATTAGGGTTTTGACAAAATCACAAAAAATTGACTATCCAAATCTACATGCAAATGCTTGAAAATTTGATATGCAATCTATAAGCCACCACTTAGGCTGATCCAATGATCCAAAAATTGGCCAAATCTAGTATGTGAATTCAAAAATTGGATTGATCAAGTATATTGACCTATATAGTGTTTTGATCTACAAAAGATCCAATCTACAAAAGCAAAAAACTCGATTTTAGTGTAGAATCCTCTCTAGCATGCTCTAGACTTGATATCTTCACCAAATCATTGATAAATCTGATTTTCTCCTTCATAACTTGAAACACAAGCTCTAATACCATGTGAAAGATTTCAAATCCTTAAGATCCAATCTACTTAAATGATCTTTGGTTAGAAAGAGAAATCACTACCATTCCCACCAATGTAGAAACATCAGCATCTACACACAAAATGAGATGCAAACACTAATAGAACTTGATCAAAATTGAATGAAATGATAAATTACTGTTGTTGTCCTTACAAAACCAGCAAGCTACTGTATTTCACACGTGTGGATCCAAAAATAGCAAATATAGATCATTCTACACATAGAACTGCAAGCAATCACCAAGATAGTGCACCAATGGATAGTAGAACCCAAGAGAACCATGTATAAGCATGAAATGAGATAGAGAAGAGAGAAGATAGCTCTCTCCATGAGTTACATCCTTTTATAACAGGTCCAAACCCTATTTGGCCACTTGGCTTTTCCTCCAAAATGCAAACTCTACTATTTTTGGGTCTAGATTCAATGTACCCAATTATTCAAATTTGAATCTACTCAAACTCGCATTCTAACTTTCCCACACTTTCAAAAAGTGTTTATTCAAATGACATTTAGACTGATGAACTTTGAAAAGTCAATCTCTAAGTCTAAAACAAGTTTTGGCCTCAATATGCCAAATATGGAAATATAACAAATATGATGAAACTAGTTGAATCTTTCACAATTCTTACCAAAGGTTGAGAAAAAGCATTTCCAATTCCACCTCCATGTACTTTGCAATTCCACCTCCATGCAAGCTCCAACTCTGATACCACTACAAGAGAGCACCTATAGATCCTTGTTAGAAAGCACAAAAAGGAGTAACAATAGAGCCAAACCACCCAATCAACTAGAAACTAAAGATCAAACCCCATAAGTTTCACCCATGAGCCATGGTGTGTGAATGCGTGAATGCTGATGAGGGGAGGAATCTGGTAACCAAAACTCGAAAGCTCAATATGGAAGAGAGCGAGTTCCTATAGGGATTTGTAGACCATGTAGTGCACGTGCATGTGTATGCAACCCTACTGCATACCAAACATAACTAGAGTGCCTATTGATATCCCTTATCATGCATATAATCGTCAAACACCATGTACTGCTCCATGTGTCACAATTGGAGTGCCTAGGCCCTCTCACCTTTATTAATCACAAATATGGCCTTGATTAAAATTTCAAGGCATAACTAGTAATCTTGAAGACTGTAGGCCTAATGTGCATGTCTAGGATTTGGCCTAATGTGCATGTCTAGGATTATTCCAAATCTTTAGTAATCGAACATGGATGTAACACTAATAAACTCAAAAGTCCCCATGTCAATCTTCACAAATGAAGGGCTTCAACAAATAGCACCTTTATATGGAGCTTTTTATTGAGTCGTGTTATACTATTTTCATTACCATGACTTAGAGACATGGTATTTAAGCAATCAGTACACACTCGTAACAATATACTCTACACCCAAAGCAATTTTAATAAAATATGGTTTTGGAAGAAGAAAAAAAATTGGACATGCAATCTCCATTGTAATCAAGTGGGACCACCATCATCCAAGGTTGCTGAATACTTCCACTCTGAAGCTTTCCCCCTTACTATCATGTCACTTGACAATGACAATACTAACATGGCAATTGGTATTTGGTAGCACCGATGGCCTCTATATGTAAATACATGTTTGAAGTTTTATCAGCTCATTTCGGAGGGCTTTATTGGCCATAATTGCTTTACTTTTATGTTTGCCCATACGTTTATGATTGGGCTTCTTTGGCGTAAACACCTTTAGGGCATGAAGCCCATGGGTACTTTTGGATAGATCTAATATATGTGCACTCAATTTTTACAAGATTAGACAATGGAGATTGAGTTTGGGGATTCATTATGTATTAGGTATCTTCCATGAGGAGGCTGGCTACTGGTGATTGTAGGTTGCAAGGCAAGATAGACAAAACTTGTTACAAGACGGTAGTTAGATGTCAGATGAAGGATATTTGGTATAGCAGCTGCAGATGGATGGCTGAGATACAACTTTTTGTGAGTCCATGTCATCGCTTGTAATCAGGCTCTTCATGACCATCCACAACAACATGCCACATGTATGTTTTTTTTTGGGTGTGAATGTCCCATAAATATTATGTCCTCATGTTGAGGTTGGGCTTTAGGGTTTTTGGGCCCTGACCTTGCCTCACTACATAACTGCCATGTCCTTCCCAATCTCTCTCTCCCTCTCTCTCTCTCTCTCTCTCTCTCTCTCTCTCTCTAGGGGAGCACCTTCGATCCTAATTTGATCTGTGACTCTGATTTGTCAGCATTCATAGATTACAGACATGATCCCAGTAGTCAGTCCATGGAGGGATCATGTATGTATGTAACAAATTTTTTTCAGCAAAGCCTAGTTTTCTCTGTGCACCAGTGCATTGCTAAGCCCTTATGATCCTTTAGAATTTTATTGGAGATGGATTTGCTGATTCTCAACAAAATTCATATGATCTGATTGTCTCTGTTGTGGGATCGGATTTTTGGAGCTGTTGGGCTGAATGGGGTCTGCAGTTCCATTCTCCACCATGCCACACACTTTCCTGCTTTGCAGTCTGTCTGCGGTAGCCCAACTGCAGGTTAGAATCCTTACCCTAGATATTCCATGAAAATGGAGTATTGGCCGTGGCTCATTTTGTAATGGAATGGGGAAGCCAGAGTTGCAATTCCATCTCTTTTGCTCTTTCATCTCAACCCAAACCAAATTGTAAATTTCATCTTTCATTTCTAACTTGGCTTTTGCATAATTGCAGGAAGCGGCAAACAACTGCAGATCACAGAAGAAATGGTGGTGAAAGCAGTGAGTGCTTTGAAGGACGCAAATGGGTCTCGCCTTGGTGCCATTGTCAGCTACCTGCAGATGGAATACAAGGAATTACAAAATCAAATTCTGGCTTCCAGGTTTGTCAGAAGGATTAGTGTTCAACTCAAGTATGCCACAGAGAAAGGCAAATTGGTGCGATGTAATCGAAGATACTTGATTGCAGGGAAAGGCAAGAATAAACTGCTGGAATCTAAAGCAGGTGGAAGCAAATCTGTCAAGTAAAGTAGGAAATCAAAAGTTGGGTCAAGAGTTAAGAAATCAGATCTTTTAGAAGTGACCGTGGTTGCTCCTCCTAAGAAAACTGTAAAAACAAAAATAAACTCATCTGTTCATAAATCTTCTGTCAAATATAAGAAAAAATCAAATGCCGCCAAAGTGGGTTCTCTCTCTAGGAAATATGCTCAAACGAAAAGACACTCAAAGCATGCAGCAGCTGAGGGATCTCCTTCAAAAGATCTGAAAGAATCTGATGTTTGTCGATTGGGTTCCCTTTCTGGAATTTCAAAAAAAAGTACTCCATTAAGGGTTAGATCAGTAGAGAAGAGTCCTACCAAACATAAGAGGAACTCAGATATTTCTAAAGTTAGATCAGTAGAGAAGAGTCCTACCAAACATAAGAGGAACTCAGATATTTCTAAAGTTAGTTCTCTGACTTCTGATTCTGCCCAGCAAGATCAAGAATCAAAGCATGCCTTGCATACAGCTAATTTTTCTAAACATTTTGCTTCTTTTGCCAGGCCTTATGCTAGCAGTGTACCAAATTCGAAGAAAAAAATTGTTTGGGTATAGGACTGACGCCTGGACGACAAGATACTCCATCTATGTTGATCCCTGCAAGGGATTTCACAAGGACTTACAAGTCCAGTAATCATCTACTTTTGTTGACAATGCCAAAACAGAATCAGAGAAACTCCAGTACAATTTAATTAATGAAAGCTAAGAAGACCATTTGGATATTACGCACACAGCTGTGCTCGTGTTCAAACAGCAGAAAGTGAAATATAGTTTGTTTTGATCAATAACACCCAAGTCGCCTTTTAAGTACATAGTATCAAAAAAGAGCTTGAAAGCTGCTGCAACCTAATGCTTTACTGACAAAATGTACACATAGCTTGTCTTCAAAATGAAGAGTTGCTAACTAAGCAATGAGCTTGAGGCTTTCACATTGAAGCTATGCCAGCATCTTTTCCAAACTTCTCAGCTCAAAACCACATTCTTGGTCAGATTATTAACAATCAATATCATCCATAGATAGACACTTAGTCAACAATTCTGTGTCGTTTGAAAGCATTTTAATTTGCACAGCCACATCCTTTGCTTCCAAACAAGCAAAAGTAAGATAGGTAGTAAGAAATGCCCAAGAGTGTTGCCAGATCCCAACATGATAATGATAATTCAGAAGAGAAACAGAAAGTACAGCAGGGGCAACTTGAATGAACAAGGTAAGATCATTTAGTCTTCAAGGAAATTGTAGGAGAGACTGTACATACTAGTGCTTTCTTCTTCAAATCATAAAATTTATTTTCAATGAATATTACATTTCTTTTGAGCAAGAAAGATCTATCTATAGGATTATTTGATTTATAACCCATGAGATAAAAAAATAGCCAGCAAATGTGGTTTTTACACTTGTGGAATCCAATTTTTTTCTTAATTCTTTGGGTTTGTGCATAAAGGCTACACATCCAAATACCCTTGTATTCCTTAAAGGCTTCAAGCCAGTCCATAGTTGATGAGGAATAGTATCCTTCAATGCCTTAGTCATACATCTATTCTTGAGGCAGGCTTCAAACCAGTCCATAATTGATGAGACGTCGTATCCTTCAATGCCTTAGTCATACATCTATTCTTGATGTATGTTGAAGTTGCTATTGGGCCTACATAAGATAATATAGACCTTGCACATTCCACAAGTGTCCTATTTTTTTTTCTTTGCAACACCATTTTGTTGTGGAGTATAGCTCATGGTAAATTGCTATTTAATAGCATTCTCTAAGCAAAAAAATTTAAACTCTATTGAAATAAACCCTCCATCAAATTTGTTCTTAGAACTTTAAATTTTCTTGTCATGAGCATGTTGTGCTACTACCTTTTTCATGCCACTACTTGAATGTTTATTATCAAGATTATGGTTTGATACATAGTTAAAAATCCCATAATAAAATTTTAAACTAAGAAGATTTTGAAATTATTATTATTCTTTTGTAATTTCCAAAGATGGCACGTTGGCATGCATAGCAAAATAGATTTTTTGGGCTTTTTCGCTTCACACACTAGTGTGCCATCTTTGGAGGCTACAATTTAAGCTAGCACACCGGCATGCTATATTTGAAAATTGCAAAAAAAAAAAATTCCTAGCTATTTCACTTAGCACATCGTGTGCTATGTTTGGAGGCTGCAAAAAATATTCTGAAATAATGTTTCTACTCAAAATTTGGTTCTCGAATGTGTCAAAATACCTTTTCTATTTCATAATTTGAAATTTTCAACCTATCAAACCTATAATGTATCCACAAAAATACGATGTAATACGTTAAAAGTGGATACTGTTCATGACACAATTCTGTTCATGATAGTGATGGTTTGATACCTGAATTGCCACATAGACTACATTGTCATTATCACATAGACTATATAATTTATTTTACATGCAGACACCCCATGAGGTGTGGACAGGCTCCAAGCCTTCTTTGAAGAACCTAAGAGTGTTTGGGTGCATTGCCTACGCGCAAATCCCAAAGGACACAAGGAAGAAATTGGACTTCCAAGGTCTAAAGACCATCATGATTGGATATACTTCGTCTGATAACACCTACAAGCTGTACGATCCTGATACCCAACAAATTTTGTATAGCCAGGATACAGTCTTTATCGAGGATCAGTTCGTCGACCTCAAAGACAAGGATATTGCTCAAGAAGAACCTTCATCACTTGCCATTGACACGACAATCAGAGCTTCTGGCTCAGGAATTTCTATCGTCGACCCACTTCGAGACAGCGAATCAGATGAAGATATCTGAATGGAGTTATACAAGAAGATATCTACATGATCCAGCCCGAAGGATACGTTCTAGAACTGCTTCTCAATCTATTAAGGAAGCATTTTGGTTGAGAAATTTGTTGTTAGACATCAAACTGTATCAGTACATCCCTACAATTTTGTTTTGTGAAAACCAAAGTGCTATTGTCTGATTGGCCAACCCTAGATTTCATTCTAGGAGTAAGCACATTGAGATAAGATATCACTACATTAGGGGCAAAGTTCTCGATAGAGAGGTGAGCTTGACGTACTACAGAACGCAGGACATGGTTGCAAACATTTTTATGAAAGCACTCAGTGTTAATGCACATAACAGATTTTGTGCATTGGTAAGTTTGAAGATCAAGGCATTCACGGATCTAGATTAAAGGGGGGTGTTGGATTTACTCCTCCTACTCTCCTAAATCCCAATTTTAATCTGCCTCCATTCATGCTACATATTTTTCTAACGTTGTCACGCAGTCTGCATATTCTACACGCAAATTCACACAGACGAAGAAAAGACGAATGAATCGTGACATTGTGTTCTTACACAGGTCATGGTGACAGGTGAAAAGGGGACACTACCTTACTGAATGCCAAAGGTGCCCTAACAGATAAGGCACCCTGTAAATCTTATCCTAAGGTCATTTGTAAGAGTGACGCACTTTTGCGTCATCACCAACGTTCACTTCAGTACTGGCTGACGTCGCACCCTTTTCACGCTCACCCCATGCAGTTGCGCTAACAGATTGGACAACGATTGCAACCACCCACGATCTCCTACAAACAGCACATCCACTCTGTACTTTCGCATCTGCACACCTGTAATATTATGTATATATATTGGATACCATCTACGTATTCGATGATGATGAATTCTGATGAAACAAGATAAGTCTAGAACAAGTGAAGGAGGTTTCATTCCTCATTACAGACATAAATAAGCTTTGTACGGCACGCGGTTTTGTCCGCTACAGTCTTGTGCAAGTCGAAATCTAATATCATATGCTACTATTGTAAGAAAAAAAATCATATAATAACGAAATGGCAGAAAATTGCAAAGTAAGAATCAAAATCAGGCTAATGCTACTTCCAATGAGAAGAGTATTGAGGAGTCTGAAGACAATCAAAGTGCATTCATGGCTAGAACTGAAGAGGCTTTAGACTTAGGTGGGTGGTATCTAGATTCAAGAGTTGACATGCAATATTGATTGGTTTGAGGATTATTCAAGTACTAAAAGGGTAGTACACTTGGCTGTGGTAGGATTTCTCACCAAATAGATGGTGAAGGTACTGTTAGACTGAAATTTTAGGATGTTTCTAGAACTATTTCTAATGTGTTTTATGTACCTAACTTAACCAAGAACTTACTTTCTATAAGTCATATAGTTGATCAGGGTCATAAAGTCACTATTGATAGCAATCATTGCATTATGAAAATTGAATCTAGAAAATTCTTGTTGCAATACAAGGTTTGGAAACTTTACAAACTGAGTCACTGTCATTATGAGAAATCAGAAGTTTTGGTCACCTCTATGTTTTAAAATATTAATGAGTTGCGGTATTGTAGACTAGGACATTTAGACTATAGAAGCATTCATCAGATGAAAACTAAAAATCTTGTGGATTATTAGGATTTTGCTTTTTTGCTTCCAAGTTTTTGAAGCCTTGGAAAGATGAGCGAGAGAAAGCAAACGGCACGACGACAAGGAGAGGTAGGACTCGCAAAAAGTTCTCAGGAAGGCTGGAATGTAGCGGCCAATTTTGAAAAAAAAAAAGTTTTGCAGATAATAAGCACCTGGTTTTACGGAAGCGAATGAAGATCCACACTTTTTCAAGTGCCAAGCGGAAAGACATCAGCGGTGTTGCAGTGGGTCCTGCAACAGATTAGGGGTGGATAATGTTAGCAGATTCCAGAGAATCCCTAGATGCCAAGACAAGCATATGCATTGGATGTAACAATTGAAGCATTTCTATCATTCTAATTTGAGCACTTGTTGTTGTATTTGCATAATAGGAAAACACACAAGCAACCCCAATGGATCAAACCAATGAAAACCTAACATTTGATCTATCAAACCCATCCAATGTGGCATAAGCTCTTGAACTTTTATACCAACAAATTCAAGCCACTAATAAGCAGCTTCTTGAAACTAATCAAAGAAACCAAGACTTCAGAAGAAGCATGTAGTTCCACCTCCTGTAAAAGTGTTTAAGGGGGAGAAGAAATATAGGAACTTACAAGTGGTAAGTTCTTGGCTAAATGTTTGGAACAAATACTTTGCCATAATCCAATTCCCTGAATCTGAGAAGTTATCCACTGTCACCATGTTCCTTGAAGGAAGAGCCTTAGTTTGGTGGGATGACTAGTTGCAAAGGGCAATCAACCTTGTACATGGGATGATTTTTGCAAGCTTTTTAGGGATTATTTTCTACCACTTTTAGATGACTATGAACACTTTCAAAAGTTGAGTCATCTAACCATGAATAAAGGTTTGAAACAATTTATTCAAGATTTTCATGAGTACCTGAATCACTTTATAGTGATATTCCGCCTAAGGTACAAATGTTAATGTTTATTGATGGGTTACCAAAAGATTATCAAGTGGATGTTCGTAGGAACCATCCAAAAACCCTAGAAGATGCTATTAGGGCTGCAAAATACTTTGATGACACACGTAAGCCACCTAGGGGTCAACAACCTAATGAGCAGAAGAAAGGTTTTCAATTTAAGAGGAAGGATAGGGAAGTTGTTAATGAAACACATCCCAATTCCAACAATCCTAAGAAAACCAAGAAAAACTTTAAAAATCATCATGGTGGCAATGATAAAGTTGAAGCTCGTAAGAAGAACCTGTGCTTCAAGTGCAATGGCGAGGGTCACCTTGCACGTGATTGTGTCAAAAAACAAGCTTCAACCTCAGGTAATCTATCTCGAAGTAATGAGATGGATGTTTGTTTCCTTAGTTCTTTAGTTTTTGGTCCTAATGACCTTATTTGCATTAAAGGTAAAGTTAATGATCAAGTTGTTAATGTTCTTTTTGACACGGGATCCACTCATAACTTTATTAATGTAAATCTGGTGCAGACGCTAAACCTTCCTACCAGAAAAAGTGAGAAAAAATATCGTGTGACAATGGCATCGAGAAGCAATTCCGATTTGATGGATTTTATTGTTCCTGATGTAGAATTGCACATTCAGGATTATTCTGAAAAACTAGAATTCCATGTTGTTCAATTAGCTAATGTAGATATTGTTCTTGGGCAACAATGGCATTTTGATAAGAACAAATCATTGAGAATTGATTTTGTTGAGAAATCTTTATCTTTTATGCATGAGAATTCTTTAATTAAGATCAAGGCTAGTTTAAGTGTTGACACTAAAAATGTTAACCCTTTTCTATGATAAGAACTAATTCTCTGTGTTCAATTAAGATGAACCATTAACCAATTAGATTCTGTTTGATGAATCTATTTGCTAGTTGTAGTCTGGTCTAATTGCTTACTATTATCCTAAGAGCTTGGAAGATAAAGTAACCAATATAGTCACAGACCTTGACCAAATCGTTTCATCGTTGGTGTTACTAGATGCCAATTCACTCAATATCTTTGGATAACCAGTTATGTCACTATAGTATTCATTGTGAATATTACAGATCACGTTCCATTCACCTTTTTACATACACTTATCATACAAAAGATGAGATTCTTCTCTCTCTTGAGGAATATCAAACCTTTTATACTACTTAATTCACTGATTTTGAGAAAATCTACAACGACTAGGCTATCACATAATTTGGCGCCATTGTCGGAGAGATAAACTTCATTTTTTTTTAATATTTCTAAGTGTATTAAGACTATGAATCTTCTTCATGTAAGGCATGCCAAAACCATAGCCGCAAGCAACTATTGAACTGAAACTTTTAGAGCATGCACAACGATTAGAAGTATATAGGAAATCTAGAGATTTGTATCTGCAGAATTTACAAAATTCACCAGTTAGAATAAGATTAAATCTTGAACCGTTTAACGATCTTCTTAACGCTACTACAACATTTGTAGATTCTTTAGAGGAAAGGTCTGTTTAAATACCAAGTCCTACAGACTCATCAGAATCTGTACAGTCCAATCCTGGTTTCGAACCTAGTTCAAAATCCGAATCTTCTTCATTAGAACCATCATCATCATCTGAACGAAGTTCAGATCCTGATCCTCTGAGTCCACCCGATTCACCTCCTGATAATATGACAAATCCAGCTCCACCCACATCTACTAAAGTCAGATATGATTTTTTTAAGGGATCATCGTCTGAAGATGCAGACAGTTATTTGTCCCAGCTTGAATCTATTACTATAGCAAATAAAGAACATACAGACGAGGACAAAGTTAGAATATTGCCAGGTCTTTTACGAAAGCAGGCTAGGATTTGGTACAGTCAGTTAGTACTAGAACAATTAATACTTGGAATGCTTTATAAGCAGCATTTCTTAAGAAGTTTAGGGAGATAGGATACTCCACTACATTGTTAGCACGACTAAGGAATCGCTTAGAAAGTATACTCATAGAGTTGAGAATTTAATAGGAAAGTTAGGAGCCTTGTATCCAGTTCCTATGCAAAATGAATGGTACTTGGGTGGTTTGCCCAAGAAGATGGATCGTCACTGTCGACGGGGATTGATGACCTCTTTAGAAGATATCATTTCCTCTGCCAAAAATTATGAAACTTTTCAAATTTCTCGTAGGTGGAGGAACGAGAGAAAAAGTAGTAGAAAGCATAAATCGAAACGTACGGAAGAATCTGAATCATCTACTGAGTCTGAATCAGAATCTGACTCAGTAGATGAAGAAGAATCTTCAGATTATTCATCTTATTCTTCTTCATCGGAAGAAGAATCTTCTTATAGAAAATCAAAGAGTAAGCATTCAGATAGGAAAAAGAGAATGGAGAAGTCCGAAAAGATGGATCCATTGCGAAGGAGTGTTGAGATATTAGCGAAGGACATGGGCGATTTAAAAGTCCAAATGTCCGACGTTAAGGCCAAGTGTAAGAAAGCAAAATCTAACGCCAATGTTTGGTGTACCACTTGTGGGAAGGAAGGTCACTCAAAGACTAACTGTCCAAGTAGGCTTCTCCCTCATGAGTTGGAGCAGGTTCAGCAGGGTGTTCATAGGGATGTAGTTGATTCAGCCACCATTGCGAGTATTGATGATGACACTCCTCTTGGAGTAGATGTTGGTTTGCTTGTGAGAGGGTTAGAGTTTGAGGAAGATGTTACATCGAGTAGTTTGGGAGTAGGGTCGATCACACAGGTCTTCTCACCTATGAGAGGAGTAGAGTCAAGAGAGGCAGTTTTGTTGACGTCTTTAGGTACAGATTCGACTTTTGTAGAGGTGGTTACGCCCGAGGAAGTGCGTAACCACCCGTCGTATAGGGCACCTGAGGTCGAGTCTAGATCAGCTAGGACTAAAAGGTTGAGGTGTAGATACTATGCGAAGAGGAGGTTTTTAGGTAGGGGTGGTCCACCAGCACGCGCCCGAGGAGGTGTTAATCACCCATCATATAGGACTCCAGAGGCAGAGTTCAGATCAGTTAGAGCTAGACGACAGGGGCGTAGATTTCAGGCGAAGAAGAGAGCTCTAGAGAGGGTTGGCAGGTTATTTGAGGTGGGCGGATCGCCCCTGACTCTACCCCATCATGATTTGGGATGGATGGAGTTTGCATGTGGTTGTTGTTCGGCCTTGCGATGGAAAGCAGAAAGGAATAGCCATTTCTGTTGCATGAAAGGCAAGGTGCATTTGCCTTTGATGCCATCACCACCTTCTGAGCTATTTCGTTTGTATTTGAACAGCCTACAACCAAGTGGGTGTCCTCCACATAAGTTGGTGCTGAAGATTGGGATGATTGTGATGTTGTTACGATCGATAACATCGCACAAGGGATTGTGCAATGGCACAAGATTGATCATCCTCAGATTGGGTAGACAGGTCATAGAGGCAGAGATAGTGACCGGGAAGAATATAGGGAGTAGAGTCCTTATTCCACGTATCCCTATAGTACCAAGCGATTCGAACATACCGTTTGAATTGCAGAGGGTCCAGTTTCCTATCAGAGAAGCATTTGCCATGACAATAAACAAAGCACAGGGGCAAACTATAAAATTGTATTTGCCTCGGCCTGTGTTTAGTCATGGGCAGTTGTATGTTGCACTTTCGAGAGTGTGAAATGCAACAAGTCGTCGTGTGCTGATTACTGACAAGGACAACCGATTTACGGATGTGGATGGAGTGGCGAGGTACACTCAAAACATTGTGTATTCAGAAGTGTTGTAGTAGTAAGTTTGAAGTGATGTCTATGGTTTATGGCTTCGAGATGCGCTTAGAGTTAGAATTGGAGTTAGACTTAGCATTTGGGATGTAGGGTAGAGTTAGAGTTGGAGTTAGACTTAGCATTTGGGATGTAGGGTAGAGTTAGAGTCGGATTTGGAGAGAAAATATGTCAAATTTTGTACATGGAGAAGGTTGTGCACATGTAGTTGTTTGGCGGGTAGATGTGGTGAGATAATGTAGTTGTTTTGTGAGTGGTCGCCTTCAACTTCCTGTCGGCTTTAACTTCATGTTGCCTTCAAGGCTTCCTACCTTGCTGCTAGATACTATGGAGGTAATTGCTTATGTTGGTAATGTTGTATCTGGTGAGTTGTTTGTCATATCAAATATATGACTTTACATAGTTTGCAATTGTCGAATGCAGAGTTATCATATGTTGTTAAGATTATGTGTTGTTGTATGTACATTTTTTTCTGACATTCTTGGTGTTGTTGCAGATGTCGAAGATCTACATAAATCGTAAAACTTTTGTGCGAGACCTGATAGAGTTATTTGGTTTTGGTGATGAGGTGTCTCGCAGCTCTATTTTGTGGTTGATAGAAGCTTATGCAGAGTTCTTATTCCAACAACAAAGGAGAAGATGTTTTATGCCAAAAGAATATCGATTCCTATTAGATGTAGATATGTTACTCAGGAATGTGGCATATGTTTGGAGACATGTTAGTGTTGTTAGACTTAGTGACTTTGAGCCAATGTTAGATAACCTGGTGTATGTGCAAGTATTGGTTTCTGAATTATCAGATGACATGATGTCTATTTCTTAGAATATTGGAATATGAAATTGTTGTTGCTTCAATTTTTTTATAATAGTTTGGGTTTTTGTGATGAATGTTCTTCAAACCCACACATTGAATACATGCACAGACACACAGACATACCCTAAATCATGAAAGACTCGGATTTTTTTTGAAGACTCAAATTTCTCCAGAGACTCGAGTTTTTCGAAAGACTCGATTTTTTTTCCCAAAGACTAGAATTTTTCCTAAGACTAAAATATTTCTGAAAACTAGAATTTTTCCGAAGGCTCAACTTTTTCCAAAGACTTGAATTTTAGATATTCAAGATGCGAGATGTGCGAGATCGGTCATCATCCAAATCATGAACCAAGTGAACGAACCTCAACCGCATTGTAAAGTATTGCTTACGGTCTAAACAAAGTGAACGAACCGCAAACCGCACTGCAAGGGTCTCGCCTACGGCTACATACGGTCTGAACGAAGGCATAGGGACCGCCTTTAGGCCGCATAAGGACCGCCGCGTAAGGACCGCATTTAGGATGCACAGGGACCACCGCCACCTAGATCGGCCGCCATTGCCCGTCAACGACGGGCACTCTTTACTAGTATATGTATATATATATATATATATATATATATATATATATATATATATATATACACACACACACACACAAACATATATAATACACACACACACACACACACACACACACACACACACACACACACACACACACACACACACACACACACACACACACACACACACACACACACACACACATATAAAGTAAGTATGTAGAGATATTTGTTATGGTAATGTGCATGTTTTTCCTTTATAGAGCAATAAATGAAATAGTATTTTAGGGAATCTAATTTCATCTCACGTCTCTTTAAATAATGCTTTACTCAGAATAGTATTCTCATAATCATACCTTTTGAAAGATGCCTCACTTGTGTCAATCTTCACATGATCTTTTTTTCTTAAAAAAATTGGCTTATATGGCAAAAATGATGATGGCGGCAGTGTCTTTTCTGCTTTCTTTTGTAACTTTGAATCTAATAATGGCACCTTTAACTCTATTTGTGCTTGGCCTAAACTGATTGTCCTAGCTTGAGTTTTTGGCTTTATTTTCATATTGCATTGTATATAATTATCTTGTACGGTAATATGTTTACTACATAGGCCTTGAGGATAACGTCTTTGTACAAATGTCTTTTTGAAAGAGTCTTGGGACAATTGTCTCTTTGAAGAGGAAGGAGACTTAAGTACCAAGTATTGTGGACAAGGACAATGCAAATAAAAGGCCTCCATTCATTATTGGTGATCATTTGGACATGTTTTGTGTATCATGGTTCCCACTTATTAGTTGTCCTTTGCTTTGGGTTAATAAGTCTTCTTTCATTATTACAATTATTATAGTCATTAATGTGTCATATCCCAAACCAAGAAGCTCTATCTTAGGCTTGTGGTCTTGGTTATACGTAGTGCTCACCATTCTTTGTTACATATGTGAAATGTTTTTCAACAACATTCATTTTTAATATTTTGATGTGTAGAGTGATTTTTTTGAGGTCCTCCTCAATATAAGAAGCTGGAACAAGACCTAGTAGGTGCGAGCTTGAGTATTGATTCGTGTACGACTAGTAGCCATTTGGATTGTCTCCTTGGCTTGGTCTTACTATGGGATATAAAGTGTACATATTGTATAAAAGAAACTAGCCATTGTCTAATAAAATATCGGTTCATATTGCAACCATTTGAGCCATAGCAATGTTTTGGGTGTTAAATCTAAAAGTAAAAGACAATGTTGGCCTTTTTACTTCATATCTTTGAAGTGGATTAAATCATGCAAATAACTTCATTCTACTAGAATTCATCGTTTTAGCTTTGCGTGTGAGATGTGGTGGAAAATGATCATAAAATGAATTGAAGTAGATTATTATTTGTGAAAGCAACATGCAACAAATATGAAATCTTGAAGTCCATAAAATTCTTCAAAAGTAGCTAACAATTCATAAAATGTCCATAAAGAATTAAAGACAACACATTACGCCTCATAAAAAGTCAAAATCTGTGGGCCATAAAAATATTTTCAACCTTAATGGCCAAGACAATGTGTCACACTTTGGGAAAGTCTTTTTAGTGACCTTACCTCCAGTTCAACGGTCATTTAATTATGGCAAGGCCATAGACGATTCCTCAATACATACCTCAGTTATGTGCAATCCTTTCTATGGTCAAATCTTACTCTATCTATTAGTTTTCTATGTTGCATGATGCTATATTTGTGTATCCAAATTGACCATTTAGCTCCAATGCATGAAGTATTAATAATAACTTGAGTGGTCTTTACAAAGAGACTTCAAATTTTGTGATAACTAGACTTCCAACAATAGTAACTAGTAATGCAAGCCTAGTGACAATTATTTGATTATTATTTTAATTGTGACTTGTGATCTTTGAAGGAAGTAGCATGATGAATCGTCTTTATGTTAAATATCATACAATTTCACATATATTTTAGTGTATTTTAACTTTAATATCGAAGGTGATAAAGAAGCCTTCTAGATAGTGATTACAATTGATACTTATTATCAATGGATCATTTATACTTCATTAATCTTACAAAATTATCATGTAAATATGGAAAAGATTTCATAAAATAGAAGCAACAAGATTATGCCAATACTTAAAGTAATTGCCCTAAATTGTTGCAAATCACACACTAATAATAAATATGATTCATTAGACATTGAAAAGAAACAAATTTTTTTGTACAATTAGATATTATTTGCTATCTTGTAAAATGTTTTCTATTTTTCATTAAAGTATTGCATCCATAGATACGTATTTTGATGGTAGGTTACAAAAATGTAAATTTTGCAAAGTGAAAATTTTTAATCTTTGATTGCGACAAAACAAGATATATATTTTGATTTTGTTAATCTCCCTCAAGGTGGATGACATATCTTGTATTGGGAAATATAGTCTTTTTAATGATATTTGCACTCGGTAAATAGGACAGCCTGGGCATAATTTTATGATCGTTTTATGTTTTATAAGGTGCAAAGGTCACTAAAGACTTTTCCCAAGTGTAAAGGATTGTCTTGGCATTTTATATTATGGCTGAAAATATTTTTATGACTCATAGATATGGACTCGGACATTCTATGCCAGATGCAAACAGCTTATGAAAGGTCTTATGGACTTCAAGATTTCTTAAGTGTCCCATGTCGGTTTCATCTTGTAGAACAGAATCTCCAGATCGAACCAGAAAAACCACATTCTACGAGTCAAAAGCAGGATCGACACATGAAGCTATTGTACAGAATTACGAGTACATCAGTGTTCCTGCTAACCAGTGGCCGCAGCTGGCAGATTGGAAATAATAGTCAGAGCCTGAAAAATGCGCTGGTTACGTGATCTTTTGATGCAACAAACAAGTCGTATAACGGCATAGGGCAAGATAAACAAATCATAGTCAGAAAGCACATATCATCCTTTTTTATATAATCATCCTTTATTATGAAAGAGTCGTATGATTTGGTTGCAGGTCACATATAAGCTGATAGTCACCTATCAGTCTTCTTCACTACAAGAACGGGGCACTTGGACCTGTGAGCACAATAGTCACTTACACTTCCCAAGAAGGCCCTGCATTGAAAAACAGAAATCCGGTAGCCGCTTCCAGGCAAAAGAATGTTTCTAGTAAGCAGAGGAAATAAAATCAAAAACTGACTTTAATATAGCTGCAAAAGATCCATTCAAACATCCGGCCAGATCTACAATTAGAAGATTTAGCAGAGCACAGTACTCACCTCTTGATAGCACCATACCCGTGACTCCCTACTACTAGTAGATCGGCATGAATTTTTTCCACGGCTTCACATATAGCGTCTCGTGGATCTCCAATTATTACCAGTGTAGTTGCATTTATCTGCCCAGAAAAAATTTGACTGATATTATTTCTCCAAAATCAACCACAAAATTCGATTAAGCGGCCATAGATAGAGTAAACTCAGGTAAAAACAGAGCTCCTTAACTAAAACCTACGTGTTGCACGGGGTTATCCTGCTAGATCCGAAACAGTTTGTAGTGTGCACCATATAATATTTAAACTGAGAAAAAGATTACTAATACTTCATAAATCGAGATGTGTCCAAGCTGTGCGATAGCAGTAAATCTCGATCAAGTTGCAGTAGGAACATGTACCAGAAAGCACACAAAATGGCATCAAGCAGAAATCTATCAAAGAATCACCTGACTTTCTTCGCAAATCTTCTTTGCGTTTTCGAGAATCATTGCAGTGACTTGCTCCTGATGCAATTTCATTGAACTTAATAGGTCGGGTGCAACGTAAAATCCCACTGCAAGCAAGAACAATGTAAATCGAAACTACAATATTGGTGATGCGTATAATTATAATTAAATGGATGCACATATCTCATCTACAAAACAGGCAGGTATGTACGCGTTTGATTTTAATGTTCCTTCTGGACTCATGATGTAATCGTAGTACGGATCCAACTCCATGTCAATTAGATGCTTGGGATGTTCTGGACTATCGAGGACACGGATCCAGTCTGTCTAAATTAGCGATGCATGAAGGAAACGAATTGCCAATCAGCACGAAATTCGAATTGCTCCTGGCGATATAATCAGTTGAATGAAACTTGCTTTGAAACAGGAACTTTATAGGTTGCGTTGCCGAAAGAAATTAGAACAGCAAGCTTGAAGAATTAAATTAAGTCAAGTCTCACTAGAGTTTCATGCCAATTGCAAACACAAGAATATTACACTGGACCTCCACGTGGAAGTAAATCGAGAATGAAGACTAAGGAAAACCAAACGCAGAGCAAGGAGGACCAAATTTCTCAGCTCCGAAGGAGCCTCTGCTGCAGGAGAAACGAAATCTAATCCGAGGCTCGATCTTTTGTGATTGCTTTGTAGGAAGGAGGATCCTTACCAAGACCATCGCCTCCAGCGTAGAGCTGAGGCACAGGCTGCACGTGCAGAATAACCACCTCATCTGCAGGCTGCACTACATGGTCTAACGCCCAGCGTAAAGCATGATCACTTTCTTTGCTCTCGTTCACTGCGATCATCACCTTCTTTTGCTTACTTCCTGCCATCTCCCTCTCTAATTTGCTTTCTCCCTCCTGTCGATCTCTACCAGCTTCACCATCTCCGCTCGATCCAAGCTCCTCCAGACTCTTCTTTTTCGTATGGCTTTTTGTTTCGTCAGATTGACAGGCATTACACTGACTTCACTCTTCAGAATGCAATTGAAGGGTGGCACGTAGCACTTCCTCAGCCAATCACATGGTCGTACATTATATAGTCTTGTTAAATGGTCTCAATCTTCATTTCTCTTTTATGACTTTATCCCCAACACACTCCTTAAGGCGTAACCCTTGTGGGTGTCCCAATGAGGGCACCTACCCCCCTCGCCTCCTCCTTTTCTTTTCTTTTTTGTAATTCCATGCTCGAGCCATAATGCTCTACCCAAACAAGCAGCCCAAGCAGTACATTGGCATTAACCTTGTGCATGTGCTAGTTGCTCGAGCTACTCATGCGAGGATTCAATACTTCCTTTATGACCATGATTTCCTGCCTGGGTTACTATGAGAGCTACACAAACAAGGACTCTACACTCAAGGAGGGATTTACATAGAAAGGGACATATTCTCCCCTTTAAAAGCATAGCTCCTATTTCTTGCACAATCACCATTCCATTTTCTCTCTTGGAACATTTCACCATCAAAAACTCAATCACTCACTTAGCTTCCAATGGAATGGAAGTGCCATACTAAAATCTACTCTAGGAAACGGCAAGATTACCAATAGTTAAGTGTATAGCATGTCTTTTGATACTATATTGGAGGGAGGTTGCTTTGATTGGCAACCATTTTACATCTATGTCGATGGCAGGTCCATGTGGGTCAAACTATTTCAACCACACATGCAATGGGATGGGCCCTTACCCCATGATATGGATGACTTTGAAGGTGGAGACATGAGGATGGATATCATTAAGGCCCCTAGCCCCACCCTTGGATGAGGAAGGCCTAGCTTGCTATTGCACATGTAATAGGGTTATGATAAGAGCCAAAATTTGAGAAAAAAACACTTTGAAAGCCATATCCTACAAAATGATTGTAACCACTTACACACTAGTGCTTTTCATGCACACAAAATAAAGTAAGCTAAAGTCAAGGACATTGGGATGAGTTAGGTAGGAGGGAAACTTCTACCATGTGATGCAAGCTCAAAACCATGTCTGCTGCTCCATCGACATACTTGGAGCTTGGCTTCTACATTAGGTTCAATCTAATCATAAGGTGTGTTATTTTACTTTATGTCACCTTAGAGCAAAGTCTTCAAAAGAGAATGAAAATTCATTGTGAAGAGAATCATAGCTACTTGTCAACCTTGAAGGAATGGCCTTCTTGAGCCACAAACATTCAAGAAGGTCTATGAATTGATTCATTATGCAAGTTTTCAAGATTTCTTTATAGTTAGTAAGGAAATCCAACCTTTTTGCATTATATTTTAAGTTTGGATGAGTAGCTTGAAAAGGCTATCTAGAACAAGGAATTTCACTAATCAAAACCCACATTGAAGTCATGTGTACAAGATAATTAAGTCAAAAATGAAGAGCAGCAATGACTTTTGTTCCATGTTTTTCTATGTACAAAGATGTAGTATATTTCAAGCATTGTTGATTTGAAGATTTCATCAAAAAAAAAATTAACTTCTTTTTTCCGATTATACAAAAAAAATGTCAAACTTGTCATTATATATCATTTGTGCAAAATATAGGTGTGCTTATTTTAACAAAAAAAGTGACACTAGACAATTCAGAATGTCATAAAAAATGTAGGAGTTCAAAAATGTATGAGTTACTTAATAAATAAGAGTCTAAAAAGCTTTTCCATTTAATTCATGCAAATCATGACAAATCTTATAGCATAATCTAACTATAAGAAATATATGTAAAAAGTTAGTATGTTTATTTCAATGAGATAATAAATGTAAAAGCGACAACATTAATTAACATACACTTGTATGAAATTCATTGGGATTAGAATATGATACCTTCAATATAAAAAGCAAATAAAGTAACCTACAAAATAGGCTTCCAAGTGTATGTAATGAGGACTGTTACGTGATAAGAATTCAATACAAATATATTAACATGCATTTACCTATGATTTTTAATGTATTTACGTTTTTTCACTTTGACATGGAAACTCGTGAATGAAATAAAAATTATGTAGATGTCAAAGTATGGAAACGCATATTCCATGCAAATAATAATTGAGATTCTTGATTACTTTGAAGATTACATATATAGGATGGGTTTATCATTACTACCAAAAATCTAAATTCACAAAAAGATGCATATGGCAAAAAGTGTCGAGATTACAATAAATTTGTTAGATTTTCAACACAATATTTATCATCATGCAAGATAGTATACAACATAATAAAAAAAAAATACAAAAAAAAAGAAAGATCTTTTCAATACAAATGAGCAATATGTTAACTTCAAAATATACTACATCAAAAGTAAATAGAATGAACGTCAACATATTTATATGATTGAGAATGTAAGTTCATGTATAAATTGCATACTATAGTACTTTAAAAAACATATGACCATTATTGACAAATAACTACAGAGATCCAAGAAGTCCGCTAGTAAGCGAGACACTACTCGTGAGAGAACACTATTTTCTCTCACGTCAATGCGGTATGGGAATCTGTCATACAACGCTCAAAAATCAAGAGGATCACTAGATAATACTGTAGCTATTACGCACATATCACTCGTATTTTTTTTTATCTAATCTTGAATAAATGAGCTACATTTTCATTGAAACAAAGGAGATGGTGACTTTTTTTCACAGAGGACTTAGACAAAGGTCTGTTCGAGAAACAGCGGAGTAGTCTTGGAGTCATCAAGCTATCACGCTTTGAGAGGGAGTTGAAGAAACAAAATGTTTCTAGTTCCAAAGCTTTGCTTTCAGCCCTCAGTTTGACGAAAAGACACGAAGCAAAAATGTTCGCGAACATTTTGACGAAAAGACACGAAGCAAAAATGTTTGCAAATATCTTGACGAAAAGACACGAATGCAAAATGTTCATGAAAGAAAAATGTTTTAATACTACAAGAGAAAGTCAGACAATGCGAAAGTCAAACGACTCAAAGCGATACGAAAATCTTCATGACACTTTTTTGACCTTCACGCTCCAAAGGATCAGAAAGATCATGCAAGTACCATGAAGTACAAAGACCCTGATCTGATATGATGATGTCAGTGGAAGAGCCTTAGGACATGCCTAACCCACTTTTAATCCATGATTAGTTATAGATTGTTTAGTCTATCTAATCAAATATGCTACTCTGAATGTTTGCAATTACTAGATGTATAAGATACATACAGTAGCAGATAGAAAATATACAGAATAGAAGTCCGCTAGTAAGTGAGACACTACTCGTGAGAGAACACTATTTTCTCTCACGCCAATGCGTTGTGTGGATCTGTCATACAGTGCTCGAAATCAAGAGGATCAATAGATGATACTATAGCTATTACGCACATATCACTCTTAATTTTTTTTGTCTGATCTTGAATGAATTATTGTTTGCTATCACTTGTGTATCTCATTCACTTGTTTTATCAATTCCGCACACTGGTTCAGTTTTGTTGTATGTTGTATTAATCTATAACGTAGATTAGCAGTGTCTGTCTACTTTCTGGAGGATTGTAGGAATGATATAGTAGGCAGTGACCAACAATTATATCTGAAATCCATCCAAATTCATTTCGTTCACAATTAGTTCGATTTCGCTTTAGCAATGTCAATATTAGAGCTCGTTCAAATTTCACTTCGCTTCGTTTCGTTTCGTCCAGTTTTGTTTTGTTTCGTTTCGTTTCATCCAGTTTTGCTTCGTTTCGTCACAAAGCCTGATTGATATTTGCAATTTGCGTTCCATCCTTGATTATTTTTGCATCACTAGCCTCTCCATATTGGTTGGGTGGTTCATGCTCCACAGGTGTCCTTTTGGTTTGCATGTGACAGGATTCTTGAAGATCTTCACTTGGCGATCGTTATAGTGATATCAGAGCTTGGATCACATCTACCAGGAGGTGGAGCTTGAGGATCTTGGGTTTTTGCGATTCTTTTGGTGTATCTCTTTGCTTATTCTTCCAAGTATTTGAACTCAATTTCAAGTAGGTGGCTTCTCAAATCCTTGGTGTACTTTCAGCCTAATCCTTGGTGTACTTTCAGCCTAATCCTTGGTGTACTTTCAGCCTAAAGATCATTATTTGTTCCATGAATTTTGAAGGAAATCATGGGGTTTTTTATGGATTTAGTGAATTTTTCACCTATAATTCATAGTTTTTGCTTGGAATTGATCATAGAATCTGGTGTAGTATGTTTTCCAGATTGTACTTGTCGTTTTACAATCATTAATGATAGAGTTTAATGATTGCATGATGTTTGAATAGTCAAAAGGTTGATTAGAAAGTGATTTTGGAACATTAATGGGCTACATAAACTATGTTTGACTAGAATTATAACTTTTAGTGCTTTCATGCAATGTATTTATAGGGATTAGGATCATATTGCACTTATTTGTGGATTTATCCCACAAATTTTGGTCAAAATTGGTCCAAAAAACAAGGTTTTTTGATGTTTTTTGGACTAATTTTGTGGTAGATCTCAAAATTCTCAGCCAATAATGGATAAGCACATTTTTATAGATGTAATAAAATTGCCCTAGGGAATTCATGAAGTTTGGTTAGGATTAGACACCATTAGAGGGCTCAAAACCTCATAAAGTAGTGTATTTTTGGTGATTTTTGGACATGAATACCTCTTAAATGGGGGTCTGAACCTGTTGGTTCTTAGTACAAGCTTAAATATATGATAGATTGTTTCTAATTTGAGCCATCATGCATCCAATTTGGATAGATGTGCATTAGACACCATCATATTGAAGTTTTGCTTGTTGAAGGAGGCAAAAAATGCATTTTTTGCATGATCTGAGCTTATGATTGCTTGCTGGACTTGTTAGAAGCTTCTATGACACCCTAATAAACCTTAGTAGAGTTCTTGTAACCTCTGATCTAAGGCTTATTGGGCTGGAATGCAATTTTTTATGATACCACCTTCCCAAAGTGCGCCCTCCTACCTGATTTTTGTCCATTTACAGATCGCACGTGTGAATCCTAGGTGGCAGAGTGATGTGGCAAGTGCCTTGTAGACCCACTCTCCCTCTCTACTATGCTTTAAATCGACCAATTTGGTGTCCTTAGAGAAAGTTATGGTCGTCTAAAGTTTGGCAATTTTTGAACTAAAATTTGCAAAATTTTGGAAATGTTCTGATGCATGCATGCTTGTAATTCAGTGTAGTGCTTATTAGTTGATGGAAATGTATGGGTAGACCTGTATGCATGCTTGGATGCATGTTGCATGCGTAGTTAGTGATTTGATCAATAGATTTCTCACATGTAGCTATTTTTGGTAATTCTAGATCAAAAAGCAATTTTCTAGTAACTAGGCTATTTACAAAAAAAAAATTGTCTTTTTTTTGAAAAAGTCAGTGCATGTCAAGTTAGATGCATACAGAATGTTTCAAAATGATTCAGAATGTGACAGTGCCTGTGAATCTGTTAAATAGATCTTCTTAATCGATTTTCATAATTGGTCCATTTTGGTCGGATTTCAAAAATTCTAGGGTTTCGTAAATTTTTAGACTTGGTCCTAAAAGTTGTTGTTGTTTAATCAGTCTGATATTGATTTTGTGAAATTTTTGGCTTAAATGAGTGAAAGACCTTGTTGAGTGATATCGTCCAGTTATGAAGCTTCTGAACTTTTCACTTGTTAGTTGATGATTGGATCTCGACTAATTAAGCTAATTTTACATGTCAAAAAATCAATATGGTAGATGATAATGCAAATGCAGCTATGGATGGTCAAATGCCAATGTCTACCTATCTACAAATTTGCTAGTCATTAACCAGTCGTTCAGCCAAGCGCTTAATGAAATAAACAACAAGAATATTTTAAAGGATCAACAAATGGAAGTACTGCTGAATCAAGTGAAAACTTTATCTGCACTGAATTTGGGCTTTCAGCCTGAACTTTTTTGGGGGGAGAAGAAAGAGAAAAAACCTGAAGTTGTGGATGACTGGTTAACCAAGTTTAATCTACACGGAATTCCTGAGGAAAAAAAGATTGAGAGTATTATTCCGTTCTTCCGTGGGAAAGCTTCATCATAGTGGCGTGATTTGCAACCTAAATCTACCACATGGAATGAGTTTCTGAAAGTGTTCAAAAGGTTGTTTGTGGTTGTGGACGACTCAGATTTCTACCAAAGATTTTTTAATTGCAAAATGGGTACTAGGAGTTTGGACTCGTACCTACAAGATTTTATGGATTTATGAAATAAAGTTCTCTCATTTGATGCAAAATTGGCATTGTGGCAGTTTATCCTAGGTCTGTCTGCAGATTATCAGAATGAGTGTAAGCGTAATGTGCTTCAAACTTTCGATGACGTTTTTCCCGGGACAAATATTTCTTTTGTCTAAACTCAGATGCAGCTTGATCTAGTTCGTCAAAATACTTAGATTTTTTGTTACCACGAACTCTTTTTTTCTCTTTCTTCTGGATGGGTCCAAATGATCCAGATGGATTAGCCTGTGATTGCTTCCTAGATGCCACCACTGTGGAATCATACGCTTTCGCGACTCGTACGCAAGAAGGACCGATGTGTGTTTCCATTGTAGTCAGTCTAGTGGACAGATTATGAAATTCTGCTCTGAGCGAAAAAAAGATGCAACTCAAGTGATTGAGATGCCAGGTAAAGAAAATCTTAAGCTGGAAATTAATAAAGTTAATTGTGAGTGCGATTGTTTTTTCAGTACTACTTCATTCTTGCCAAATGATTTATTTCATTTGAAAGGCATTGTGAATGGACATGAAGTTAGCATTTTAGTGGACAGTGGACCTACTCATTATTTCATTAACTCTGGCCTTGTGCAGAAACTCGGCCTCAAAATTAAAGCCAATAACCATAGATAACGAGTATATCTAGCTTCTCACCCTATTTCTAGACAACCTTACAGGTTCTCTCAGAAAGAAGAAATAGACATTACTAAGCAAATTAAAAATTACCTAAAGATGAGTCATATTCGGCCAAGTAAGTTGTCTTGGGATGCTCTTGTTCTTCTTAAATCGAAGAAAGATGGAGGCTTCAAGTTGTGTGTGGACTACAAGGGGTTGAATAAGGTAACTATTAAAAATAAATATCCTTTGCCTCGTATAGATGATCTGGTAGATCAATTAGGTGGAGCTAAATACTTCACAAAGATAGATCTTAGAACCAAATATCATCAGATTAGGATTCATCTGGATGACATGCAAAAGACTGGTTTTCAGAAGACATTCGGTCATTATAAATTTCTCGTGCTTCCTTTTGGGTTGACAAATGCACCAGCAACGTTCCGAATGATCTTTTTTGTCCATATCTAGGAAAGTTTGAGGTTGTATTCTTAGATGATATTCTCATCTACAATGGGACACTTAAGGAGCATTTGAGTCATCTTAAGGATTGTCTTAGATATTCTCAAGTGAGAGAAACTTTATGCTAAGGAATCTAAATGTGAGTTCTTTAAGCATGAGTTGTTGTACCTCGGTCATAAGGTTACCCATAGTGAGTTGGAGATTGACAAGAGTAAGGTCAAGACAGTGCTTGAGTGGCCGATACTGAAGACGGTTAGAAAAGTTAAATATTTTTTTGGTTTTATAGTTTTCTTTCATAAGTCAATTGAGGATTATGCAAAAGTGACAGCACCATTAAATAATTTGACTAAAGGCAGAGTTAATAAAAAGAAAAAAAGAGCTCAACCTAGTGAGCCTATTGAGTGGAATGATGAATTGAATCAATGCTTTGAGAAACTCAAGCAAATGGTTGCTTCAGCTCCTGTTTTACATATCATGAATCCTGATATACCTTACGTCGTGAGAATTGGCGCAAGTGATTCAACGATAGGGGCAGTTTCTCTATAGGATGATAGGCCGGTAGCGTTCGAAAGCAAGAAAATCATGGGGCCTCAGTTGCGTTATACAACTCAGGAGAAGGAGTTATTTTGTTGTGATACATGCACTTAAAACTTGGAGGCATTACCTTTATGGTAGTCAGTTTATATGTATACAGATCACCAGCTTCTAAAGTACTTTTATAATCGGAACGATTTGAGAGGTCGTAAAGCTACACTGGGTTAAGCTTATGCGGGAATTTGATCATGAGATCCGATATGTCAAGGGTAGCTCTAAGAAAGTTGCGGATGTGCTTAGTCGGATTGGTGAACTAAATGAACTTTCATTCACCCAGATTTCCACTGATCTATATCTTTTGCGTAGAGAAAAGTCTGAATCAGATTCTCATTTTGGTCCCATTTGGAAGATGGTGAAGATAGAAACAAATGAGAATGGAATAGAGATTTACTCACGGGGGTCTCAGGTTCCTAGGATAGATAAGAAGATAGCGAAACAATTCTCTATCCGAGGTGGGTTACTATTTCGGAATGGGAAAGTTTGTGTACCAGTGGATGATGAGTTAAAGAAGAGGATTCTTTATGAGTGTCATGACGTTCCTTGTGCAAGTCATCTGAGTATACATAGGACTTTGGACTTGGTCTAAAGAGGTTTTTTTGGTCAAACTCAAGCCATTTGTTGAGTCTTATGTGGTTAAATGTAGACCTTGTCAGTTAGCCAAAGTTGAATGCTTAAAGACTGGAGGTTTGTTACATCCGACTAGATATCCCTCAAAAACGATGAGAAAGTATATCTATGGATTTTGTAGTTGGACTTCCAAGGACCCGACGCCAAAATGATTCTATTTGGGTTGTGGTGGACAGGTTGAAAAAGTTAGCTACTTTTATACCAGTCAAGTCAACTGCTAAGGCTTCGGACTAAGCCCAGATCTTTGTGGAAAGATTATTTAGGCTTTATGGATTGCCAAGTAGTATAGTTAGTGATAGAGATCCTAAATTTACAGGTCACTTTTGGTCAGCTGTATTCCATAAGCTTGAAACCTCATTTAGTTTTAGTTCTTTTGATCATCCTGAATCAGATGACCAGACTGAGAGAACTAATCAGACTATGGAGGGTATGTTGAGAACATATGTGTCTCACAAGAAATCTCAGTGGGAAGATTATGTTCCTTTAATTGAGTTTGCTTATAACAGTAGGAAAGATTTTGCTACTGGTTATAGTTCGTTTATGCTAATGTACGGTTTTCAACCTAGATCTCCGGTAAATGTGAAGACAAAGTCTGTTAAGATCCAAGACAATACAGGTTAAATCCAACGTATTCTTTGTTAGTAACAGACAAATTAGATAGATGCCTTAGAGCGGGTATTATATATCATGTTCTAAGTAGTGAATGGGTATCACCAATAGTCATAGTACCTAAGAAGAAAACAGGTAAGATTAGAGTCTACCAAGATTTTAGAAAATAAGTGCTACTACAGCAAAGGATTATCATCCTCTGCCTTATACATATACCATTCTTAACCAGGTAGTTGCTCATGAACGTTATAGTTTTTTAGATGGTTTCTCAGGTTATAATCAAGGTTTTATTAAGGAGGAAGATAGATCCAAGACCACTTTTACCACTGATTGGGGGACATACGCATATACGCGAATGCCCTTTGGTCTTTGTGATGCACTCGCTACATTTCAATGTATGATGACAAACACTTTTCAAAAGAATTTACGTAAATTTTAGAAATTTTTATGGATGACTTTTGTGTCTATTCATCAACTAAAAATCATCTAGACGTATTAGAAAAGACCTTGAGAAGATGTCAAAAGACATCTCTCAAATTGCATCCGGCCAAGTGTTACTTTGGGATGAGGGAAGGCATCCTGTTAGGCCATAAAATTTCGAAGGACGACATCCAAGCCGACATCAAAAAAGTAGAAATGATTTTAGAGTTATTAGAGCCAACCAATTTATGAGAGCTTAGAGGATTCAATTTTTTGTGATTTGGTCAAAACCCTAATTTTGATTGGATCTCTAGATAGTGAGGTTGCTGGACTTCATTTGACTATTCCAAATCTACATGCAAATGTTGAAAATTTGATATGCAATCTATTAGCCACCACTAAGGCTCATCCAATGATCCAAAAATCGGCCAAATCCAATATGTGAAATCAAAAATCAGAATTGATCAAGTTTATAGACCTCTTTAGGGTTTTGATCTGCAAAAGATCCAATCTACAAAAGCAAAAAACTCAATTTTGGTGTAGAATCCTCTCTAGCATGTCTAGACTTGATATCTTCACCAAATCATTGATAGATATGATTTCCTCCTTAAGAACTTGAAAAACAAGCTCTAATACCATGTGAAAGTTTTCAGATCCTTAAGATTCAATCAAATTGAAAGATCTTTGGTTAGAAAGAGAAATACACTACCAATCTCACCAATGTAGAAAAATCAGCATCTACACACAAAATGAGATGCAAACACCAATAGAACTTGATCAAAATTGAATGATATGATAAAGTACTATTTTTGTTTGTACGAAACCAACAAGCTACTATCATTCACATGCGTGAAACCAAAAATAGCAATTATGAATCATTCTACACATAAAATTGCATGCAATAACCAATACAGTGCACCAATGGATAGTAGAACCCAAGAGAACCATGTATAAGCATGAAATGAGATAGAGAAGAGAGAAGAACCTATCTAACAGGTATTGTTCCTTGAATAAGATCTATTCTATGTTCTCTCCATTTAACTGGTATTCCTGTTGAATTGTCCATCGACTAAACACAAATATATTTTGATATTTCTGAAAAAGTAGTATATACTCTTCACGTTCTTGGTCTGATTGGTGTTTAATAAATTCAAAATTTGACATTTATTAGTTTCTATTTCTATAATATCATTCTTATCAACCATTCCCTTAGTCAAGCTTGCTCTAGTTCCACCCAAAACTTCCCTCGACTCGGATGTTGTTGGTAGTTCCATGTCCTCTTCCTCGTCAATCTCATAGCATTCAATGAAATTGATCCAAGATTCAGTAAGTCCTCCTACCTCCTCACCCCATCTCATAAGGTGACCTCCTATTGGACTGGCTATGAGAATGCCAAAACATTTGTTTGGTAGACCAATTCATAATAGCATCTGCATGATATAACCATAGTCTTCCAAATAATACTGAATATGATAGTGTATCTACTGGGTTTATGACAAAGAAATTCATAACAAACGTCTATGTCTCTATAATTACGCTGACACCTCTCAGCTCTCCTACTGGTATGAATTTAGATGCATCTGCTAAAAGAATTTTATGGTAAGTAGTAAGCTGGATCTGGTTTTCTAATCCTAACTCTTTAACCATTGCCTCGGTCATTAAGTTAATACTAGATATTGAGTCTACTAGTATTTTATCAATAGTATGGCCACCTATAATTGCACTAATTTCTAGGACTCCACAATCTCCTCTATCTACATATTCTACTCTATTGTTGTATGCAGGTATGGATAATGTGACGAACCTCTCCCCTTCCTCAGTCCTTACAAACTGAACTCCTTCATCCTCTGAAGTATAGCTTGAGGAAGATGTAGGTGTCTTACCTTCATATTTATCCTTCTCCCAGGATACCGTAATTCTTTTATGACTTTTCCCTACTAATGTCTCCATCTGATCTCTGAAGGTAATTTTCTTCTTCTTCCAATGAGTTATGACATCGGCTTGGTAGCACCATGGTTGTCCTAATAATATTTTATACGATGACTCTCTTGTAGTTTTTAATATAATGAAGTCCATTAGAAACTTATGGTCTCCAATGTAGACCTCGAATTTTATCGAAGGATCGAAGGAACCTTTGTACTATCAAGTCGAATTTTTCAAAACACTCGCATTTTTCCAAAGACTAAATTTTTTTCGAAGATTCGCATTTTTCCAAGGACCTTCATTTTTTCAAAGACTCAAATTTTTCCAAAGACTCAAATGTTTAATATTCGAGATGCGAGTTGTGCGAGATCGGCCATCATCCAAATCATCGGCCGTCATTGCCCGTCAACGACGGGCACTCTTTACTAGTATATATATATATATATATCCATATATATGTATAGGAACTTTAGTCTGTCGAGTCATCAAATGCGTCATCCAATTGGCTGTGATGTGCTGGCATCCTTCTAGTTAGGACTTCTCAGAAATTACTTGTTGATGAATTAATGCAAGTCAGTGGCTTTGGTCGTAAACAATTTGTTTGCTGATTAAAACGTAAACTGTAACTCTGTAGAAATGAACGTAAACTGTCATGCGAATAATGCAAAGGTCTTCGCCAACGTCATTTCTTTAACATTTGAGGCATCTAGCATTTTGTGAAAAAGCCAAATTGAGAGAAAATCCTGAAAGACGAAAATCTCAAAAATGTTGACACTGTGAGCCGTTTCTAATTAGTTATGCAGACTGTGTAAAAACACGAAGAAAATTGCGAGTCTAGGTTGGACGACGATCAACTTTAGTAGGATGGAATCCATTAACTCCGTGCCAGAGAATGCTAAGATTTTGTTGTAGGGTCTACTGGTTTCTCATGCATCAGGATTTGAGAAGAACAATTTTTCAAAAAAGCACTATTGTTTTCATGACAAAACCTAAACCGTATATCAGGGATTTAGGCAGAGGCACAGTAGGTTGGGAGATCACACGACTCACTTCTGAGTTAGAACACAATGAAACCAGAGAATTATCGTTTATTCATTTGAAGATTCCATAGGTTTAGGGTAGCACAATCTAACATAATCTGTGGTGGTTCTCGGCTCTCCATCTTCTGTGGTGGTTCTCGGCTCTCCATTTTCATGTCATTGTTGGACGTATAGCCTTCATATCATTTGTGCTCACATGGGGTGGGGTCATGCTTGCAAACAATGATGATTCATGTTTATTCATGTTGTACAATTATCATCTTCTTGATTAACCGACACAGAATGAGTGTACAGAAGCACACCTGATAAAAGGCCATTTAATAAGCTACACAAAAAATGACTTGTGATCTTCAAAAGCATGACCTCAACTGATGTAGTTATCCACATTAAAGTTTGCCAAGTCGAAATCGATGGTATGCTCCTTGAACCCACGATTTAATTAGAGAACCACTATTCCTACCACTAGTAGTACAGGGATCCATAATGCCAACTCAAATATATATGACCAGCTAACAAAACAAGAGACATCAAATGCACAAAGTTGATAAACAGAAGTTTGCACTTCAAGCAAAAAGACAGTAACGAATAGCCAAAGGGAATTCTAGAAAAGTGTTCACTCCTGAAACTTTCTAAACTTTATATGCTTTTCCTATCATGCTTGTGCTTGGCTTCAGGCTAGGCAACTATCAGTTCATGGAAATGAATAAACTTCATGCCATCAATAACAAGAGATAAATTGTGGATGCTGGTCCGAAACTTTTCGAATAATTCTAATAGGTGAGACTTTGCTCAAGCACAAATCTATCGACATCAGATTTAAGACAAAAAAGCGATGAAAAGTGCTCAGTCCTGCCTAGAACACCAGCGTCAGAGAGAAATTTATGCAGCTTGTCAGATTCCATATCAGAAATTACAGACAACACTGGATACAAGCATGTAAGAATATCGCAGGGACGCGACGATGTGCAGCAAAAATAGAGAAAAGTAGCAGCGTCGCGTCGTAGCGATATTCGACAGCTGAAACGGATATCTGATATCACAGGCACGCGAGGGAGTGATGGCAAATAAAATCAAACGCAGTGGACTCGCGTCGCGTGGTTGCGGTATTGCCTTGACAATCTCTGAATAGCAAAACATTTTATGGCGCTATTTAGCACTTATATAGATCCCGTAGATTCATCGCAGCCGTTCAAAAATCACCGTTAGATATGCCACACTTCAGAGATACGTCAAGTCCTGTAACGCGTGCGAAGCATTTATGTGAAGTTTCGGCCAAATCCATAGGTGACACGTGTGTGTTTGAAAAGAGGACACGTGTATCCGCACATGTAGAGGAATTATTGATAAAACACATGAATCAGGATTTGGCACGTGTGTGGTTGAAAATATGACATGTGTATTTGCACGTGTCAAGAAATCATGAATAGGACACACCAATCAGAAATTGGCACGTGGCACTTTTTCATTTAATGCACAAAAAATCTCTCTCGATATAAGCAACCACCGCGAATGAAAACCATGGCTACCCGATTCCTGAATCGTTTTTTGCTCTCTCTCACGGAAACATGATATCGGAGCCGCGCGACCATCAACAATATTTTTGAGAGTTCTGCTTGCTTCTCGCGCCGCTGCAATATTGGAATCTAGTGGGCTGATATCGGAGCCGCGCGAGGATCTTTGTTCAATCAACTCATCTACAACCTAGTCGCGTGTCTACGATATCAGAAGCAATGGCAAGGACCAAACAGACCGCGCGTCCAAAGTCTAATGTCCCGCCAACTAGTCAAGCCACATCATCCTTGCATCCTGCAGCTTCTCGACCTCGTGCTAGGGGGACTGGCTAAATACTCTACCCATGGATCAGAGATATTAGGAGGTTACAGAAGTCCACTAACCTTCTGATACCGAAAGCTCACTTCAACCAAATAGTGAGGGATGTGACAAGGTCTTTGTCCGTGGATGTCAGATGGTGCGTGACTGCAATTGAAGCATTGCATACAGCCTACGAAGATTATCAGATTAGGTTTTCTGAGGATACTGTGCTTGTTGTTGTACACGCAAAGTGGGTGACTATCATGCCCAAGGATATGGAGCTTGCGTTTAGGCTGAGGAATCAGTACGAACAGGTATTTAAGGCACCTCCACCTCCCCGACCAGCTCCCAGGGTTAGACCCCTTATCAGAGGAAAAGAAAGCAGTCAAGGCCAGTGAGGTCAGGAGCCAGGGCTAAAAAAAAGCCAAATCAAGCCAGTTGAAGACCAGCCAATTGATGATCAAGCTGGGCTGTCTAGGGTGGAACCTGAAGAATCTCCGTCTCCTCCACCTCCGCCTAAAAGAAGAATAGTACTATCAGATGAGACCGAGCAGATGATAGGCCAGACCCAATTGATTCTTGATACACTGAAAGGTCAAGAGGGTCTTCCTGTCACTCCTAGTTTAAATTTTTTACTAGATTACTCTTCTGATAGTGACCAATCTTTGGATGTGCCGAGACGCACCACAAAGGATCTGGATAGATATATAACAAAATCAATTGCTCTTTTTCCTAAAAGCCCATCTCAGTCAATAGGAACTGTATATAGAAATTTAGTTGTTCAATATCCGGTCGATCCCATGTTGACATTTTTTTTATTCTGAACGTTATGTAATTTTTGACGAGCACATAGCTAAAAAAATAGATAAATTAGGTGGTCACATTGTATTCAATATCTATTCATATGAATTATTTTAATCATGTATCTGTAAGGAGTTATTGAATAAGTCTTGGACCCCACAGAGCCAGTTGTCGAAGCTGGACTCAATTGTTGGGTTCAGTTGTACAAAAGCGATAGTGTTCTGGTGTTTTTGTGCTTACTCAATTTTTTTGTCCACCTGCTTAAGGACGAGCAGTCAGCTGCATCATGTTTACGATATATGCCATGCGACTTCGAAATTTTTGTTGTACCATACTGTCAAAAGTATGTATTGTTTAATTTGAGTTGTATGTATTGTTTTATTATATGCTTTATTTGTATTTTTTTCATTTGCATATCATTGACTATTTGGTTGATTGCAGTCGTTACTGGTCTGTACATATTATATCACTAAGAGTGGATGAAGCCGATTTGTGTAATCCAAAGGTTCTGAGAATGAACTCTTTGAGATCAACACACCTCAATGTCGACATTGAGATGTACAAAAGCATGATCATTTATTTTCCAACGAAGGCCTTGTGTGTAGAAAGAAATAATAGACGCACAGGTAACCAATTTTTCAGTTAGTCTTTTCGTGATGCAAATTGCCATATAAAAAAATGTGAAACTAACATTCTGTATTTTGATTCTTAGTCCTCTCAACAAGTTGACTCATTCAGCTGTGGCTGGTATGCCATTAAAAATGTAAAATGCTTTATGGAATGGTTCATCAGCCAAGGTGAAAATTTCGATATACATCAGGTAATTTGGGTTTGGATGTACACTGATTTTATTTATATGATTTTTTACTTTTGTGTATTCGTCTAACTTGTCTATTGTTGATGATTTGCAATTCACCTGTCCAAAATTCACACAGAATGACATATTTGAATTTCGACAAGAGATGCTGAAGATTTTTCTCTCTAATGCAACATCGGTGACAACGAATCAAGAAGCTGGGGAGCTTGCACATGAAAAAGCTCATGGAAAATAAATTTATATAGAAAAATAGATAAATGGTCTTATTGAAAGGCCAATACAAAAATATGTACTTCAAAAATTTACATTCAATGTGTATAAATGATGACCCTTTCAGGTCTTTTGATATTCGATTGTTGATATTTCCATCATTTGATATTCTATTGTTGCTATTTCAATTCTTCATTTCACTTTTCTTGAACCTGCACATGAAAACAATGGAATTACATTTATAAATAAACAATGTGGGTTAATATAAAGGAGCCAAAAGTTAGCAATCTAAAATTTCACAAAGAAAGTTAAGCTCACCAATATTGTAGATTTACTTATTCATCAAAGCTTTAATTTGTTTCGACAATTTCTATGCTTGACAATAAATCTTTGCATGGGATATGATCTTCTTGCCTTGCTCTAATTTGCATTAACATTGCAAATGATCTATCAATAAATCATTGTTAATAAATAACTATATAACAATTATATAACAGACTATTTAATACAAAAATGTATTATTCTTCCATTTACTCAAAAACCATAGCTTTGAGGTATGTCAAATTGGAGCATTGTAAGTTTCGATCGTATGTATTTTAGACTCAAGACCTCCTCCACTTCAATTGTCGCAATAACAACCTCATTTTGCTTCACCTCTATTTGCATTTGCTCTTGATGGTTCACTGTAAAGTCTTGATCTAATGCTTTCCATTCATTAGTATCTCTAATCCATCTTCTATAATAAAACATAAAAGAAAGCATTTGTTTTTCTATATGATATCAAAATATCATGGATGATTTGTTAGCCCTACATTGAATGCTGCCATCAGTTTTCACATCCCAATGATCATCAAGGAGTTCTGATATCATTTCATCAGTTAAATCCTTAGCAATGAACATTGTAGCTGTTTTACGAACATTACATTTAGCAAAAAAATCTACAAAAATTGCAAATGGTAAATACCAATATAGTCTATTGGTTGTGCTACATTTCATGCAGATTGAATGTCCATAAAAAACTTCGATCCAAAACTTTCTGCTATGGTAGAATCATGAGGAACCCATTCCTCACTTAAAAAATGTGGTAGAGGTAGAGTTTCTAGTTTGCCATTCAAACCATTTTTGCATGGTATGTAAAGAGAATCGTAAAAAAAAATGCCAGAATCCAAAAGTGACTTTAAAGGACGATGCTTATACTGGAGTAAACCGATATCAGAATGAATAACGTCTATGATGTCTGCAAGTGATTGTATTGGTTGTCGTTCGCTTATGCTCGATGGATACAAGTATGCAAAAGACAATATTCTATTTTAACACAAATATATCACAATAACGAATGTGGACCATTAACATAGAAAAACCAGCGCAAGTTGCATCACATACAATTGCATTTGAGTTGATCTACGGGATTGACATCCTCCACCATAACTTCATTGTGCATATACACATGTTGAATCAAGACTTATGAAATGGATTGACCTCCCTTTGAAACTTTGAACTCTAAAATTCTTCCTTTCCAAAAGTTTTTGTAATCCATATTTGATTTCTTTCTTTTGCGAAATGCCTTTTGATGAGGGATGCATCACAACCCATTGAAATTTTTTGTATGTGCATGGTATCCATAACCCTTCGAAATCCCTTTCATTACAAACAGTGACCAAATTGATCGCACTACGCGATCTTCGATTGCAAGCAGCCATTGCATAACAGTGCAAGATACAAAACGATTGATAATGAACATCCAAGATACAAAACGATTGATAATGTACAAAATGATTGATAACTTCAGTTAGTTGAACCATCCATGCAAGTTAGTATAACTTCAGTTAGTTAAACTCGGGCAGTCTTTTCCCGACGGGCAACAATATATTATCCAATCACATATCTAGACTCTACCCGGTGGGAGTTTTGAACTGGCTGAAAATATGCCCGAGAAATTGTAAAAAAAATTTGTCCGGCAAACACCGTTACCATCCTGCACACATGTAAAAATACTATTGGGACATGTGGACGTCGAATAGTTGAAAAGTCATAAAAGTATCTTTACAAAGGGCCCTTATAGCGCTTGGACCTCCCCTAATGACTTGGAAAAGAGTTCAAGATACAAGATCTTGAAAAAATTCACTATATTCTAGGATTGAAGATTGACTTTCTTAAAGATAAAGCTTTTGTATGTCAATCTAAGTATGCTCTTTCAATGTTAAAGAAGTTCAATATGTTGAATTGTAAGAGTATAGAAACACCTATGGAGAAAAATGTAAAGGATTCTAACAAAGGTGATGAAAGATCATTCATGGACATCACACTTTTTAGAAGTCTTATAGGCTCCTTAATTTGGCTCACAATAACTAGACCTAGCATAAGCTTTAGTGTTCATAAGTTGAGACAGGCTATGCAAAATCCTTCTGTTTATCATTGGAAAATGGCCAAGAGAGTGCTTAGATATATATCTTCAACTTTTGATTTTGGTTTATTGTATAAAAGTGAAGATCTTTCTATTATTGGTTCTTTTGACTCGGATTTTGCAAGTGATAGAGCAAATCAAAAATCTACAAGTGCTTATGTCATATATCTTGGAGGAAACTTGATATCTTGGCTTTCCAAAGAGCAAGATACTGTATCACTCTCATCATGTGAAGCTGAGTACAAGGCACTCACTACAACAACAAAGGAAGTGCTTTGGATCAAGAGGTTACTAGTGGAACTAAAGATAATCTTGGAAGACGATCTATCTATGGTCATGTGTGACAACATTTCAGCCCAAGCCCTTGCCAACAACCCGATATTTCATGCGAGCAAGCATATTGAAGTTGCACATCACTTCGTGAGAGAGAAGCTCATTGGAGGGGAAATCAATTTGGAGCACATCGACACATCATCTTGTATTGCTGATATGCTCACCAAATCTTTGAGCAAAATACCAAGATCCATGTTCAAATCAATATAGATTATTTTTAGGAGGAGCGTTAAAATTGGAAAAACAATCCATATTGATTTCTTGGCTTGCTACAAATATTGTACCATGCAAATATGTAGCTCATAAATGCAAAATGCCAAGTTTGGCCTACATAGAACTCGAGCTACATGGTTATGTAATGTCTAGATTGAAGAATACAACTTGCATATAGTTTGTAGACATAGAATTAGCAAAGTCATGCTTGTAGAAACTCGTGGCAATTCACATGCATTAATTGTAAGTGATCCATAGTAACATGCAAGGCATGCACAAAGTGTTATGGACACATGCATAATGATTTGTACTTTGTTAGTTAGAACTAGCACACTTGTAAAAAGTTGGTAGAATTTCATGCATGGCAAGTGACAAATGTCACATAGACTCTAGATGTCACTTTAGTTGTCATTTTGGAATGGATGGATGTGGTTCTACCTCGAGCTACCTCAAACTCCATAAATATGTGTAACTCTCCTCACAATCAATGATAAAGAACCAAAGTTTTGTAGCTACGTCATGCCATTTTGGATCTAAACTATTTTGCTTGTTATCTCTCTAGCTTTCTCTCTCTAACTCGTGTTGAAGCTAATGCCAATACACTGAAATCTTGTACTTTTGTTCATTCTTTGATTCATTGCTATCATATTCAGTTGCTAGATTGTGGTTAAGCCATTTCTTCTGAACTAGATCTTGCTAATCAATCTAGAATCAGGTTATTGTGCCAATCACAAAGCTTAATCAAGATCAATCATACTTGTGGACATTCTCCACACGTGTGAATTCTAGAAATTTTGTCAAGTACAACATTGTATGACCTTGCCAATAAAAAAATGTCATTGATGCTTATGAATCTGACTTCGCCATCATGACAAAACATCTTAACATTGTCCAAACTATCTCCCCATATGTTAGCGGGTGCAATTGTGTTTGACCTTCTTGTGACGTCACACATTTACTTTTTCCAAATAATGAGGGGGAGGGGGGTGTATATATAGGAATGAGAACAGACTACTATTTAAGAAAGGTAAGGGGACGAGCAAGTTGGATTACACACCAACGAAAGCATTAAGAAACCTAAGCATTAAAGAAGAGCTAGATCCATATTTTGAACCATATTTGCAAGATCACACACCTAGCAGTTTAGAACAGGCCCAAAAATTATTGAATTGCTACCACTACCCAAGCCATATAAAACACCAAACTGGAGGAAAACAGGGAGGGCAATTTTGAGGGCCATTACTTCATACCATTGTAAGAATCCTCATTGATTATGTGATACACATAGAAAACAACATGAGTAGACTAGTCTTCATTCAAGTGTAGGGTTTAAATAAGCAGAAGTATGTGGTCGATTATGATGTTGATACACTAAACCATATTGAGATTCCCAATGGAGGGACAAATTCCAACAAATAGGACAAAGACAAAAGAAGTGGTGTCCCATCTAGACACCAACATAAAAACTTAAGAGATGAATGATGGAGTGTTGCCGGAATTTGTTTGCGACAAAGCACTCAAAGCAGCCACATTTGTGGTACACTTGTTTGAAGTGGCACACAACATATGGGACTCGTATTTTCATGAATTTTCTAAGGTAATTAGTGGCAAGAATGGAAGAGCCAAAAATTTACAACTATGATTAGATTTGTTAGTTTAGGAAGATACAAAGCACTATCTTCACTAGAGAAGCAAACACCAGTGAAGCCACTCATCACACAATTGGCCATCATTATCGCTAGTGAAGCAAGGGTCTACCTACCGCTTCAAAATCCTACCAAAACCACCACTGAAAGTGCCTTCCAAGAGAAATGCCACTAGCTCGTCTGAAAAAGTTGGCACCCTAGCATTGGAAAGGTCGATCTTGTGGCGCTCTCCTAGGCATCACAAGCACTGAATTAAGAAAGCTACAATGACTTTTTTAATACGTAATTGACGTTTGGTTGATTTTAAGGCCTTTTCGGGCCCTATATTATTTTGCATAATATAGGACCCCAGTTTTTTAACTGCTATTTATCAATGCTGGTGTGCGCGCGCGCGCGAGAGAGAGAATGGTGCACGATAAAGAGAGAGAGATCCTACTGCGCATCAGGGAGAGAGATCCGTGGCCAGCCTCCTGGTTGATTATTTCATTGACACAAGATGCTGCATAGCCTAGCCAGCTCAATTTTTAGCGCCCACGCTGTGTCCTTTGATCTCATTGTTCTTTACTTCACGTGAGTCCTCTGCCGTAGTGAATGTCTGCTCATACTGAATGTAGTCTATGCTCACTGAAACAATGGCGTCATTCATATGCAGAATATGCCTACACATTCAAGGCAAACGAGAAAAGTGATATATACAGCTTCGGAATTGTGCTGCTGGCTCATAACTGGAAGAAAGAAGACCTAACGATCCTGGGTTTACTGCTAATGGGCTGCACATTGTGCACTGGGTTCGTACCAGATACTTCAATGAAGAGCAGTCAGATTCTTGATCCACGAATGCTTTGCTCTAATTTCCCATTCAATGAGGTCAAGGCTGTAGTAGGTGTAGCACTTATATGGTGCAGTATGAACCCAGTGGAGCGGCTGACCATGAGAGATGTGGTGCAGATGCTGGTGGCAGGTAGGCCAAAGAGCAGGGCTAACATCTTTAAAGATTCTGATAAATCTGAAAGCCCGCTGATCGCTATTTAAGACCTGTTTGTGCAAACCTCAAACACAGGCTACGATCTTGTATGCACAGGATTTCTGAGAATTGGTGATCAACAAGAATTCCGTTAATCAATCTGCTTGCGCATCAGCGGGAGAGAGAGAGAGCGCGCAGCACGGGGGGAAGGGCCTGCTCCGAGGCCCTTCCGGCCCGGAAGACTGTGCACCCGAGGGCGCGCGGTCTTCCGCGGGCGAAATGGCTGAGGAGCGCGCCATTCCCTTCCCAGAATTCCGGTTTTCCGTTTTTTTTTTCGTAAGTGCACCTTTCCGACATCCGAATTTGCATGTAAAAAAAAATTTGTCAAAAAAAATTTGCCCCACAGATTACTTTATGTGAGCATCACCGTTTCCTTTGTAAAAATTTAAAAACTGATTTTACGAGGGAGAGAGAGAGAGAGACAGCGCAGCACAGGAGAGAGAAAGAGAGGGGGGAGCAAAAGAGAGAGGAGTGCTAGAGAGAGAGAGAGAGAGCGAGCGCAGCAGAGGGAGACACAGTGCATCAGGGAGCGAGAGAGAACGAGAGTTCTAAAAAAAATCGGCTGAACTCAAAAATTAACTGAACGGGAATTACGTGAGGTAATGGTCCATAGCCGAACGGCAATTATGTGAGGTAACGGTCCATTGGTCGGGACCGTTACCACAAAATAATTTGATCCCCGGACAGCTTGTGGCCTCCGCCACTCGCTGCCGAGTCTCAAATTATTTATGTTAATGGCCCTCCCAATGACCATTACCTTCTAACTTATAGTTTGATGATACTCCAATGTATGCTCGAGCCTCAAGAAAATGCTTGACGGCCTATCTCCTCCCAAGTCACAAACAACTCTGTATTTCCACAAATGAGAAGAAGGGCAAGAGTAGTCAAGCTCTTAAACAAGAAGCCAGCCTTTCCGCTACTTACCATACCTGCCAAGATCCAAACGCCACTGGGCACACCGAAAGGGCATATGGGCAGACTCCCAGTCAGACGCAGCAACAAGGTATTTACTTGTTTCATCACAAATTCACCTTCAATGAAATTAAAGAATGCAAAGCTAGAATATCAGCTGTTTATTTTTGCAAATACACCTAATTTCACTAGCAAAATATGTGCACAATACATATCATACGAAGGGCAAATCTAAGAGAGCACGAGGGTCCAAATGGCCACTCCCACAACATTTGAGATACGAAGTTTCTCCTCCTTGCAATCTCACCTTTTATCTATAACTCGACTACAATGCAACATTTAAAACATGGTAACTATACCAGTTCACAGCTAGCAGAATTTTATCAGAATTCACAATTAGCAATTTTTCTAAATACAAATAGCCACAAGATTGATGGAGATATGAAGCTCAAAATGTGGATTTAGGTGGATACACTGGACATATTTACCTTTTTAGCGTAATATCTACCTCCCTCACTGTCTTGAACTCTTATGGTCCTGAATCGTGTGATGATGAGTTCTAAGCTTCTCTTTTAATAAATACAATACATGTACTTTGAAGTATTTATTTTACTGGCTTAGCATTTCCGAACGCTGTCCTTGTGATGCTCTACGAATTGATCTTTTTGGTCCACGATTGCAGAGCAAGCAAAACTTCTTTCAGCCTTTCCTTGATCGTGATGTCGATTAGATTTCCATCCGCATCAAATTTTGCAGGTGGCTCAAAAGCTCTGACGAACAGCTCAGGCCTATTCAGAAAATGAAGGTCCAAAAATACACCAGATTGTCGGAGGTGATAAGACGCTCTTCCACCTCCAAAATTTCCACCCGCACTTACAATCGCACCTGGCTTCCCAGCTCAAACGTTTGGGGGTCTACCGGCCCAATCTATTGCGTTCTTGAAAACACCTGCATGATTAGAGAAAGCAATGCAGCTGTATTAAGTCTTTGCAATCGAGCTACATTCAAAAGCATACCACGAAGACAGAAGAAGAATATATGAAATTCGCGTGATATCAAGAAGCAGATCGACAAGGAAGAGTTTGAGATTGTCGCTGCACCGCATCGTTGTTTCATTTCTTCATAGTCTTACCTGACATGGAGTAGTTGTATTCGGGAGAGGCGAAAAGCACACCATCAGCTTGACGCACTTTGGACCTGAAGTGCTCCACTGCTTCAGGGTACTTGCCGTTCACCTCAAGGTCCGTATTAAGGAACGGCAAACCAGCGATAGAAACGGCCTCAATATCTAAACCAGGAATATCCGCAGCTAGCTCCAGCGCTGAAGAACCGCCAAAAGTCAAAACACACCAAGAATAAAACCAGGACTGAAGAATGTAAGAGGAAAGAAAATAAAAAAGAAAATATAAAGAACGATACAAGATAAAACAGGGGTGAACCAAACATAACATGACTTTACAAGAGCATCCTAAAAAAAACCTGGCACAGATGAAACACTCAAGCACAATAGTTGATACCCGGAAAAAACCAGTGAATGTGAACAAGAAAAACTTACCTGCGCGCACAAGACCCGCACTATATGATGCTTTCCTTAAAGATCCAGATATTGCGACAATCCTCAATGGTTTGCTTGATGAGTCCGCCATAATATAATAATGTATCAAAAACAACAAGTTCTTAAGTCCAAAATCTCCACAAAAACCAAGAAATCTGTTACCCGAGAGCCGAAACCTCAAAACTTGATGGATCTCTTATCCACAACCTCTGCAAACCTCAAAAACTGATCCAAAAGACCTTGAAAATGACGATTACAGATCAGATCTGTGAAGAAACTACATAAATTCCTCAGAATCAGCATCAACTACACTATCTTCTTTTCAATTATCTGACACATGGATCGAGTCGACGTTACGATCGGAGTGTCCACGCAAACGTTCGAGAGAAAGAGCGATGGCGCGAGAGGGAGCCTGTCGGTTGGATACTAGCCACGTGGAGACTTTTCGCGTGAGACCTTGACGTGGCAAGATCTGAGCGCTTGCTGGAATACAGCGCGTCCCAGAGACCGCCGATAGGCCCGTTGAACGTTGACAGCCACTTCCACGGACAGGCCCCCAACGTTGGGGGCTTTAAGTCAGGGGGCCACTCGTGTTTAGCATTTGGCCCCGGCCCACGTGGCCCTGTTGCACGCCGGCGGGGACTCCCAAAATTCCTCGCGCGATCTATTTTGAGCTGGTACGGGTGACCGGGAGCGCTTGAGAGAGCGCCAAACAGCACCTCCTGGGTGGTGTCGGGCATCGCTAATGGGTGGCGCCGGGCAGCTCGTCTAGGTGGCGCCAGGCAGTGAGAGCCACGCTGGGAGTCACCTGCGCACCCATGCACACACATGTGAGACAGTGTGCATGTTTGCTTATAAATTTGCCTCCAAGAATTCCAGAGATGTGCTTATGGAATAACCTTTGGCTGCCCAAACACTTGGCGTCAGAGCAGCCAACTTTAAAACTAAAAAACCCGTGGCTGAGGGCGCAACAGCCACCATGCCTCTGAGATGCGAGGACCTCCCACAAGGTTTTTTGAGAAGTTATAAATAAATTTAAGGGAACTTGGAAGGCTTTACATAGGAGGAGCCCATCAAATCTGTCTAGGTTAAGGGTGGTTTCAGACTAGCGATAACATAAGTAGTTTTACTTGCCACGAGCTTTTAAACTTTGACAAGTGAACATTATTAAGTTAACCTTAGCAACTCAACATGTAGAGCAATGTCCCTAAGTCCAAAGAATGACCCATTTTCCTTTCCTGGACCAATGGAAAAGCTCCATTTTAAATTTGGGACTTGGAGGTAGTGTATTTTGAAACCACCCTAAGTGAGAGAGTACTAAAAAGCCCAAAGTTAAAACCCAGGTGACAAAAAAAGATTAATGACATGGAAAGTCTCAACACCAATTGCCAATCTGATGATGTCATTGTGTGGTAATACGGTGACATGGAAAATCACAACATTGATTGCCAATTTAGTGACAATGACGTACATTAATACATTTAGAAAAAAGAATGAGCCATGGCTTCACAACATTGAAAGTCATTAAATCAAAAAAAATGTTTTTATGGGTTACATTCAGTGCTCACGAAAAACCTACAAAGCCTTACGAGCTCATTTTTGAAATTACAAATTCACCCATTTTGAATTGAGTAGTTGTAGGTTTTTAAAGGCTGGTAATAAAAATTGGTATTACTTTTTTTACCTATTAAAAAAAAAAATTGTAATTCTTTTTTATCCTATGTTCTTTCCTTAAATGCCACATGCCATGACCCTAGGGCCTGGGCCTAGGCCTACAATTTCAACTTTTACTTCTCCTCAATGGCGATGGCCACTTGGTAGTGGAAGTAATTGTAGCCTTGGAAGTTGGAAAAAAGAAATGGACGCACGATTTTTAAATTTTCAGCATTGCTCACGCTCAGTTGAAGTTGTTGAAGGCATCGCATTCCTGATGATTTCTCAGAAATTCTTTCGAATCGGCACTGGTGACTACAATAGTGGAGGGCCGAGGCAATGGACTAGGCACTTGGAGTGGAGGCAGGCAGAAAAATTCATGAGCCACAAATCTCTTTAACCTGAGCGAATTACTAGTAGTGGACTCTAGAGGCAGGTGCTTGGAGTTTAGACTATGGATGAAGTAGAAGCAGAGGCAGTGGGCACCTGGAGTGAGCACATGCAATAGCGAAAGTAATGAGTGGGCGCTTAGAGGTTGGATGAAGCAGTGGGCGCTTGGTTGGAGGTTATTCTTTTCATAAGTAAAAAAATCTAGAAACATTAGGTTATTTAAGTGTTAAAACGAGGACTAATAGGTTTTTTTAATCTGAGTTTGAGAGAAACCGACAAATTTCATTAGTTGGTTTTTTAGTAGGTTGAAAAAATGATTTTTCGCAAGCACTGGTTACATTCTCACTCTTTTGGAGGTTATTTCTAGCATTGTGTTTTCTTGGGATCCCACAGACCCTAAAATATAATGTCAAAACTCTTATCATCTCGAGGCTCGAGATTGCTTTATATAAGTGATTCTCTCAGTTTGGAACCTAGATTTGCCCCTCTTTCAATCACAACCTCGCTCCCTCCTGAGTGACTACATAGTAGTTTGACTAAATGTGTAGCTTCTTGAAAACGGCCTAAACTAAAATGATGCTTTCGGTTGAAGATATGGGTCATGGGGCATTGCTCCGCTTGGTTCTACTTGGAATTGGAGAGGCGGCCCGCCCCAACTATTATATAATGGTTAGGAGTGTTGAAAAGATTAGTTCCATCATGGAAAAGTTCATAGTATGTGGACTAGTCAAGCTAGAAGCATAATCTTGAAAATTATCACATTTGCTCATCTTATGATCTTGATCTTTATGATCTTTATGAGGCATGGAAGCCTCGAATTTCTCGCTTTATGGTGCAGCCATCTTCATGCAAGTGGATCTTTCAAGTCAAAGATGATCATCAAGCATGGAAGAAGCACAAGGATATGGTGGCAAATTGGTGGGATGATCTTCAAAAGAGTTGGCAAGTGATTTCTACCAAAGAAATCTTATCATGGATACGATGAAGTTGCTACTATGGAGGATCCCTTGGCTGGTCTTCACTTCACATGCATATCCACTCAACAAGTTTCACAAATCTCTTGTTTGATCTAGTACCTTATCAAGCTAGTTTTTGAGGAGTAGTGTGAAAAATTGGCAAAATCTAGCTTTGTTATTTTGCAATTATTGTTTGTGAGAAAAACTCACATGTGTGGAGCATGTTGTGGAAAATACTCAAAATAACTAGTCATGTTGAGTTAGGGGTTCAAGTTTTTAGTAGAGATCTAGCCAAGTGTTTGATGTTGTTTAGGTCATTTTTGGCATTAGAGGCAAAATAGGCTTGTACACATGTCAAGTCATGATTAGGCCAGAAGTAGAAAGTGATGTAGCTTGAGACAAGTTAGGCTTATGACATTTTTCATGTTCAGATTTGGTGTGTGACATGTCTCTGAGTTGGCATGAGAGTTAGGGTCCAATCAAAAGAAAATATTCGTCAATTTGGCCCAATCAAGTTTGAGGCTCATAAGTCACTCAACCAACCATGTTTAGAGGAGGAAAAGAAGGGGTCCAATCATGTTTCACTCCCCTTCACATTAGATTACTACTTATATGTGGTTTTCATTCATTATATGTGATAACTATATTGGCGATGGTAGCCCGTCATGCCTAGAAATGTTTCTCCTTTGTAGTTTTTGGAAACCACATGTTCTTGATGACCTCTATTTTTGCCAGATCAATTGATAGTTCTTCCTTTGAAATGATCCGGCCCAACAGGACTCCTCGCCGCACACAAAAGGTACACTTGTCTGGATTCAGACTAATGCCAAACTCATAACACCTTTGGAAGCATTTCTCCAAGTAATCCAAGTGATCAACAACATCGCCAGACATGCAAAAATCGTCCAGAAATTTTTTCATAAATCTATTTAAATAATCGTAAAATGCCTTAGTCGTCACCTTTTGAAAGGCTGTTGGAGAATTCTTTAATCCGAATGGCATCACCTTATAGGCGTATGCTCCCCATTCACTGATAAAGGCAATTTTCTCCCGGTCCTTCTCTACTATCTGTATTTGATTGTATCCGTTGAAACCATCAAGGAAACTATATAGCTCATGTCTTGCGACTTTGTCCAAAATTTGTTCTGTTAACGGTAGTGAAAATGATCCTTTACCGTCAAGAAATTTAGTTTACGGTAATCTACGCAAACTTGTAAATTACCATTTTTCTTTGGTAATATCATGATTGGACTCCACCACGGCGTGTAGTCAATAGTATATATAAAACCAACTTTTACGAGTTTCTCAATTTAAACTCTGACTCGTTTCGCATGCTTTGGGTTCATCATATATCGTTGTTGACGAATTGGTCATGCATCGATGGTGTGCTAATAGATTTCCTTCGACACACCCCGCAATTCATCTTCGGACCAGGCGAAAATGGCTTTGTACTTCTTGAACAACTTCGTTGCATGCGTAATGCATTCTGGGTCATTGTTAGCTCCAATAGACACATATTTCGGTTGTTCTTCTGTCTCCAGATTAATTTTGATTAGATTTTCCCTGGAAACTTGATGGCACCACGACCATTTCAAAGGCAAGTGCATTACCGACCAGATTTACCAGAAGATGTTTGCAAATTTTGCAGCCAGATGAGTCATCGATATTTCAATTGCATTTTATATCACCGATAGTGTGTCGGGAATTTGGAGAGAGGTTTGCTGCCACCCCGGTTGAATAACCATTTTAATGACCAGAACGCCATGCAAAATCCACCACAAAATCTTGGTGGGATGAATGGTCCTGAGCAACAGGCACCCCGTATAGTTAATTACGGTGGAGGAATCATCGTTAACCGATGTGCAAGTGGTCACTCGCCATAAAGACAAAGATAAGGGAGTGAGGCAAGATGTCTATGAAGAAGATGTGGGGCCGAGTACAAGCCAAAAGTCTAACACAGACGTCGATCAGATGGCCAGAGTCACGCAAGAGGTGCTAACTCAACTATAGCAGTCTCAAGGACCTAATTCATCTTGGAAATTAGTTGACATTGTTGCTGATCAGATTGCTAATTTTGTCAGCAATTATAAATTTCAGGCGACAGTTGGTCAATTGATCCAGATTGCATCGTATTTGGCGGAATCTATCTGTGCCAAGCTTCATGGTTGTAAATTACCAGAAGAATTGTCGTCAGCAACGGTTAACACTTGCAATCTATGGAACAGGACATTGTTCCAACTGTCATGTTGCTTTTTATTGTTGACAAACTCTAACATGGTATTAGAGACAAATGGGGATCCTTTGTCCTATACTCACTTGTGTGGGAGTTTGGAGGATTCAAGCCAAGCGTAGTGTGGTTGTTTGTCTACGTAAAGGCACCAAAAGAGTGCATTGACCTATAGTTAATTGGGGCTTGATGAATAACCTCTATATAAGCTCATAATATTATTGTCCCTGACACCGGCCCTTTTGGGATCAAAGGGAAGGATGGGTGGCTCGGTGGTGGAGATGGGATCTCATGCACGGAACGCAAGTGTGCATTATGCATGGTGTTGTCTACTGGATCTAAATCATGCTGCTTTTTACTACTGATAGACTCATATATCAATTATGTTATCCTCAATTCGTTTTGTAGTAGCAAAACTGACAACTTGTCTACATTGATCAGCTAGTTTAGCCACCCAAGTATTAGGATCCACCTTTATAGCATGTTTTTTGTTTTGGACAATGATTCTACTATTTTCTCAATGCTCGCAACCATGGTCTACCAAGCAAGACTTTATATCATTGTGGTGTATTGGGCAAATCTAAAATGACAAAGACGCTAGGTCCATACCTTGTAGACTCTATGCTCGATACAATCCTAATGATATCAGTTCTGGTGTTGCAGATTACTACAATCGTGTACAAGTATTCACGAGCAAGGTGATTCCACCAAGAGAACGACGACAATGGCAACAATTGGTAAGGACTCCAGATTCATTAAATGTTCAAAATTTAGATGTCCTGCAATTCAGGACTATTTGGCAGTGTTGAGATTTGACCACCTTCAGCAATTGCATCCGAACAAAATCGTGGAGGAGGCAGTGTTAGATTTCTTTAAAATGTCAAGAAGGAGACAGAGGAGAAGGGCACACCAAGTTATGTGAGGCCTTTGGAGTATTGACTGATTAGGAAGCGGGGTTACTCCAAGAAAACCCAGTTCAAGACGCTGGCCTGAGTAGTATTTTGTCACTACCAAACGTACAAGGGGATGAGGTCCAATCTAACTCGTACAGTCCGCAAACACAACAAGAACCAATGCAGACTGAAGATTAACAAGCGATTCAGCACAGGTTCAACAGCAAGATGGAGATTTGTACACAAATTTATCACAAAGAGTGGGAGACATTATGTAGGAACAGACCGATCAATTCCATGATATGGACGTAATAGCTGAGCACTCAAAATACCGCGATGATGACAACATCCGGACGTCTCTACACACCGCTAACGACTTTTCTCCAAGTCTACGGTTTGTTGGAATGGATTTTGTTAAAAGCTACCAATGGCTGGAAGGGCAGGTATCCTATTGGCATACGCTGTATGTTCAACAAACGAAACGCTTAACAATTGCCAAAGAAGAGGGGCCTAAAGTACGCTAGTACCAGGCACAACTGCAGGAGAGAAAAGTACGCATAAGCAGGTTACAGGAACAGCTCAAAAGAAGAGATGAGGAGAATAAAGCGTTGCAGGATCAAAATGCGCAATATTTTGAAAGAATAATGAAACTTCTAAGAGAAGCCGGTGGACTGCAAACATACAAAGATGTGGGCCTTGGCATTTTGCAAGTAAATTTTTTGTGAGTTTTGCAAGTTTCTTTCTTGCTATCATTCAACAAAAACATGGTGTGCCACCCTTTTTATGCTACTACTTCAATGTTTAATATTAAAAATGTGGTTTGGTACATAGTTAAAGATCCCACTAAGTTAAAAAAAAATTCAAATTAAATTTTTTTTTCGCAGCAAACCCAAATAGCACGCCGGCGTGCTATCTTTAAAGGGTGTGAATATCTTCTTTTAATTGTTTTACTAAGCACGTCGGCTTACTATGTTGGGAGGTTTAAATAAATATTCCAAGATAATGCTTTTACTCAAAATTTGGTTTTCAAATGTGTCAAAATAGCTTTTCTATTTAATAATTAACTTGGCTAGCTTACAGGCATGCTAGCTGAATCAGCTCTAAAAAAAAAATTATTTTTTCAAAAAGTTCTTCAGAAAAACTTCATGTTTTTGAAATAAAAAATTTGCAGGCTAGCACGCCGGCATGCTAACTTTTACAACTTCAACGACAGTTTTTTTTTAAATAAAAATGAACCTGTATTTATAGAGTACAAAAGTATTTTGTGATGGACCTATTTAGAATTTGATGGATAGTCAAATTTTTGAGTATGCATCAAACCATCATTCTTGTTCTTAAAAAAGCATGTAGTGGCATAGAAAGAGTAGCACACCATGTGCTACCATTTTGTTGGAGCATCCCATGGAAGAAACTCGCAAAACTCGCAAAAAATTTACTCGTAGAATGTCAAAACCCCAAAGATGTGATCAAATACGAGAGGGATTTATTGCAAACTCAACTCGAGTGCATCACTACAGGCGAACCAGACCATATTGACAACGCGGGACTCAAAGAATGGATGAAGAACATTCTATGCACCCGTGTCACTGACAAACTAGTATAATTCCATGTACATGCAGATGCATCTCAGATTGCGGTGGGATGTGTTTTAGCGCAACTAGGCGAAGAAAAGGGGTATGATCACCCGACTGCAATTAGAAAAGGAATTAGCTTAAACACAAGGGTACAGTGCAATGACCAGTTGTCGCATTCAAAAATAGTTCAAGAGCAAGCGAACCTGCATCAATCTATGATCGATGTGCTACACTTAAAGCAACAACTGTATGACTGCCTTAAGATGCAACATATATGGAATGGCTTACACACCCCCTAACAACTCTGCCTCGGTTTTTTAAAGAACAGAAGGCTCTATGAATATAATTTCTCTAGCATCTCCTTTTCTATTCTCCAACTTCTTTTTAGCTCGATCTTTAGCCTTGGGTCAGAGTAGATTTAGAGTACGTTCTCCTAATTGCATTATTTTGGATGGATCAAAATTCTTGGATTTCATCCTAGGTTCTTTAGTTTGCTTGCTTAATCCCTAGATAGAGATTTTGCAATTTTCTAGTTGGGTTGAATCTGGTGTTGTTATTTTATAATGACACTTTAAATTGATATATGGCCTCCTTTTTATATTTCTCTCATATTAGCGGCTTTGGTTAACATACAGGGCATGGATATTTGAGGCATCTAGATCGATGGAGGAGCGGGTGTGAATATCGTTTCTGAGGACACGTACAAGAGATTGAACAATATACCTTTGCAAAGAGGTCCATTAGTCATTCGAATAACTAATCATACAAGGGATTCTCCAATACGAGAAATCCGGAAGGTACTAGTTCATGTTAAAGGATTAGAATTTTTGTTTCATTACGTGTGCAATGAAGTTGTTCAAGAAGTACAAAGCTATTTTCGCCTGGTCCTACGACGAATTGTGGGGTGTGCCAAAGGAAATTTGTCAGCACACATCGATGTCACCATCGACGCACTACCAATTCGTCTGCAATGATGTTGGATGAACGCAAAGCATGTAGAACGAGTCAGAGTTGAAATTGAGAAACTCATAAAGGTTGGTTTTATATGTGCTATTGACTACACGTTGTGGTTGAGTCCACTCGTGATTGCACCAAAGAAAAACGGTAATTTACAAGTTTGCGTAGATTACCATAAACTAAATTCCTTTATGGTAAAGGATCATAATTCACTATTGTTAACAAAACAAATTTTGGATGAAGTTGCGGGACATGAGCTATATAGTTTCCTTGATGGTCTCAGCAGATAGAATCAAATACAGATAGCCGAGAAGGACTAGGAGAAAACCGCCTTAATCACTGAATGGGGAGCATACGCCTATAAGGTGATGCCATTCGGATTAAAAAATTCGCCAACAGCCTTTCAAAAGGTGATGACTAAGATGTTTTATGATTATTTGGATAGATTTATAAATAACTTTCTGGAGGATTTTTGCTTGTATGACGATGTTGATGATCACCTGGATTACTTGGAGAAATGCTTCCAGAGGTGCTATGAGTTTGGCATTAGTCTGAATCCAGACAAGTGTACCTTTTGTGTGCAGTGAGGAGTCTTGTTGGGCCAGATCATCTCAAAGGAAGGACTATTAATTGATCCGGTAAAAACAAGAACATGCGGTTTCCAAATATTGCGAAGGAGATGCAAACATTTCTAGGGATGACGGGCTATCATTGCCGATATATTTATGCATATGCAGACAACACTCAGATTGTATATGAACTACTTTAGAAGGGGGAGGTTTACAAGGTAACCATTCGGCGGGGTATAAGGCATTCTAATAGATGCCTTGGTTAATGCACCAATTATGTGACCGCCGGATTGAAGTAAGCCATTCCATGTACATGCAGGCGCATCCCAGATTGCGGTGGGCTGTGTTTTGGTGCAACCAGACGAAGATAAGGGGTATGATCACCTGGTTTATTATGCGAGTAAGATGCTCATGTTTGCGGAAAAGTAGTAATATATTCGAAGTAATACCATTCGACTACGGAACAAGAAGCATTGAGTTTAATATTTGCTCTTCGCAAGTTTTGTCATTTTTTGCTAGATAATAGATTTGTCGTGTACATGGACCATTAGCCGCTATTATATTTGATTCATAAATCAGCGATTGCTAGTAGGATAGCACGTTGGTTGATATTGTTCCAGGAATTTAAATTTGATGTTTGAATCCGACTGGGCAGAGTGCATACCATGGTTGATCAATTGTCTCGAATTGAGACAAGGGATACGGAGGAAGGGATTGAAGAGATGCCAGAAGCTCAACTTTTCAGCTCCAAATTACTGTATGATACATGGTATACTGATTTATATAATTTTCTAACACATGGAACGTTTCCTGGGCACTTTAAGAAGTCACAACGCTGCCAATTGATTTGGCGATCGCGTACTTTCCAAGTCATTGAGGGCCAGTTGTATAAACGCGGCCATGACCAAGTTTTGTGACGATGTGTTTAATCAAAAGATGTGCGGACTATTATTGATGAAGCATGTTCAGGATCTACAGGAGGACATTTTTCCTCCGAAATCATAGTACAAAAAAAATACAAGTGGGCTTTTGGTGGCCAAGGCTTTGGAAAGACACTACGGCGTTTTGTCATAGTTGGGATGCTTGTCAGCGGCAAGGGCGGCCAATGCCAACGATGGATTATCCATTGGTACCCTTGCAACCAATAGAGTCGTTTCAGAGATGGGAATTAGATTGTATTCGAAAAATTAACCCACAATCTGCAAATGGTGGCATAAATACATTGTTGTAGCAATTGATTATGCTACAAAGTAGGCGGAAGCAAAAGCATTGCGAGATGTATCTGTTCCAGATTATTCACAAGATGTCGACTCCGTACTATCCACGTGGTAATGGCCAGGTTGAAGCCACCAACAAAACCCTCAAGACTATATTAGCAAAGTAGGTATTAGAAAAGGGGGGGTTGTGGCATGATTTTTTGTAGCCGGCATTGTGGGCTTATGGGACAACATACAAGGTTTCTACCTGTTACACACCATTTCAGTTAGTTTATGGGACATATGCTATTATGTCATACGAGTTTATTTTACCTACATTGCGTATACCAGCCGTGTATAATCTGGGGCATGATGAAGCATTGCGTGAACGCTTGCATGCACTTGAAAAAAGCTGGAAGAGCATAGAGGATATGCTTATTGGCAAAACTTGGTGATTAAACAGCATCAGGCTCGATGGTTCGATAAGCGCATACATGTCGATGGTTCGATAAGCGCATACATGAACGAGAATTAAAGAAGGGGCGATAATTTCTTGGCATTGTCTGCCAGGAATTCCCTTTGTGGTGAACAATAGCCAAGTGAAGGTATACCATCCTCGTGAAGGGAAATTTGACAATAATCGAGGAACGATTTATTCTCTATTTGACATTTTGAAAGCGGGCATTACGTTTAATCAGGGCCAACCTAAGGGGACATGAGTAGGGGATGGGATACAAGTTATCACTTTTGAATAGTGAAATATGATAAATAGCTGGCAATTGATCAAAAAGCATATGTGTCGATGGATGTGTATTCAAATCACTGTATACATAGTCATGACTGCTTCTACGATGGTTGTCGATAATCCAATTCTTGTTACAAGTTAGCAAGCATGTCAACCGTGGAGAATATGTTGCAATTATGTTGTGGTTTTGCGGTTTTACACGGATGTTGCGGATTGCGGTTGGGCGTGCGGTTCTACAAAACCATTGTTATGGGTTATAGTGCAGTTGATTACCATTCCGGATTGCATTTAAGTACGCCAATGGGTCACAACTAGGATGGGTTTGCGGATTACTACAATTGTGTACAAGTATTCACGAGCAAGGTGATTCCACCAGGAGACCGACGACGATGGCAACAATTGGTAATGGCTCTAGATTCATTAAATGTTTAGAAGTCAGATGCTGTGCAATTTAGGACTATTTGACAGTGTTGAGATTGGACCACCTTCAGCAATTGAATCCGAACAAAATCGTGGAGGAGGAAGCGTTAGAATTTCTTAAAAATGTCAGGAAGGAGACAGAGGAGAAGGGCACCACACAAGTGCAAAACGTGCTGATCGAGATTACTGAGCAATCGTTTGGTGACACCATGGGATCGGATTGCCAGTAAATTTCGATATACCAAATGTGTCTTCGGTACAAATGACATATTTCTTCCCTGAAGAGGCATTCAACAAGGAGCAAGGACAAAAATTAAGTGTCTACCAACCAGCTACACTAGGTGCCTTGGGGAGGTGGATGAATCAAGTAAAGTTTCGGATGACACACAGATTAGTACATTTCCGTCAAAAAATTTGCATTGATTCAGGCTGCTTTGTGTTGATTCAGGCTGCTTTGTGAGACACCCATTCCATGGGGAAGGATTGCATGATACAAGCAATTCAAAAAGTGTTTGGATGACACTACAAAATATAGTGAGTGGGGGGTTATGTGAGGCCTTTGGAGTTTTTTACTCCAACAAAACCTAGTTCAAGACACTGACCTGAGTAGTATTTTGTCACTACCAAACGTACAAGGGGATGAGGCTGAGGTCCAATCTTACTCATACAGTTCGCAAACACAACAAAACCAATGCAGACTGAATGAGTTGACAGGCGATTCAGGTTCAGCAACAAGCTGATGGAGATTTGTACACGAATTTATCCCAAGGAATGGGGGACACTATGCAGGAACAGACCCATCAATTCCAGGATATGGACGTAACAGCGGAGCACTCGAAATACCACGATGATGACAACATCCGGACATTTCTACACACCGCTAACGACTTTTCTCTAGGTCTACAGTCTGGAATGGAGTTTGTTAAAAGTTAGCAATGGCTGAAAGGGTAGGTATCGTATTGGCATACACTATATGTTCAATAAACAGAACGCTTAAAAATTGCCAAAGAAGAAGGGCCTAAAGTACGCCAGTGCCAAGCACAACTGCAGTAGAGAGAAGTACGCATAAGCGGGTGACAGGAACAGCTCAAAAGAAGGGATGAGGAGAATCAAGCACTGCAGCATCGGAATGCGCAATATTTTCAAAGAATAACGAAACTCCAGAGAGAAGCCGGTGGACTGCAAACATACAAAGATGTGATCGAATACGAGAGGGATTTATTGCAAACTCCCGTATTGACAATGCGGGACTCAAAGAATGGACATTATATACTATACACCTATGCAATCTAGAACATCTTTCCCACTCCCTAATGCATTGTGCTCGGGTGTCCTTTGGATTTTGGGATCACCTCCAAGAGCATAATGTTCATCCAATTTTTTATCTCCTAGGAATCTGTCATTCTCTCTCCTTTCTCCGATGGAATTCACTTTCTCTCTTCTCTCTCCGGTGGAATGCACGTTCTCTCTCCTCTCTCCGGTGGAATGTGCATGTGCTATGTGGCATCCCGTCATTGGATGTCCACATCCACATTCCACCACAAACGTAAAAAGATTTGCGAAAAAAAAAAAAACGGCAAAAAATCGAGGAAAAAAAAAAAAAAAACTGGTTCACGCGTACGGCCGTACGGTATAAAAAAATAAAAATTAAAAAAAATTAAAAAAAATTAAAAAAAAAAAACAACAACAACAACAACGCACAATGGCATTACGTAGGGGAAGGTCCGAAGCCCTCGGGCCTTCCTTGCTGGTCGGGGCCTGCCCTAGGGCAAGGGCCCTCCCAGCAAGGAAGGCCCTCAGGCAGGGCCTTCTCCCCCACTTGATAATAATCACTAATAGGTGTTTGACTCATTCAACTATTATTCTAGCCATGAAATCACACCGCCTTTTTAAGTTCTTATTAAGAGGAGCATTAAAAAAAGCACCTATCCATACCCTGCACAAAAGAACTATGCGTTAAGAGACATATATAGTACCAGCTAGTTAGGTGATCAAGCACCCCCCTCACAAGACTTAGATGACAAACAAAATGAGGAGGAAGAGATTGGAATGACGTACCATCATCCTTCAAGGATTGTACATATAGTGTTGTCTAGGCCATGACGACGTTGTTCTCTTTAAGCTTTTTGCTCTTCCAAAATGGACGTTAGATGATACAAAGGCACAAGCTTAATCTGAGTAGAATGTAAAAAATGAATTTTTTCAAAAGGTAACCATGTCATAGAATTCAAAAATTGCTTTCCCTGCAATAGCGTGATGCCTTCATCGTTATTTTCAATTTTAAGTTGGTGTTGAAAATTGATATATTGGTGCTATGCAACATTGTTCAGACATTCTGACGTAATCTCTAAAATCAAATGTGCATCATAATTTTTCTGTATTTTAACTTTATAAGAAAGCAACTAAACATTTGTTCAATTTGATCATGAGTGTGACTCATCAATAAAAGTCCAATTTTGATTTTCTTGAAAATTTTCAAAGCAATGAACATAAAAAAAATATGCCAACAATTTGTTTTTTGTTTTCACGGGCAATATTATCAAGTTGCAAAAGTAAAGAATTTTAGGAAGACTATTACAAAATTCAACTATTATTTTATGAATTATGGTAATGGTCAAGTTTGAATCATTTTGAACATTGGAAATGAAATACACTCTAGATTGCAAAGTGCCATTGAATATAAGAGCTCCAACCAAATGAATTTACATGAAATTTTCTTCATTTAAATTCTCTGGCACCCTCACAATATGTGGCAGTAGTGTTTCGTCCTGATCCATCCCATCGTAACAAAATCCAGATACTTTTGAAGAGACTCCAAACATTTTCTTTTGTATTTAAAAAGCTTTTGTCTCTCCGTTGTTTGCGATTCTCTATGGACTTGGAGTGACTTTGTAATCTCCACTACAAAATACAAACAAAATTGATTTAATTAATTCAAAACATAAATAAAATTCAAAAACTAATGTAGGTGTAACATAATTATTAAAAATAATAAAATACAGGTTGTTAGATACTTTTTTTTTGCACGGTTTTAGCTTGTTCTTTGAGCACTCTCAACTACTCGTAAGTCGTACAAATAGACATTCTGATTTTTTTAGGAATTTTCACAAGATCGTTATCTCTTTTCCAAACTTTCACAAAATATGAATAACTCAAATGTGAAAACATTCTTAGACATGGCAAAATCTTTGTACATCAAAAATATTTTCAATTTTGTAAAATTGTCTTGAAGGTGGAATGAATCAGATGAGCCTCTAGGAGGACTTGAGTTGCAAAGGTTCAAGAAAAAGTCCAATCTTGCTTTACATTGCATTAAGATGAATGTAAACAATGAATTGATTAAAGAGATGGCTTCTTGTACCTCAACTAAGGAGTGAGAATAAGTGGTGAGAGTGCTCAAGAATACGTTCTTAAAGTGAAATCACTTAACATGGAGCTAGACTCTATAGGTGACAAAATCGAAGATCATTAGGGCCCTTTTTAGACTCCAAAAGGGCCTCTTCACTAATCACGATAAGTGAATATAGAGGATTTGGGAGCTTTTGAGCATGCACATTAATGAAATGTGTTAACCACGCTTTTCAAATTTAAGATGTTTGAAAAAATTGTTTGTCCCTAGACCGAAACCTTGCAACTAGAATCTTTTTGTAATCTCGTGTGGATATGAGCAAGTCTTGAATTTTCAATCACATGAATACCTTTGAAAGCATTATAACATACTTCAGTTATTCCCAAAAAATAAGAATAAATTTTCAAATCAAGAACATAGATACATTTTTTGTCCTTGAAAAAAAGTTTGATTGAATATGTCTGATTTCAATATTGCTCAACTTCTGTAAACTGGAAATACAACCAATATTGTTTCACACTTTGCAAATTTCACGTGGTTTAAGCAATTATTTTGGACATTTTGTAATTGTATAAATTTCTTGTAAATTTCTCCTAAATTTTTCACTGACCTTGGATTGTATTGTGCAGGAAGGACTTGCATCAGCTATTGGTAGGGAACCTATATTTAGCTACATTGTGTCTTTTCTCTCTCCTCTTCTTGAATTTCATTAGAAGGTTCCGAGCTTTCAGAAATCTCTTCTCCGTTTAGAAAATGTGGGCCTTTTTTATTTTAGAAACATACATATGTTGGACCTCCTTGCACGTCTTAAGGGTTCAAAGAAACACTCGATTGATACATTGACTAGAACCGATAACCAAGTGCTTGCTTGAATCTGAACTACTACTAATCTCAACTGAAGGAGAATAATACCTTATTTGAGTACAAGACTTAAAGATGAAAAAGATGTAGTAAAATGTTGACCAAATTGTTGAAAATCTGAGGTGTTTCATGATATGCAATAGAAGCTCTAATCTCCAAAAAAAAAATTATGTCAGTTTTGTGGTAGTAGAGGAGGAGGAACCAAGGATCAGGAGCTCTCCATACTTGTTAAAAAAAAAGGTAGATAAGAAATCCAAAGCTAAAACCTGTAATGTTTTCTAGTAAAGTGCTCAGATTGCTAAAAGAAAATAGAAAATACAAGCTGGTAGAATGCTATGTTGGTCATAGAAAGCTATGTTGATCATTGAAGGCTATTCTGGTCAAGATTCATATCTTAAAGATATGTTTTGATGCATCAGAAAAAATGTAATCGAAAGTAGAGGGGAAAGCAAAGCATTGATACAATGAAAATGAAGTGCACGTGTCTTAAATATGCCAGAGTGTAGGGTAAGCCTGCCACACAACGAGCCTTCCCCCTGCTAAAGCCATGAGCCCTCTCTCTGGAGTCCTCTCAACGGCCAAGAGTGGCCTCGACTTACTTTCTAAGCTCGCCCCATCAAACTTGGCCTTAAAAAAAGTCGGCTTGCGGTTGGCCCTACCCCACACCATCGCCACCCTTAACATGGCCTTCGAGCTTGGCCCATTGGCATAGGCCTGATTGAAAAACCACGGACATTGTCCACTAAGTTAGGTATGAGCTAGTTCTAGGCCTTGCCAGATGAAAAACTAGCACTTAAGGAGCCCCCCGAAGCATAACACACCTTTCCCAAGTAGCATCTAGCCTTCCCCACACTCACCCTACTTAAATTAGTGGATTCTAATTACTAATTGATGATAAATATTGCTCACATTTGTAAAGCCTAGATGGCATGATGACGTGACAATCCACTTGGAAACATGTTTAGATCTGTATTGTGCCTTACAACAACTAATATGGTGCTTTGTAGCTATAGTTACAACTTAGTAACTTACTAGTACAATCATTGATGATTGATCTATTTACCAAAACCTACGATCTATTTAATTTGATTTTTGAAGAATGACTTGAAAAGCAATCAAATTAGTTTTTTTTGGCAAATCAATACAATGACACAATAAGAGGCCACCTCTGGTAGTTCAAAATTATGTTGTGACCAACTACAATACAATTTCTTAGTAAGCAATAAATCACAATCTCAAACACTTCAAAAACATTTCGCAATAGTGGTAGATAAAGGAAAATATAGGGTTGAATTAGAAGCAAGTGATTAACCATAATAAGTAATAAATAAAAAACTCAACAAACTTTCAAAAGAAAACATGTAAATAAGACATAATAGATTAAAAAAACCTCAACAAACTTTCAAAAGAAAACATGTAAATAAGACTTTGAAAAAAAAATTGTAAGAAAAAAAAAATTGACTAAAAATCATCACAAAACTACAAAAAGAACTTTATCATCATGACATAAAAAAAGATACCTTAGTTTTGATTAGTAGAAAATTAGATTGATTGGCATGCACACCCTCCCAAGATATGCCAATGGAAACATGTAGCTGGCCACTACTTGGACAAAAATTCAATAAGAATAAAGTAACTACTTTGTAAGATTCGAATATATCCAAATTTAAAGATTTGAATTGAGAAGGTGACATCATTAAGATAGAGCTCACAAAATCATACATCCAACAACATAAGAAAGAAATTATATAAGACATTATCTAGGCTTTAAAAGAATTATGATTCTCTTTGGTAGACCCAATTCTAACTAGAAAGCAAACAACAATCAGCAAGAAAAATATTAGAATAAAATAAAATCAAAACAAGGATCATAATACATAAAAAAAAGCATTACCAAGGGATAGATGAAATGTAAGATACTAGAAACAATGATACTATTTGCTTCTTTGCGGTGTTGGATGGGTATAACATGGTCCAATTATGACTAGCAAGTATCGATACATTTAGAGAAGTTGTCAACATTGAGACCCGTGGATAAGACATTGGCTAATAGCGTGTTGATACCCCATCGATAGCCGCCCTTGATACCTCTCCTACAAAGCCACCAAATCATCAAATATAGAGATTTTTGCAAATATTCATAGATGACAAATAAATCAGTAAAAGAACATACCAAAAACCAATAGGTACTTTTGGCTTTAAAAAAGTCATTAAGTGGATTTTGTTTAAAGTTCAATACCAAGGACCATAACAAACTACACAAGGCTACAAGAGTGATTGATTGATTAATACAACTATCTATTGCAAAAATATTCACAAGATCTTGATATAGAAAAGCCACAATATTGGATCCCACAATTAAAAGCAATCAAAAGCAAGATCAAACATTGAATTTCGACTCCACACGTGCGTGGTACGACCTCCATTATAGCCTATTATCAAAGATTAAGTCTAATCAAGTTTAGATAACAAAGCATTCATAAAAACTCAAGACAAATGTGTAAAAGACTCCAGATTGCCAATATACTCTCAAACATTATCTCCTCACTATGGAATGATAGACTATATGTACAATATGGCTTTTCTCCTCTCAAGTTAGGTGAAAATCCAGCATGTAATAAGGAAGATGATTGACTATTTTTGCCCTAATTTGTCAATCTTACCGAACCCTAGAGTTTTGCCAAGTTGGTGACTAGGTAGATCAACTATCTCCATGATTCAGGAAATTTGGTCCTACAATTTAAAAATTATGACCAAACAAGCCTACCTAAATCTATGAATTATATTTAACCTATCTAGGGTAACCTACACACGTGGCAACATGAGATTCACACATGTGGGATCCACCTATGTACAAATTTACATGGTTTAATTAGGCTAGATTTGCCAATTTTTAACAAGTTCTCACATATTTGTCATTATAAAAACACAAGCCACCCAAGTCTGGTCTACTGTTCATATGTGATGCTAAATATTTTGTTAAGTTCATAACAAAGAAAATGGGATGATGTCTCAGCAGATAGACTGAAACGGTGAAATGCATGTTCTGTGGTGTCTGTGTCTGTGATCGCCCTTCTTTTTGCTGGAAGAAGAGATAGATCAATTGCAAGCAAATTCGAAAAATCCCAACTCACTAGCCAAGTTTCAAAGATTAAAGATAAAACAATTTTTGACAAAGAAATGTTTCACATTGAAAGAGAACTCCCACATTGTAAAAGAACTCATAAGATTCAAAATGACAAAATATAAGGAAATGAGGCCAATTAGTACTTGATTATGAAGTATTCTATACAAGACATCCGTATTATTCACATCAGCCACATTTATGTACAGACCATTAAGCACATGAATTAGTATGCCTACACTTTCAAACTAACTACAGAAGGAAAGCCATGTATTAATGGATATACAGAAATCCCAGACAACAATTTCAAGATGAAGCTGCCAGGTTGTCGAGAGCTCAACAAACTCATGCTACCCTTGTTGAAGGAGAGAGGGTTTGCCTTCACTGCAAAACTGCTGCAAAATAAAAAAATTTAAAGGTTAGAACTAAGAAAAACTACTCATTACCCAGTAAAAACCACTTTCCTGTCAATTTCTTGACAGTCTTGTGTTACAGCAAGATACTTACGGTTCAAAATGGCTCAAATTCAAGCTGGCAAGTAAAAGCTGGAAGATGCCAGGATGAATCTTGGATCATCATGTATTTGGCATGCTCTTCCAACTAAATGAGAATGGACCACTGTACTAAAATAATACTTGTTGAAGAATGGAGAACTACATTGCACCAGCGCTTCACTGCACTTCGCTCCTACTGATTACTCTGCAGAGCTAGAAGTAGGAAAGAGATTCAGAGTCACGTCCCTCTCAGCATTGATAACATCCGGTCCCAAGTTTGTTGTCTGTCTATCTACTAGTAATGAGTCCTCATATATATGTCTATCATGCAGCATCATCTTTTGAGCTGTAGGTTTATGGGAATCTGCTGCATTGATTCGATCTTCAAAGGGTCGTTTCAAATCCTTTCCCTTCCTAGGAGCAACTTCATTGTGATAGCTTGGTTTCACATCTCTAGCATTTTCTGCTGACTGAGTTGTTTCTGTGATTGAGATCCTTTCATCTGAAGCAAGCACAAACACAGTATCACTCTCTTTCGCTCTCTCTCTCTCAGAAAAATGTATGTGCATTGTTCATTCCAAGAAACCAATTCTAAAATTACTCCAAGAGGAGTACAATCACACATTGTCCCGCTTTTCTGGACCAGTACATTCCCCATATTTGCACTTGACGGTTTTCAGAGTAATCACCTGCTTATTGCATGATCCAATATGCTACATTTCCTCTTTTCAGAAGCGTCAAATTTTCTGAAGTGTTACCAAGCAAAAGAAAAGTGGACACCTAGCTAAAGCAGACATGCATCATTACCTTACCACATACCTTCTAGCAAATTAACATACCATGTGAATACTGAATGAGTCTCCAATTTCTGTATCACATGCTTAACTTGTAAGTGTTACGCGACAACTTTATTATGATATTGGCAAGACAACAGCAAGGCTGTAAACAGTGCCCATATGTTCCTCCTATGAAGGCTTGTGATTGGAACTTTGTACAAATGATGATTATCTTGGCATCCGACTAGACGAGACATACATGAAAACTGCACTAAAAGTGGCCCATTAGAAAGGACAAAAGTATGTCAGAGTGGACAAGCGAAAAACTTTCAAGTTTCCACCCTGTTGACTGATGTGTTGCGCATCCAGCTACCTCCTTGTCTGAATAAAAGTAGACCGACTGACATTACTTTATACAAGCAATAGAAATAAGACAGCAACACGTTTGATCAGAATTTTCCATCTTCTAAGGACAGACTTTCAAACTATTACCAACCAAATGAAGCAGGTATTGCTTCACGTTACCCTGAGTAAGATACATGAGGAATAATTGCAGTAACCGAAAGCACGGACACACTGTTCTATGAGAGCGAAAAGGATCTCTGCGAGGAAAAAAGTGCAATTCCAATCAAACTGATTTGACTCACCATGCAACAAGGAAACGACCTTACATTCATCAACATTTAGTCTAGGATAGTATCCCCAGAGCCCTACTCAATCGCTCAATAATATTTATTGTGTTGGAATGTTCACACAACTACACTATGGCACGTTTATGCTACATAATACATTCCAACAAGAATAATAAAAAAGATCTACTTCAATTTCCACAATTCTCTATTGCTGTTCACTTCTAGACTTCATTCTTAGTGAAAAGACCCATTCTTCAACACTGCCATGATCCTATGTGTGAAAATCTAAGCATTACGACCTAGGCACTACTGGTTTTTTCTTCCAAAAGAGGAAGACACAATTTCCAAAAACATTGTAATAAAGATTTCACTTTCTTTCTGACGCTAGTAACCTACAAGCCTTTTCAAATATATGCGCATCTAGAGAAAGTGATAGATATGGCTATAAGATGTACAAGATATAAAAGAAGTGTAAATACGATCATAATTAGCAATCACTGTCAACTTACCCATCATGTTGCCAAGACTAGATTGTTCTACTGGAAAAACTGTATCATCTTCCAGTTGCTCACCAACATCCAAGGTGTCATCCATGTTGTCATTTGGGCATGTTATCACAGAAACCTTCTCTGGACCTGTAGAACTGTAGGGTGCAATATGATGTGTTGTGGTTAACAATGAGCTCAATAATTCATTCTCAATCACATCGTACCTGCAGAAAAGTGGCTCAATTGTGATACAAAGTTCAACCTTACAAGTGACTGGATTAAAAAATCAAAATAAGGACTAAACCATGAAATATAACCATAATACTGTACAGATGATGATGTTAAGAAATCTAAATATAGGCCAGCAATAATGCCCAACAAACCGTAGACTTAGAGAGATAGCACCAAACAAATCCGCAAATAACTTGGAAGTGGAATGCTTACATCTTTCTACAACGATCATTTGTGATCCCTGTACATCCAATTACGGCCAAGCGTATGTCAGATACCAAGTCATCATTGCTGAGTGTCTCAAACGGAGTCTCGATATGCTTTGATAAACGCTCAATATAACCTTCAAGCATTTGCTGTTGTCCTTCAAAAAGGTTCTGGTTTATTTCATTCTGTTTTGGGCAAATATCATCCTTAAACAGTTCATTTCCAAACATGTAGTATGCAAAAACATAGGAGTACTGAAGAGCCCTTCTGGCTCTGAAAAGGAGGTTTAGACCATTGGTAAGCCAGCTGTAATCTCTCGCTTCATGCTGAGTAGCTTCCAGCAAACTGATCTTTTCCTGAAGAGTTTCCCTCTGCTTTGTCTCACGCTTAAAAGAATCCTCATGAGATTTGTATCGAGAATAATAATGAATGTAGCGATTCAAGTCACGCTTAGCTCTAACTACTTTTTCCCTATCTTCTTCATAGCGGCCACAACTATGTCCTTGAATGTGATTCCAAGTATGCGATCTACCCGTTGCTCCACCACACAACCAACTGAAAAAAGTAGAACAGAATTTCATGCAATAAATTAAACCTTTGCAAGTCCTATAATGAGTTTTTGATAATGAGCTTAACACCTTTCTCAATTTACTCGCTTTATTGTTCATAGCATGTACCTAAACTGTCAAACATATTGTAAATCTCAGAGTCACGATGCTCAAATCTTTCGAGTCTGGTTTCTTATGTTTTTTTCCAAACAAGATTGCAGTCCATGAAACTTTGACCAACAAGAATATTCCTTTACAATATGGTAGGGCCCTGGACAAAAAGTTCACAAAAGAGTAGAGGAACTTACCAAAATGATTGGCCACAGATGCATGAAACCAGATTGCAGCCACCATTCTTCTCAACTGGCTTTTGGCACTTGGGACATGGCTTTGTGTGAGCAGTCATCCAGTTAGTCGTCTCGGATCCATCGAGACATTTTCTGGTCCAAAGCTGCCACATGTGACAAGAACATGGAGAATGTGCTTGTTGTAAGCAGTTGTAACAGAACTGATGTCCACAGATGCATTCAACCTCACAATAGGGCTCACACTCAATGCGAATAGCATTCCCACAATGAGGTATACGAGGACACCATTTCACATTAGAATTGTCTTCAATATAAGATTCCAAAAGAAAGCGTTGATAAAGCTGCTGTATCTTTGGATCTTTTGCACCAACAAGAGTCAAAACTTTGTCCTCATCACAAATGGCCCCACACTTGTCTGCCATGCACTTCAGTCGCCTACTTTGGCCATCTCGTATATTAATAATAAAATGTTGTGTCCAGCCTATGCCAAAACATACCCCATCAGCAATGTTTGAAATGTAAAAGTTTCAATATCAAGCTAGAAAATTCTCATCTTTCGATAACGTAAGTTCACAGGTTGATTGATTAATCATGTAGCATGAGCTGCAGAGTGAAAAAGTTTTTTGTGCCAGCAGGATACTTCTGCAATTATATGCTTTGACTTCAACCTGATTCTATAAGTAAAGCAACATCAACTTCAGATGGGTAAGAAAATCACAATCATTGCAAAAGCAGTGCCCACAATCCATCTGAGTAGAGTCCTCCTTTTCAATGTCCTCAAAACAAATGCCGCACGAAAGATTTTCTCCCAGTTCTGAAGGTTTCAGCTCTGAAGAAGAAGCGACCAGATATGGCACACCTGCTTCTAAAAACAACTTCTCTTTTCCCTTTTCAACATAATCAGCAAACAATCGCTCTTTATCCCAGCGATGTTGTATAAGCAACGTCCGTGCATGCTGCAACTTGATGTTTAGCATATCAGCTACTTTCTTCAGGTCCTCAATCTGGAAACTCTTACAATGTCAGGTTATGATCTTTTATCATTCGGCCACTGATAAAATGTTAAATAGTGCTTCTAGGTCAAAACAGATGCAGTTACAAACCACACGATATGGAAATTGACATCTACATTGATTATACGGACAGAGACATCTATTCAACGATAGATCCACACTTGTGCAATGTGTATAATCTGTCATTGGATCCATCTAGGTTCAGCACTTGAACAGATCAACTATTATTGACGAGACATTTATTAGTCCATTGCACAATGTGGGCCTCTAGTCACTAGTGGTGGTAGCACACAGTCCTAGCAATAACTCAAACCCTTTTGAGACTATCATAGGGCCTCTGGCTTCATTATCAGCTCTTTATTCTTTTTAAAGGTTTCATGCCTTTAATGTTTTCAAATACTTGGAAGAATCAGAGGATATTCATCAATAAACGTTATTCAAATATAGGCTGACAAGGTCCTTGTAAGTGCGCCTTGCATCCAGTGCATGATTGATCATTGAAGCTTAAAGAGCTAGCTCCACATTCTCATAGAAACCTCAGTGGTTAATTATTTGTTAAAGCCATTGCTCAGACATTTGTTACTACTATTGAAGATCATTGCTCCACCGACCATCATTGTTCTACAGTGCTTGATCTGTACATTTGCAGTAGTCTCTCTCAATCTGTGTTTTTATTGAAAAGTTTTGCTCATTGCTTGTTGTTGAAGCACTTTCCAGGTAGAGAGGGTTCAGTTTTCATAAACTTCATTTTCCAGTACGTCACCGATATTGTTGGGTTCAAGATCAGGGGTTTGGGAAAATCCCGATTCCTATCTTTGGCTGCAGTTTTCACCATGTATGTCAGAATTCCATTCTGATCATATATATGAGCTCCTGGAATCTTGTTGAAAGGCATATCGAGCTTTGTTGAAATCAGATTCCAAGAAGTAGTTTCTGAAGACTTCTTTTCTTTCAAACCTTTTGTTGCAAGTTTGAGACAATCTCTACGTAGTTGTCCTTCCTACAGGCTATCGATGAACAACACAACACATCATAGATGGAGAGTGCCAAGCAAAGATACACAAACTCATGATCCTGAAACATTCTCACGATCCTACAGACTATCAGAAGAAATATAACAAGCGAACTGCACAAGCTTTATCAGTAATTGCTTTCTCAGTAAAAAGGCATATTATAATCAATATCATGCATGCAAAGATGGCAAAGGAGACATGGGGCACCCTGAAAAAGATGTTGGTCCCGCCAAGCAAAGATGTACCAAATCACAAACATGATCACTACCTTGCGATTGAAATAGATGTTGGTCCCGCCAAGTAAAACAAGTATTGTAGCTCTTGATTGTCCAACTTTTCAGTATATTTATTTACGACACTTAGGCACAGTAAAACTAGAACTTGAACAAAATTAGAGCATGCAACATGTTGATTTTGATTAAAATTGGTGTTTTCGACAAATGCAACTAGTTTGTATGTTTTTTGAGATTGTCTTACATGGTTTGTCCTTGAATACTATCGAGTCAAAGCATATGGTGCACTTGGCAACATTATTTTATTTTCACTTTGAAGCTTTTTCAACTTGCTAGCATCAAAAAATTGAAATTTTGGTAGCACCATCACAGTCCCTTTGAGACTTCATTGTTTTATGCCTTCAACACAAATCCTCTTTTCACAACTTCAACATCTTGATTCACAACACCAACAATGTAAGTTTGCAATTGTAGAATTCTCCTTACCACAACAATGGGGACATTGCCTTTCTAAGGTTAAGTTACGAGCCATATATTATGGACAAGAAAATTTAGGTTGACCACAGGTCCATTAATGTTATTATCTATTATTCTGTCATCTAGCTTGGGCACTTTGGACAATCAGTTAGTAATTCGACATTCATTAGTTTTTTGACAACTCATGGGCCTCTATTGGCCATACTCCAAGCCCATCAAGACTTAATAGGCATCACGGCCTCATTATATCATTGGTTGATTGATTCAAAGTAGCTCTTACCTTAAAATAAATTCAGCATAGCTTCAACTTAGCTTAAGCCTATAACAAATTTGTAAAGGAGATCATTGCTCCACAATAAGATAATACAACTGATCGCCACAATAAGATTATGCAACTTGATCTACAACTGTAGTGCTCTCTCTATTTGTATTATATTGCAATGCTTTGCTCACAACTGATACTCGTGAAACATACAAGACCTTAGTCATGTATTTTTCAGGGATGAGGGTCCGGGCCGGACGTGGACTTTTCGCGTCCGCGTCCCGCGTCTGGACCCGGACGCGCCCGACCCCTGGAAATGTCCACCTCGGATGCATCCCTTTTTTTTTTTAACACTAAAATACGCTAAAAAAAAAAAGGGTGCGACCGGGGTGGACGTGTCAGGACCCCGACGCACCCCTGGCCCGTCCGCGTCCCACGTCCAGCGTTCGGACGCACATTCGCGTCCGGATCACGCTACCTTAGATATAATAGTTGCAATTCGTTTCTGAAAAAACGTTTCGAAACGCATTTCAAAAAAAAAATATATTTAAATTTTTTTTTTTTAGTGGGCAATATGGGTATCATATTAAAGCATTTACTAAGGGCAATTCATTTATGTAGGTTGCCGAATGTTTCGGGTACAATGTGGTCCAGTTTGGGGGAAACCATGCCTGTTGGATTCTATCAAGGTTAAAAGTGTTCTATGGAAATGTGTTCCATTTCCTGTCAAATCACTGCATCGACAATGAGCAGTTACAATGCCAAGACCACCCTCCCCACCATCTATCCTCCTGCGTTTCTGAAAAAAAAAAATTCTGCGTTTCTGTCCTAAAATGATAGTATAACGTATATATATATTTCATAGATGCATCTGCATTCCGAAACACTACTTTTTTTTGTTGAAATCCCAAAATAATACCAACTCTTTAAAAAACCTAGAAAATCTAAAAAAATTTACAATGTGATAAAACAGAATAGAAAAACACCAAAAAGCCTGACTCTTTTGAAAATAAAATTCAATGCACGTTTTGGACACCCTAATCCTATTTCTCATAACGAAACGTACAATTATGATATATCTAAAGGCCAGCAAGATACTCGATGCAAAATAACATTGATAGTAATCTATTGCTTTTTACGATTTGTATTTCAAACATAATAAAAAAAAAGTCATAACATCCTTAATCAATTTCAAGAAAATATATGAATTTTTCCAAAGAAATCATTACTATATTTTAAGTACTTAACACCACACCATTTTACCTGAGCAGCAATAAGAGAGTCATGTGTTACGACCTGTTCACAGCCAACAGCAACAACCAAAAAAAAATTCCATCATGGTGTCAGAAATAAATTTGTCAATAGATCATCACCTACTAACTTGATGTGTATTTGAAGATGCATACGAAAAGCAAAACTACAACCAACCATTTTGAGTATCACAACATACAAAGGTCAAATCAATACAAAAGGAGAATTCGTGAACACAATGTTAGTGAGCACAAAGCGTGAGTAGAATTTTGTTCTGAATTTCTAGACTTTGTAAATGGTTGAAATCATGCTAATTCAACATAATGTTAAGAAACCTTTTGCAAACAATGTAAAACTTGTAGCACAAGCGTCTTAATGATGTTGAAGATTAGAGCATGCAGGAATGCATTCACGACATGAGAGAGACGGAGAGAGAACACACATGCTTGTATTAGGGAAGTTGGACAATATTACATTGAGAGAGCTGAGAGAAGTGAAGTAACAACAGATCTGCTAGTCACCAGTCCTTTTTAAATGAGGATCAAACTTCATTGATCAAATTACAAGGAGCATTGTGGCATATTTGGCCTCACCCCCTCATAAGCCTCATCTCATTGACAACTTACCTCTCCTTTGTAGACTGGCTTTCATGAACCTGAGAGTTTTCATTTGATCCTCCATCTCCTGTTGAAGCACAAGTTATTTTGCTCTACTTCAAAAGTTGGTTGTCACTTTGGCATCAAGCCTGTCTATAGGGTCACTTGCAAAATCTTCCCACTCCTTCAAATGATGAACAAGTTGCAATCTGGTCTTGAACACCAGGAGCTCACAATGCTAAAAGGATTTCTTTTCTTTGAATGGATGAGTGACAAGGTGCATCACTTTCGCTCACATTTGGAAGTTGGACCATCTTGGAACAAGACTCATGTGGTCAGTCTTTACTTTACAACTGTGGAGTGGTTTGCTAAAATATTTCCCGCCACACGACAAGCTCCAACATCATCTCCAACAACATCCTTTTTCATATTGGGCCAGAAGAATTGCCTACGAAGAAGTTCATAGGTCTTTTGAATACTTGAGTGTCCCGCACTAGGGTTGTCATGACATTCATACAATATTTGGCGCCTAAAGTCCTCTTAAGTCGGGAACACATATTCTATTTCTGTAAAGTAGATACTCATCCTGAATGGAATAGGAAGAACAGAGGCAAAGAAGCAGGGGACTTAAAGAGGTAGGCCCAAGGGCTCAGGCAAGACTGGCCTCATGGCAAGTAACACAAACCTAGTTAGTAGGCAAGCCAAGCAGAGCAAGCAACCATAGAGGTCAGGGAGAGGCAAAGGACAACTGCATCCCGTATTCGTATTCTTAGCAAAACAAAGGCTAGCAACTGACTTATGCTTTATGTCTCTACTTTGAGAGACTTGCACAATGGTTGGTACATTTGTGATTGATATTTCTGCATAGGTAAAAATGCATAATGCTACAAAAATCTCAATACGAAGGAGTAACTGATGTTGGGAAGAACATAATTGTTATACAAATCAATGAAGACATAACCACAAAAGTGCATACATTCCATAGCTACGTGTAGGAGAAATGCAATAAGGAGATCTTGGACTAAGTGACAAGTCATCAATGCCCTCATCACTAACACGTTATGACCAAGTAAAATAAAGTTTGCAAAGAGTGTACGGCTTGCAGAAAAACCTGGATGCAAAATGTTGAGTGGTTTTCAATGTAGTCTTGGTTGGTTAGCACACAAAAGCATATAACTCTTGTAATGAAAGATTAGGTCGTTATATCTCAGCATAAAATGCTTTGCAATTTCTAATCTTACAAGCATTATAAGTACAATTTCTACACTCATGTGAACCCACTAAAGTGCCTTGGCTGCGACGCATCCTTGGCCACACATTCGGGCAGGTGAGAGTCTAAGGAGAGGTAGAACATAGGAAGGTGTGGCCGAGGACAATTTTCTATGTGTCTGCAACATGTAAAAGAATGAATAAAATTATTCACATCGAGGTTTCATCTCTGAACAAACTCGAATGCAATGGCATTTGATAGTTGCTTGGACCTTTTAAGTATCGTTTGCATACAGCATAAGGGAAAAACAATACCCTTCCTTCTGCCCTAATTGGATACTTAAAATGTGTGATTATATTAATCCTATTTACAATCCATGATTCTTAACCTAATTGAAGGTGAACACAATATTACAATCATGTAGTAATCTTTAAGAAAGAAACACCACACTTAACGCCATGAGCTCATTGCAGCAAGAATACGTGAAGCTTGCCCGAGTGGTTAAAAGTGACCTTTCGACTCCCATTAATGGAAGCGGCACATGCAATCTAATAATGGAATTTCAGGTTCAAATAATGAAACAGAGACTCAAAATAGGCCGCAAAAAGGCTGCCAATGACAAAAATTGCACTTACGCAAGTGATTCTGGTCTCCCGACAGATTAAACAATTGCTCAAAATATTGGACAAGGCATAAAAACTTGTATCTCAAAACACATCCACTTTGTTTGGACAACGGATCTACCATAACTGATACGTGAGAAGGGTAATATGATACTAACCTTTTCCGTTGAAACTCGCGCATCTAATTGCACAAAACCTTCCTCCTCATAGCCAACGAAGTCCTCGTTGCCACAGTCATTTTCTTCGTTATCAGAAGGACCACTCATGGTTCTGTCCAGAAGCTTTTCCCAGGATCGTATAATGTCTGCCTACCAGTGACACAAAACCGTGCGCATGGCAAGCACGGGATGAAACAATAATTTGCAAAAAAGCAGATCCAAACTTATTACAATAACTATCATAGAGGGATAGAGATTCCGCGAGCTTGAATTATGTATGTAGTGAGGGAGCAAACCGAGCTCGCAACCGAAGCGTTCGTCGACGAAACCCTTCCTTACGCAGAAGCAATAAAAAAGCTGATCGATTTCTTCTCCTCCTCTTCCACACGCCAGAGAAAAAAGCAGAAAAGCGAGAGAGAGAGAGAGAGAGAGAGAGAGAGAGAGAGAGAGAGAGGAGAGGGGGGGGGGGGGCTTAAAAGAAGGGGAGGGAGAGGGTGAGAGCTTTTTAATCCACCACTTGGATGTCTGCCACGTATTCGTAAGCCAGCTGTCGAATATCCAATCGTGGTCCATGTCACCGCATCTCCGTTTCAACGGTGGCGGTACATTTAAAATTTGCCCCGAGGGCGGGGAAGGCCCAAGGAGACGCTGGGGCACTTTCCCACTTGGATGCCTGCCACGTATCACGGCTGCCACTTGGCAGCTATCCAACGGTTCCTGGCGGCCCCTGCATGGTACGTTATTGCATTCCAAACTTTGTCACGAGGGGGCGGGGACTTAAAGACCGGGTTTCGGGGAGGCGCAGGGATCCCAGTTAGATGCTTGGCACGTATCAGATCTACCACGTGTCGAGTATCCAGTCGTCATTCATGGCTACGGCATGATACGTGTCATAAATCTAACGGTGAAAGAAATCTAACGGTGGCGATAGAATTCCAAATTGGCAACGAAGAGAGGACAGGCAGAAGGGTCGTTGGTCATTGAAAAGAATGTTAGAAGGCATCTCCTTTCTAATGTGGGCCTAAATAAATTAACCCATTCATTCATGGGCCACAATGCACACCTTTAATATTATAGAAGTCTATTTTAGGTTATCTCCTATATAGGAGAATTCCATTTCCATACACAACCATCTCAGAATACTCCATTTCAAAAGAAATATTCTAAGAACATTTTCGTGAGAACGGAAAAAATGAATCGAGCGCACAATGGGAAATGGGCCCTTCTGCGTGGGTGCTTCACCCCCGAAGTGACACCATTTCTAATGTCTTTCTGATGCGAGTGATGCGGCCTCCTGCCTTGGCAGAATCCATGCATCTATTTTTTTTCCTTTTTTTTGCATGCACCTTTCAGGTGTGGTGCTTGGACGACAAAAAAAAGTAAAGATTGGTCTCACATCCAGGCAAGTTTGCCTCGTCAGTCATGCCACCATCAAAGGGGCATCCACCTCAGCCTACCACCCTCGGCCAAAGGACCTTCCTCGCCTGGGGAAACAGCCTCTAAGGAAGACCTCCCACACCCCCCCACCACTTAACATTTTCTTTTGTTTTGATTTTTTATTTGCCTAGATTGTTATGGGCATATTGTCATGCCCAAGTGACTATGGGCATAATGTTTTGATCAAACAAGTTCCAATATGTGTTTGTCTCATAATGCCTCGAATTAATGAGTTGTCAAAAAGCTAGAGGTTTTCACAAGGCGCAGCCACCCACAGAGTGTGTGCATAAGGCTTCCAGTAGATTAGGGCTTGGGGTAGTGGGGAAGTTCCACTAAAGCAGCAGGATAGCTTTTTTATTGAGATAAAAATTTCCTAAAAAACCTTTGTTATCATAAATTTAGTCAAGTTTACATCAAATTGTTCATCTTTATCTAGTTGTGTTTGCCACCCAAGTTGCAATCCATGCATGCATTAGTAATCTACCTGGGCCAAGGGCCCCTCTAGAATATAATTCAATCTATGACCAAGCTTTATGTGTTTGTTCAAGCCAAATTTGGGGAGGTCTTTGTAAACAAAGATCATAAATGTAATACTATACATATTCTTGTTATATTAGAAAAAAGAAACCTTTGTGTTAGGACACATTCACTTTTTCTTTTCTATCTACACTCTAGATGGTTCTCAAAGAGAATTGTTTAAGATACTTTACTAGTGATAAACGCCTCATGTTTTTTAATTTGAATTCAAATCTCCAAAGGCATTATTTTGGTACCAAAATTACAAACTTTTAAAAAAAAAACTTTTCTTTAACATCATTAAGTACCCAAACAAGGGGCATTTTGAGCCATTGCTCTCACCCTCATAATGCCCCCGCTTGGGGGCATATGAGCAAGCTTTTGGGGACTCCCAAAGAAGAGATGCTATGAACATGTAAAAAGGCTATTAAATTTCAAATAGTAAAACCTTGGTAGCCTTTAAAACAAAACATGTTGGGTGAAAGGGAGATCCTTGCCACATCGACATAAGCTCAACATCTTGCAGCCGAAGTGCTTCATGTCTTAGATTGGCCTACTAGCTATATGATATGTACATTTGTGCATGAAAGTATTATTATAAGTAGTTTGCTAGATGCTTATTACAAGTTATAAGCCTGATCAAATATTGAACTGAAAATTATGTCTTCACAAGTTTTTTGTGACATAGTCCTGCTTAATTACCCTTGCATTATTATGCAAAATTCTACATTTTACATACACAAAAATGCATAGCCACTCGACATGCTGCTATGATTTAAACATGTTCCTTGATGGAAACAAGAATAGCAACCTTTTATCTAACACAATTAATATGGGGGAGTTGTGTTCACATCCTTCAAAATAATGTGTTGTATAAAAGATAGAATGATAAGAAAATATGACTTAAGTCTTTATACTTGACAAATTGGCAACTAATGGACTCAAATGAATATGTTATCCATGTTTGGCCTTTTCACATGAAACTACCAACTAACATATACTCTCAACTATGTGACCTCCTCCTCCTCCTCCTCCTCCTTCTCTCTCTCTCTCTCTCTCTCTCTCTCTCTCTCTCTCTCTCTCTCTCTCTCTCTCTCTCTCTCTCTCTCTCTCTCTCTCTCTCTCTCTCTCTCTCTCTCTCTCTCTCTCTCTCTCTCTCTCTCTCTCTTTGGGCATAAATAAGTGGATAGTATGAAAATTTGCCAACGAGAGGCATAAGCACCAAACTTGATTCTACTTGAAGACTACAAAATGCAATGAGCCACAATATCGCACTAGTTTAATTACATCGCAAAAATGTTTCAGGTGGAATTTAAATCGTAAAAACACAATATTATAAATATTTTCAATGTTTTCAAACTTTTGTGGATTCAACATAAATAGCATCAATTACATTCTAAGATTTCCTTTTGAAAAATCAATTTAGAGTATTGAACTACTCAATAGTAGATTACCAAGATTTTCATTGCAAGTTGTTTCATTTAGTTTGTCAAGCTATTGCACAATAAGAAAAATAAAAATAATTGAAATATTTGAACATTTTTTTTTAGTAAGTTTTCTATCAAAGTAACTAACGTCCAATATATCTACGAGTGATTGTGCTGACTCCCGCTCACATATGAAATAGCTCTAAAGTCAAAAATAATCAAAAAATCTTAAATCACTTACATGCTTTTTTATTACAAGAATTTCGAATAAACTTCATAATTCTAGAGACGACTCCATCAAATGGTTAAGTTTCTATTGTTTGTACCGTTTTTACTACCAAAACAAAGGGATAAAGAGATACAAAGATGAATGTGTTCAAAAGTTGAAAAGAAATGGAATAGAGTATAGGCTAATCTCAAGTGTGTAAAACAATTTTACAAATTAACATTGGTAACGCAATTTTTTTTGAAATGGGGTCAAAATCCTAAAACAGAGTAACCATTGAGTAGTTTTGTAATTTTTGTCCAAAAACATGTTTTTCCGAGTAAAAATTCTCAAATTTCACAAAAAATAATAATACAAATACATGCATTTTGATTAAAAATAATAATACACCATATACACGCTATAATGCAATTATATATATAGCACATTTCTATTTTACATGTATGCCCAAGACATGAACATTTTACAGATTACAAATATTTTGGAGCATATTGTAGAATGTTGAAAGATTTTAGTGCCATCAGAATCTCTAACGAAGGCAAATGTAAATAAATATGAGGGCCTCATATGTCTTGCTTTGGTAAAATTAATGTAATTAAATAAGTGAGACATCATGTAATGGTGCAATGTACTAACACAATAAGTGTCAATGATTATAGATATGTCAATGAAAAAAAGTATTGTAATGTAGTTTCTAGGGGGAAAAAATGTGCCTTGAAACACAATAAAAAGTCATTGTCGTGGTCCAATTAAAAGAAATACCATAAAATTTTGTAAAACTCAAGTTGTGTTAGAAAAATATAAAAGCTAAGCCCTTAGATATCATATGGGATTTAGTTTGTACCAATTGTCTTAGGCCACATAGTTAACAATGGAGCACTGCCCTTATTGGATTCCTTTATTACAATAAATGTATCTAGTTCTATCTACGAATTGCAATAGCACATCATCATAGGTATTCCCTTTGTCATTACTAAGAAGTCACTATATTCACATAGTTATGCCATATCCTATCACATATCCTTGTATCTTAGTCAAAATTCAGCAAACCCTAGAATGTATTAGCTCTTGCACATCATTTTGTTCAAAGAAATCCATGCTTCAAGCGTTTGCTTGGAGATAAAGTAACAAAGGCGCTTATGCTATTGCCAATTCTTATAATGAAAACACAATCTAGAAATCGTTTACACGAGCAATTATGTCAACTGACCATCTAAAAGCACAGACAACCTTTTTAATGGAGCAAAAACAAAGGTATATTGGGCAGCCAACTGCTCATCTACAGATGGTACATCATAATGTAGTGGGTTTCTTTCCTAGCCTATCCTCAACCCAAGATCCAAGCAATCTAGCATCAAGGAGATGAAGTTAGTTGTCACGCCTAGGTTCGTTCCCATGAGAGCGATAACATATCTCAAATTTCAACATGAATGGAAGATCCGCATCTAACTCTAGCATCCATTAACCCTAAGCATTAACACTACTCCATTAACCCTACGATCCACGATGAAGATAACTTACTCTTTTTCTCTCTCCCTTTCTCTCTCACAAAAAGTATAATAAAAATAAATCCCAAAAACATTCAGATCCAACAATCAGGAAACACAACAAAAGTATGAAAGATGGAGGAAAAGAGATAGAGAGCAAGGATATTCACAAATCCATTCCATAAGAGAACCAATTTGCTTGTATTGAAATGAGGATATGAACATGCCTTCCAACTCGAGTTTGGCACTATTTATAGTAAAGAGGACGACCCTGGCCTCAAAATCCTATTGGTCCATTTCTACCTCCCTAACTACTCAAACTTAAAAAAGAGTGGGAAACCATTCAAAAATTGGAGGGAACCAATTTGAATTTGAATTTGAACCAATTTTGGTGGGAGTTCCAACTTTATTCACTAACTTGACATTTAGGCTTGCGACATTAAAAGTCCCGCAAAAAAGCCCTAAAGTCCTTTTACTGACTTTCTAATTATCAAATAACTATGTGATTATTGGGTTGGACTTACACACGCAGGGTGCCAAATCCCTCTCTCTTATTAACTAGGGTTGCTTGAGTGGATGATTCTCCTCGGTGAATGACTGGGATCGTAGCATCATTGCGGTTGAACAATCGTGGGTCTATGCCCATGGACGGTAAGTGGAGTCGTTGGGATGGACTCCGTTGTTTGAATAGTCGTAGGTCGTTGCCTAACGATGGAGAATGGAGCTGCTATGGCATGATCTTGCATTGGCTGGCTCTGATTGAAATCGTGATACTTGTCTTCAAGAAAGACAACGCCGCGACTAACTGAGATCTGGCCCGTAACAACATCGTATACACGATATGCTTTGTGTGATGTTGAATAGCCGATGAAGATGTTTTTGCAACTTACTAGGTCCAGTTTTTTCCTCAGATCAGACGGTACTTGTGCATAGCAGAGACATCCGAAAACACGTAGGTGTTTCAAGCTTGGTTTGTAGCCGTAATAGGCTTCAAACGGTGTCTTGGAATCAACTGCTTTAGTGCTAGAGTACTTTTGCAGATAGTAGGCCGTAGAGATCACTTCTGTCCAGAAGGTTTGAGGCAAATGCGGGTTGACTGTCATGGATCGTGCAGCTTCCAACAGTGTGCGGTTCTTTCGTCTATCTACTCCATTCTGTTGTGGAGTGTAGCTTTGGTAAACTGATGGTGCATGCTATATGAAGATAGGTAGTCCTTCATTTCATTTGATAAGTACTCTCTCCCTGAATTAGACCGTAGGTCCTTGATTCTCTGACCAGTCTGATTCTCAGCATATTGCTTGAATTCCTTGAAGCTATTGAATGCTTCTGACTTGTTTTTTATAAACATGACTCTGGTAAATCGGGTCATCAATGAATGTCATAAAATGTAGAGCTTGACCCAAGGAGGGTACGCTCATAGGACCACATAAGTCACTATGTATCAGTGACAAAATGGACTTCGCCCTTTTGGCTTGTCCTCTTGGAAATCTAGTTCTAGATTGTTTCCCTAGTAAGCAACTTTCATAGACAGACTGATTGGCTGTAGTAACAACGTTTATATTCATGTTCTTGTCCATTTTGTTATGATGCATATACAAGATTGAACGCATGTTTAGATGACCTAATCTTTGATGCCACAAACTAGCATCTGAACAACTAACAAAAAGTAAAAAATTGTGACTTAGTATATACAAATTTTCTTCTCTGTAAGCAAAGTGGATTTCTTTTGAACTCTCATCTAAAATAGTGCATCAGCTGGCAGTGAACATGGCTCTATAGCTCTGATTAGTGATCTTGCTAATAGACAATAGGTTCTTAGTAAAGTTGGTTACATAAAGTACACCATTAACCTGCCTATTGATGCCATCAGAGAATTGTAGTTGAATAGAGCCTTGGCCTTCGACTTGATGTGAATTGGAGTCACCAAAGAAGATATACTTTGATTTTGTAGCTGTGAGTGTAGAGAAGAGGTCTTTGCATGGTGTCATGTGCTGAGAAGCACCTGAATCGAGATACCATTAATGGGCATCTCTACTGTGTTGATCTTGTACCATTAGCGCTTTATCATCATCTTGGGAACCTCTGACTATGTCAGAGTTGCCTTCTTGCTGCTGCTGCATCTTCTTCCTCACTTCATTGTGCTTGAGGACGCGACAGTCTTTGATGTCGTGATTGGTTCTTTTTCAGTATCTGCAAAATAACTTGGTCTTGGATGATGATTGATTGTGCTACTACTATTGTGATTGCGATGTTGTTGGCTGTTCTACCTTTGTCTTCTTATCCTTGAAGCCTTTATTCTTCTTGGATTGCTGCTTGTTTGAGTAGAGTGCCATGGATCTGGTACTCGTTGTTGTAGACAAGATTTTTCTCCTAACTTCTTCTTGCAACATACTTGCTGTCAATTTTTGGAGAGACAACGCACGAGTATTGCTAAGAAGCAATACTAAATTGTCGTAGGAGGATGGTGAGAAGAGACATGACAGAGTCTTTTTCAGAGATAGGCAAACCTGTTGCAGCCAGTTGGTTTAGCAACTGTTTGAACTCATTCAGATGGTCGCTTAGTGAGGTGCCTTCACTCATTCTGAGTGTCAGTACCTTCTTCCTCAAGAAGAGACGAGTGAAAACATCTGAGGTCCCATAGATGCTTGTAAGTGTATCCCACGCTTCTTTGGAGGTGGTGTAGTTGGATACATGAGCGATTTGAGTGTTCTTCAGGTTTAGAGATACAATGGCAAGAGCCTTGCCATCCTTTGCTTCCCAAGCTGGAAGTTGTTTGGGTTTTGCCAGTTTGGCTATTGAACCGTTTACGTATTCCCAGAGCTCCTTCTCGATCAAGATCATCCTTATCTTGAACTTCCACATGTGAAAGTCATCTACGTTGAATTTGTTGATGAGGCGGATCTCTGAGGTTAAACCTTCCATTGTGATCGAGTAGCAGAGATAAAACACAAATCAAATGAATCAGCTCTATAGAACCAAAAATGCGTTAAGTTCTACTATAAGTGCTAGACTATAGTAATCCAGTAAACTTGTGCCTCTGATACCAATCTGTGGAATCGGATGGAATGTGAATTATCAGCTCTGATACCACTTCGGTTGAAATTTGGATTGATGTCAACTAAAGAAACAAAGAATTCTTTATAGCAGGATCGTGGATTACTTAGAGAATGGATTTTATGAGCTATTCCTTTTGTTGAATCGGATTATCAGCATAGGAGTCTTAGACTTTCGTGAATGAGAGATTGAGAAAATGATTAGGCGTCTAAGACAGCCATGCAATCCTCTAATATTGATAATCTGGTATGAAGAGAATGTAAAATCAATTTAGGCATCGGAGACAGCCGTACAATTCCTTGATAATAGTGTTTGTGTAAGAGGAGTGAGAGTTATTATTCAACAAGAATGCAAAGGAATATAGAACAATAGCGAATGTGTATAATGAAGTTGTAGTAACAACGATCAGATTACAATACAATCAGACTGATAAGTGTGTGATCCTACTTACATATTCAAAACAATTGCTACGTTCTGAATCTCTCTCTCTCTCTCTCTCTCTCTCTCTCTCTCTCTCTCTCTCTCTCTCTCTCTCTCTCTCTCTCTCTCTCTCTCTCTCTCTCTCTCTCTCTCTCTCTCTCTCTCTCTCTCTCTCTCTCTCTCTCTCTCTCTCTCTCTCTCTCTCTCTCTCTCTCTCTCTCTCTCTCTCTCTCTCTCTCTCTCTCTCTCTCTCTCTCTCTGATCACTAACTCTAAGGAGTCAGCTACTGTAAGACCCATTCTGGTCATTTGATCTCTGTCTGATAACTTGTGATGACACTCGTAATGACTTTGCTCTACATATTTTTGTATTCAATCTTGCATTATTCTAGCTTTACATTTACAAGATTGCTTAATAGCTGATTAACTACCTAATTAGACAAAATTTGAGCGTGAAGACGTAGACAGTTCGCCTGTCAGAACTGCATGTAAAAATGCATTTCTTCCCAAGTGTCGCCTGTCAGAAAATGCGCTGAAAAATGCAGTGTCACATTTTTCGCAAAAAGTCTTGCTTTTTCGAAAGTGCCTAAATGGCCCAAAAACAACTTACAAAAGTGTCGCTTCTTAGGAAGGAAAAATAAAGCGACAGTGTCGGGTGTCAATTTTTTTGCCTGTGGAAAAACCTGAGTAAAAATGCAGACTGTGACGACAATTGTGAAAGATTCAACTAGTTTCATCACATTTTGCAATATTTCCATATTTGGCATATTGAGGCCAAAACTTGTTTTAGACTTAGAGGTTGACTTTTCAAAGTTCATTAGTCTAAATTTCATTTGAATAAACACTTTTTGAAAGTGTGGAAAAGATAGAATGCGAGTTTGAGTAGATTCAATTTGAATAAGTTGGGTACATTGAATCTAGACCCAAAATTGGTAGGGTTAGCATTTTGGTGGGAAAGCCAAGTGGCCAAATAGGGTTTGGACGTGTTATAAAAGGATGTAGCTCGTGGAGAGAGTCATCTTCTCTCTTCTCTATCTCATTTCATGCTTATACATGGTTCTCTTGGGTTCTACTATCCATTGGTGCACTATCTTGGTGATTGCTTGCAATTCTATGTGTAGAATGATCTATATTTGTTATTTTTGGATCCACACGTGTGAAATACAGTAGCTTGTTGGTTTTTTACGGACAGCAATAGTACATAATCATTTCATTCAAGTTTGATCAAGTTCTATTAGTGTTTGCATCTCAAATTGTGTGTAGATGCTGATTTTTCTACATTGGTGAAATTGGTAGTGTATTTCTCTTTCTAACCAAAGATCATTCAAGCAGATTGGATCTTAAGGATCTGAAATCTTTCACATGGTATCAGAGCTTGTGTTTCAGGTTATGAAGGAGGAAATCATATCTATCAATGATTTGGTGAAGATATCAAGTCTAGAGCATGCTAGAGATGATTCTACACCAAAATCGGATTTTTTGCTTTTGTAGATTGGATCTTTTGTAGATCAAAACACTAAATAGGTCAATATACTTGTTCAATTCCGATTTTTGAATTCACATGCTAGATTTGGCCGATTTCTGGATCATTGGTTCAGCCTAAGTGGTGGCTTATAGATTGCATATCAAATTTTCAGCATTTGCATGTACATTTGGAATAGTCAATTTTTTGTGATTTTGTCAAAACCCTAATTTTGATTGGATCTCTAGATAGTGAGGTTGCTGGACTTCATTTGAGTGTGTTTCAATCTTAGGAAGTGGCAAAAGTCATTAGATTGAGGATAGATCATAGGTTGGTCAAGATTCCATGATTCTATGTGTTGATTTGCTTGGATAAGTGCTAGAAAGGAATTTGTGAGATAGTTTCAAATCTTGGTGATTTCTTTTGAAAGCATTTGTTGTTGTTCAAAGGAGTGCTTTGTGCATTGAAACAGGTTGAAAGAGAAGATCAGGTCATTGCTACATGGCAACCTCAATTGGAGTCATGTTGGAAGCCAATGATAGGCTTACCTCAAGTAACTATTCATTATGGAAAGTGAGGATAGAGTCACTTCTTGAGATGAATGATGTTTTGGATATTGTTGTAGGTGTGGAGGAGAGACCAGCAACACAACAAGATCAATTGAGGTATGACAAGAGGGCCAAGAAGACTCTACACATGATAAAGATGAATGTTACCAATGAACTTCTCAAGGAAGTTGGTAAGTGCACATCATCTTTGGAAGCTTGGAATTCATTGAAGAAGCTTTACGAATCCAATTCTACTTCTAGAGTGTTGACTCTAAGAAGGCAAATCTTTTCTTGTTTGCAAAAGAATGAAGAAAGTCCAAGTACTTTTGTTTTGAGAATGAAAGCATTGAATGATGAGTTAGCTTGTATAGATGAAAGCATCAAGGAAGGAGAGCTTATTCAAGTGATTCTTAATGGCTTGTTGGATGCTCATGCTAACATTGTTCAAAGTATTGCTATTCAAAAGACTTTGCCAAGTTTGATGGATCTTCAAGAGATCTTGATCAATGAGGAATATAGGCTTCAAGCAAGAGGTGGATCTACATCGACACTTCAAAAGGATGCTATGTTCACAAAGGGCAAATTCAAGGGCAAAACCAAAAGCAAATGGTCTAAAGGGCAAGATCAAGTGGATGCTTCTTCAAGTGGCAAAAAGACGGATAGATCAAAGCTCAAGTGCTTCTATTGTGGCATCAAAGGACACTTTGCAAGTGAGTGCTACAAGAAGAAGAGAGATCAAGGAGACAAGCAAGGTAATCCTACTCTTGATGAGGATGGTTTGGATGTGCAAGATGCAAATGATGATGCTTTTGTGATGTCTTCATGTATGCTTGCTAATGATGGAGATCTAGATCCTTGGTGGATTGATAATGGAGCAAGTTCACACATGACCTTTCACAAAGAATACTTCACTTATTTGTTGGCATATGGAGATGACAAGAGGGTGATCTACACTACCAATGATGGTGAGTGTGCAATCAAAGGGATTGGCACAATTCCTATTTCTCTCTCTACAAATAGGAATGTTCATTTGGAGAATGTCTTGTTTATTCCATCTATTACCAAGAATTTGCTTAGTGTGAGTCAAATGCTAAGTAAGGGCCTCAAGGTGGAGGTTGATGGAGATGCTTGTTTGATCAAAAGGAAGGATGTCTTGATTGGAAAAGGTAAAAGACAAGGGAAGTTGTTTAAACTTGATGCTTGTGTTATTGCAATCAAGTTGGATGTGTTGCAAGGGAGTAAATTTCTATTCAAGAGGTTTGGCACAAAAAGATGGGACACCTCAACTTCAAGTCATTGGAGGTAATGGCAAGGAAGAAGGTTGTGATTGGTCTTCCAAGTTCCTTAAGTAATGACAAGCATGTTTGTGAGTCTTGTGCTTTGTCTAAGTCACATAGACTACCTTATACTAGATCTATTTCTAGATCTACAAAGCCTTTTCAACTTGTACATTCGGATATTCATGGATTTACTACAATTAGCAATAGTGGAGCTAAGATGTATGTAGCATTTATTGATGATTTTAGTAGATTTTGTTGGATCTATCTACTAAAGATCAAGGATGAAGTGTATGATGTCTTTGTCAAGTTCAAGAATGCAAGGGAGAACCAATTTTCCACAAAGATCAAGTGCTTGAGAGGGGACAATGGTGGTGAGTACATATCTAACAAGTTCAAGGCCTTTTGTGATGAGCATGGGATCAAGAGGGAGTATACAACATCAAGGACCCCACAACAAAATGGATTGGCTGAAAGGAAGAATAGAACTTTATGTGAAAGTTCTAGAGCTATGAGATTAAGTGCTAATCTTGACAAACCATTTTGGGATCAAGCTTTGTTGTGTGCCAATTTCTTGTGCAATAGGTGGCCGAGTGCTATTTTGGATGGAAGGACACCTTTTGAGATGCTATTCAAGAGGAGGCCGAGTGTCAACTTTCTAAGAACCTTTGGATGCACATGCTATGTCAACATTACTCTTGATGATAGGACCAAGGAGGATCCATCTTCAAGAAGAGGTATTTTTGTTGGATATAGTGAGGTAAGTAAAGCCTACAAGGTTTACATTCCTTCTACTAACAAAGTGATTGTTGGTAGAGATGTCATTTTTTATGAGGAAAACATTCCAAAGGTGTCTTCAAGCATGATTTATGGTAAAGTAGATGGATCTAACATTCTTGATGTTGATGAGAAGGATCCTACTTTGGATGGTGGTGATGATGGACCTTCATCGAGTCAAAAGCCAAGGAGAACATCAAGAGAAAGACAAGTACCTTCAAGGCTCACATATGATCAAAAGGGTAAGCAAGTAGTTTCTGGAAATTATGTTGCTTTCCTAACCTCTTTGGATGATCCTACAAGTGTATATCAAGCAAGGAAATAAGAGAAGTGGATCCAAGCAATGGATCTTGAGTATCGATCTCTTATGAAGAGTGGAACATCTTTTGGAAGATCTTCTTGTGTACATGGAGCTATGCAAGTGGATGGATGTTATCTTAATGTAAAATCAAGTATTGGATCTGAAAAACAAAGTTTGTTCAATGACTTTGATGATCAAGTTGAAGATCAAGAAGTTGATCTCAAAGCGCTTCAACTAGTCAAAAGGGAAGGTGGCAATTTGGAGCTAGTCAAGTGCATCAAAGGAGAGGTAATTGGAAAAGGTGTTATGGATATGTTTTTGCAGCATATTGAAGACTCAAGTAAGGTCAAAGGAGCAGCAAGGAAGTGTTGTTCAAGTTTACTTTACTTGTTCTATCTCATGTTTGAGCAATTTCATGTGGATGTGTGCAAATTGTCAAAATATGGTAAAACTAGCTACATTGGTGAGCAATGTTTTGATGTTGGATTTGTACTAGCATTCTTGGCTGATTTTGCTGATGGAAATGAAGCTATTGGAGGTTCATTATGTCACTCATCCATGGCTAAGTTCTCAAGTGTTGAGCTACTGGGTGCCAATACTTGGAGATTGTCAATTTTTGGTGAATTCATAGTCATTTTCTTGGTGCTGAATTTGCATCATTTATGTACTCACCTACTCGGTTTATGGAGTCATGTGGTGCTGAATTTGCATCATTTATGTACTCACCTACTCATGGATTTCCAAGGTTTGATGGTTTCTTGTGGCAAGATGAAGATGGAGGCTCATTCATGGAGTATCATGGTGGATACAAGGCAACAAAGGACAAAGGAGGAGAAGACATGCAAGCAAAAGTTGATCACTCACATTTATTGTTTGTTTGCTGTATTTTTCCAGAGAGTTCAGAGCTGGAAGCATGGTGGAATCATTTCACTTACATTCTATTTGATTCTTCATGTTCTAGTCACATTTTTACATGTAAAATTGATGTAAGAAATAGTGAAGCATCCCAAGTGGACACTATTCTCTATATCAATTATGGTTGTTTCTATTTTGAGCATTACATGATCATTGAAAGGAGATCTATTCTTAGGAAGTAGATCATTCTTATGATGGATCAAAGTTCTATTGGCAAAAACTATGCTAGGAGCATTGGAAACTAGGAAAGCGAGTTTTGAGGTACATCATTGGAACTCGAGATTTTGGCATATTGTATGAGGGATCATCAGCTAATCTTTTTGGATTTTCAGATTCGGACTATGCTGGAGATGTAATGGATAAGAAATCCATTAGTGCTTATTGTATTTTCATAGGTGATGGAGCTATATCATGGATGTCAAAGAAACAAGCCACTATCTCATTGTCATCTAGTGAGGCCGAGTACAAAGCTCTTACACATTGCACAAAGGAGATGGTATGGATCAAAAGGATGATCAAGGATCTTCACTTGCTGGATTTTTCAGAGAGCCCAATCATCTTTTGTGACAATCAATCAGCCCAAATAATGGCATCCAATCCTATCTTTCATGCTAAGAGCAAGCATATTGAGATACAATATCATTTTGTGAGAGAGCAAGTCATTGCAAAGGAGGTGGAGCTTCAACATGTGTCTTCAAAGGAATGTGTAGTTGATATCTTCACCAAAGCATTGGGAAAAGACTTGTTCATGAAGCATAGGACTTCACTTGGAGTATTATCAAAGTCTATGCTAAAACTAGTTGAAGAGGGAGTGTGAAAGATTCAACTAGTTTCATCACATTTTGCAATATTTCCATATTTGGCATATTGAGGCCAAAACTTGTTTTAGACTTAGAAATTGAATTTTCAAAGTTCATTAGTCTAAATTTCATTTGAATAAACACTTTTTGAACGTGTGGGAAAGATAGAATGCGAGTTTGAGTAGATTCAATTTGAATAAGTTGGGTACATTGAATCTAGACCCAAAATTGGTTGGGTTTGCATTTTGGTGGGAAAGCCAAGTGGCCAAATAGGGTTTGGACCTGTTATAAAAGGATGTAACTCATGGAGAGAGTCATCTTCTCTCTTCTCTATCTCATTTCATGCTTATACATGGTTCTCTTGGGTTCTACTATCCATTGGTGCATTATCTTGGTGATTGCTTGCAATTCTATGTGTAGAATGATCTATATTTGCTATTTTTGGATCCACACGTGTGAAATATAGTAGCTTGCTGGTTTTGTACGGACAGCAACAGTACATAATCATTTCATTCAAGTTTGATCAAGTTCTATTAGTGTTTGCATCTCAAATTGTGTGTAGATGCTGATTTTTCTACATTGGTGAAATTCGTAGTGTGTTTCTCTTTCTAACCAAAGATCATTCAAGTAGATTGGATCTTAAGAATCTGAAATCTTTCACAACAATTAGTTCAAATATGCAGATTGTTAAAAAGCTTGTTTCTTTGTCATTGGTCCTGTAATCTTGTCTTCCTTCAATATAACTGCTTTTGGCGGTTTTATTGTTGGTTCATCAAGAATATCACGTACTCCAAATCTGGTAGGTTCCATGTGATTTAGAGTCTGCTCATCGGTAAGTTCTGCATTGTCATCATAAGTCAAGGCGTGACTCACATGAATGAGTTCATATTCAATCGGATTTGGTATGGGTTCCATTGATATCCAAGCCACATTCAGCACGTTCAATGGAAAAGTGATAGGTGTATCCAAAGTTCTATCCAGTAATAAAATCTTGCTCAAGTCGGACAGATTATCTTGTTGACACATATAGCCTGTTGTACAATCAACTGTTTCAAGAGATTGATTCCAGTTGACAGTATCGATTTGAGAGTCATAATGAGCTCCCCAATTTTTGACTGATCGGCCACAAGTGTGATCCGTTGTTGATGAATCGTTATCCCCTTTTTGGACTACTGGTTTGATAGTCCAAGTGATTGGATTGACTTTGACTGCACGTTCACGATTCTCAAAAGTGAGTTGTTTGGTATCCCAGTTATGAATAAATTGCGCAACTCGTAACCATGGACGTCCTAGTAGGACTCGGTAGACATTCAGAGCGTCAGGTAAGTCCATTACTACAAAAGTAATGACAAACTGAATTCCAACAATTCTGACTGGTATATCTTCAACCATTCCTCGCGGATCAACTAGCTTAATGGCAAAAGCCGCAGGCTTAATCCTTGTAAGGCCCCACTTTGCACATAGCTTTGTTGAAATCAAGTTAACTCCCAAACTTCCATCTATCAGAGCTGCTTTTTTAGAAAATTGTCTATGTTGTATCGGTAGAGTAATATTCTTTTGCTCACTTTTCCTGGCCGCTCCGACATGGAGTAACTCATTAAATTCTTCAAATCCAACACAAAAAAGTGGTTTCTGATGGGCTTCTGGTTCGATCTGAGTTAACTTTTGCGCTAATACTTCTTTTGGCACCAACTTCAAAAATTCTCCTAATGTAATACTCATCTTACTCGATAGAATATTCATGAGTATCTCTGTTTGTGGTGCTTCCAGTTCAGTCATCTTAAAAGGTTCTTCATGATGAGACAACTGAGTATTCATATCTGTTCGTGGATTATTTGGCTACTGCACAGGTGAAGAATGGATTTCGGCTGCAGTTTTAGCGGCTTCAAGTTCCTCTTCTTATTGCAAATGTTTAATCCACTGCCTCATATCATGATATCTCCTCTTTTCGACATGGAGATTCGGATAGACTCCAGATGTTGTTGGTATATCAGTTGCTTCTGAACTCTAGTAACCACCATTAAGGGTATACTTGGTTCAGGTTGAACTGCTGGTCTTTGCTTGATTGTTATCAAATTTACAAGAGCTGTAGCTGGTGGTGGGTTCGGTCTTGCTGGACACTCCTTATAGCAATGCCCATAATCACAGTCTCTACAGAATGGTACAAATTTGTCTTTGTTTGGACATTCTTCAACTTTGTGATTTTCTCCACCAAAACATCCAAGCGGCACTATGGTCCAATTTCTAGATGCTTGTTGTTGCGCGGCAGCATAAATAGCATATTGTACTGAAGGACTGCTCTCATGATCATTATTGTAATTCCATTTGCTCGTTACCTCTGTAAGATTCTGGCTCCATCAGATTAGCAGGAGGAGCCAGTTGTGTCGGTCGGGCTGGTAAAGTTAGTCTCTCCGGATACCCAAGGGCATATTGATGAGGTTTGGTTGTAGGATCCTTTCCGTAATGGGGTTCCCAATATTCCATTTGGGCATATCGTTGCTGGATAATTTGAAGATTAAAATGGCAATAAGCAATCTCATGATCAGGCGAATTGCACAGATGGCATACACTGAGTGTCATTTATTTTTTCAATTGTGGACATTCGTTCACTGTGTGATTGCCCATACAAATGGAACACCAGACATTTTCTTTGATAGGAAAAGTCTTAGCAAACTTCTCAGGTTCCTTGTTCACTTGTCCATGGAAATCTTTGAAGGCTTTGATATTTTCGTCAAATTGCGGCTGCAACTTTTCCATTTGTATCTGCTTGTCCTTTCCAAGTTTCTCGAACTCATTGAGCGTCATCTCTACAGTAGCATTGATATTTGTTGATGCGATAGTGGTGGATGTCGTAGTGGTCTGCCCTGTTGTATAAGACAACATACCAATATTCGGCTCATCATCTGAATCTTCATCCTCCTCTCGTATTGCATCGTCCATAGCATTTTGTAAAGTTGCATACTCATTGTGGCGTTTCAGCTCGCGTCTAATCCTTTTAGGAAGACCTGCCAGAAACCACATAATCATGGCATCTTCAATAATCAGCTTGGGTACGCACTCAGATCTGAGGCGTTTAACTCATTCGACGTAGTCTTGTACCATTTTCAGCTTTTCCATTATAATTTTACTTTAAAGTAGAAAAGGGTCTTCCATAAACTTCCAAGGTTTGAACCATGTGATAAGGGCTTATTTAACAGTTTCCCAATCTATACACTCAATTTCATCTTGATTATAATACCAATCTTGTGCTGCATCCGTTAAGGCCATTGGAAATAGCTTAAGTTTATCTTGAGAAAAAACTTATTTATAGACTTCACAAGATTCTACATAGATTTGGAGAAATCTAACTGGATCAGATAATTCATTTTACTAAGGTAGATCCAAACGGGGTGATCTCCTAACAATGATTGGATTGACTTCCTTAGGAGAAGCTCCAAGGTGCAAATTAAATCAATCAAACAATGAGATTGGATCTAGATTTTCAATCAAAATCTATCTCAATTCAGATCTGCAAAATTTCTTTCATTTGACAATAATCAGATTTCTGATTTTTGGAAAAAAAAAGTTTATGGTCAAGCGATTGACACATTTAAGAATGATGAATTCTCATAATAGAATCAAATTGTAATAAAATTATTAAAAAATTTGACAGAGGCTTGATCTGAAAAATCAGAACCTAAAAATAGTATTGGCGAATGTTTCCTGGGCGAAGGCTCACTCGGCGAAGGTTCTTCAGTGTTATTTTAGATAAAAAAATCTCTGATCGAGTTATTTTTCAACAAATTTAGTAAAACTAACCTTCGCCGAACTCTCAGATAGTAAATTTGACTCAGATAAAGCTAGGGTAGAACTGGCGAAGGTTCCTTATGCACAAAAGTATGATTTTTGTAGTTTGGCGAGGGTAAAAATAGAGATTTTTCTAGATTTTGAAAAAATTAACGTTCACCAAACTCAAAAATGATAACTTATTATAAATAGAATCCTCAAAAATTTCAACGAAGATTTCGACAAAAGTTACAAATGTAATACTGCTACTTTTGCAAAAAAAAAAAAAATGACTTTTTTGACAAAAATTGAACAATATGACACGTGGCCTCTACTTATCGTTCGCCGAACTCAGATTAATCAGACTGACACAGACTTTGGTGAAAGTTTTTGGCATTTATAAAAAGGTGTTAAATTCTTCAAAAAAATTTATCCTTTTCTAGATGAACAATCACTTTGACCTTTTATTTTTAGAGTTAATGTTCGCCGACCTGGCAGTAGATATATCTAAATCACACCTATGCACAGTGAATTAGACGAATGTTCTTTTTTTGTAATTTTTTTTTAAGATTTTGGGTGTTTTTTGGTGTTTTCTGATGTTTCTGGAAATCTTTTGGGAAGGAATTTTCACCCTTCAAACTGAAGGTTTTGTGATCAAAACCGAAGATGCCTGCAACTCGGCGAACGTTTCCTGAATGAGGGTAAAATGTTATAGGTTATGATGACAATTTTTGTCTCCTTTTGACCAAGATTTGATAGATTTGACCAATTTTTTGTGTTTTTTTTTAATTTCTTAGATCCAAATGGATCTTAAGAATGGTGATCTGGATAGCTATCTCTGTTCAACAATCAAATTAGATTTCAAATAAGAAGATCCACTCAAATCAAGCAAAATCACTTCCAAACTAACCCTAAAAGCAATTTTAACACTATTCATGCCACAGCAAGATGCCTAATGCAAGCTAACCATCCAACAACCATGCTGCAAATTGAAAAATTGGCGTAGCTCCCCGGCAACGGTGCCAAAATTGTGCATATTTCCGATTTCAGCATGAATGGAAGATCCACATCTAACTCTAGCATCCATTAACCCTAAGCATTAACACTCCTCGATTAACCCTACGATCCACAATGAAGATAGCTTATTCTTTCTCTCTCTCCCTTTCTCTCTCACAAAAAGTATAATATAGATAAATCCCAACAACATTTAGATCCTACAATTAGCAAAACAACACAAGTATGAGAGATGGAGGAAAAGAGATAGAGAGCAAGTCTGCTTGTATTGAAAGGAGGATATGAACATGCCTTCCAAAATCGAGTTTGGCACTACCATAAATGTGAGTGATGACCATTTGCTTGCTTGTCTCCTCCAATTTTGTCCTTTCTTGATATGTCTCCACCATAAAACTCCGTGAATGAGCCTCCATCTCCATCTTCCCACAAGATATCATCAACACTTGATGACTTGGCCATGAATGAGTCACATAATGGACCTCCAATAGCTTCATTCCCATCAGCAAAACCAGCCAAAAATGCTAATACAACCCCAACTATAAGATATTGCAAGACAATGTAGCTAGTTTGTCCATATCTTGACAATTTGCACACATCCACATAAAATAGCTCAAACATGAGATAGAACAAGTAAAGTAAACTTGAGCAACACTTCCTTGTTGCTCCTTTGACCTTACGTGAGTTTTCAATAAGCTGCAAAAACAGATCCATAACATCTTGCCAAGTAACCTTCCTTTGATGCTCTTGACTAGCTCCAAATTGCCACCTTTCCTTTTGTGTTGTTGAAACCCTTTGAGATCAACCTCTTGATCATCAACTTGACCATCAAAGTCATTGAACAATTTTTTTTTTCCAGATCCATTACTTGCTTTTCAAGCATGAAAACCATGAGAACCAATATCCACTTGCATAGCATCATCTACACAAGAAGATTCTCCAAAACAAGTGAGTAAAGCAAAGTGAGTCGCTTCCACTTGCTTACCTTTCTCTTGATCATCAAAGATATCAAATATATGAATATCTTCATACCTGAACCTCTAGAAATACTCCCTCCCAAACATATGATCTAGATCTAACAAGACCTCATCAATGCTTGATCTCGAATTTCCACAAAGGTTAGTGAAAACAATGTCACCAATGTCACCATCATAAATCAAAAGATAGATTCCAAACTTTCCATCCAACATGAAGTAGAGTAGGTGAAGATGAGTATCAAATCCAATAAATCTAGCCCTCTTGAGTCCATAACAAACCTCAATAAGCTCACCAGTGAGATCTCCCTTGCCTTACAGAAATTGCCTCTCGATTTGCTCCGTGTAGCCTTCTCCAACCAACCTTTTACCATCTCAATCATGAGTGATCAATTCACAATCATAGAATCCTTTGAGTTGATGAAGAGATGTGAGATCCATGCCTTGGATCTTCCCAAGAACCAATCTTCCATTGCTCTTTCCTTCATAAGACTCCCTCTTAATGATTGCATCATAAGAAGTAGAAACCTCAAAAACATTAGAAGCCATGAAAAAAATGATTAGTACCTTCAACTTAAGGATGATTGAAGTACTCTCTTTTCTCAAACAAGAACTTCTACGCAATATTTTAGGTAATGAATCATATGATAATGATTCTTCCTCACTATCATTCACAATGAAATCATTCAAAGTACATCATACTTTGAACTCCTCACATACTTCTCTTCTTCTTGACTTGTGACTATCTCCCCTCACCAAGTCTCTTGATAGAACCATTTGATCTACTCTTTGTATGAAGACATGTGACTCCACTTGCTGCAAAAATGACTTTCTTGGACTCATCACAAAAGAATGTAGAAGAACCATCTCCTTCATGAATGCACCTAGCAACATCTTTTTCCTTATGATCAAAGAAATCAAACTTTTCCAAGGAAGAACCTTCACCTCCATTGATGAAGTTAGCTCTTTCCTTACCTTTTGCATGCTTGCACTTGCCATGAAGAACCATTGAAACACCATCATTATCCTCAAGACTAGCCAACTTAGCACAAAGATGAACATCTCCAAGAAGCATATTAGATCTTGACCTAGATCTAGCATAATGAAGCTTTTTAGACTTTGCATAAGATCCACCAATCTTATTGATGCTAAAAGGTAACTTTGGAAAGTTGAGACCAATCCCCTTTTCCATTCCATCCTTTTTGTTAGCCATAACAAAAGCATCAAGCTTGAAAAGTCCACCTTGTCTATTGCCCCTAGCAACCAAGATTTCTTCTTTTGTAATGAAACAAGCATCACCACCAAACTTGATTCCACAATAAAAGCATTTCAACTTAGACTTATCTTTCTTTTTGCCAAAAGGGGAAGTCTCACCTTGATCTTTCCCTTTAGACCACTTGCCTTTGCCTTTGTCTTTGAACTTGCCTTTGATGAACATAGCCTCCTCTTCATATTGAGATGTCGATGTAGATACACCTCCTCTTGATTGAAGCCTATATGTCAGACTTGGCCTCAATTGTCTTATTCATCTTCTTCAAAGAATCAGCTTCGTTTATTAGAGTCCGAAGTTGTGTTTCGAGAGAACGATTTCGTTCGATCAGCTTCGTGTTGTCTGATTCGAGCGAATTGATCTTCTCATAGAATGCCTTTAGATTCTCTTGGCATCTCCTTTCTGAGTTAACAAACTCCATGGTAATCTTTTGATGGTACTTGTCCAACTCGTACACTTCAGCCACTAGATTTTTGGCTTTCTCTGTCATGGTTTGAAACCACTAGGACTGGTTGTCTGGTTCATCTTCATCTTCAATAGGTGCCCCAGGTTCGCCTTCAGCAGCTGCTCGTGCTTTCTTTGATGTGTCAGACTGGGTTGGATCATCATCAGAGGTGGATGCACTCTGCTACTTCTGAGATGTGGAAGCAGATGCTAACTTTGAAGATTCAGTAGCAGCAGCAGCAACTCCATCTGTATCCATTGCCATGGCTGGAACTATATCTGGTTGGGATGGTGCAGCATCAATCTCCGTAGCAGTGGTAGCTGCCACTTCGACTGTTGGTGCAACATCTGGTGTAACCGGAATAGGGACAGGTAGGATGCTGGAAAGATCAATTGGCTTGGGAGCCAACATCCTTCCCGTCAGCATTGTTTCTCTTGCTCGGTCAAAATGTCAAAATGGGCACCCAGGTATTGGTGCCGACCATTTCTCTTCTGAAAAACTGCTAAAAAAATCCTCTTGGCCGGTTTCTAGTGGCCAACACTCTTCAAGGATACGCACAATTACACTGAGGCTTGTGATGTCTGCCAACGCACAAAACGCTTTCAAAAAACAAACTACATGCCTTTACACCCTGTGATCCAGCTTTCCAGAAATGGAAAATTGATTATGTTGGGCCTATTAGTCCTGCTGCTCGACACACACAATCTCGTTACATCATAGTAGCTACGGACTACTGCACCAAATGGGCTAAAGCAAGAGCTGTTCGCAATGCTGACGGTCATTCCACCGTCAAATTTCTCTTTGAACAGGTTATAGTTTGGTTCGGATGTCCTCTAGAGCTTATCAGTGATAGGGGAACACATTTTCTTAACTCTGTCATAGCAAATCTTCTTTCCAAATTTTTTGTGATACATCGCAAAAGTTTCCCATACTATCCATGCTGCAATGGCCAGACAGAATCCACCAATAAAATCCTATGTGGCATTCTCACCAAAACCGTCGAATCCAGCCGATTTGATTGGGAACTCAAACTCCATGCTGCTCTTTGGGCTTATCGCACTACCACGAAGTGAGCTACATGCTTAACCCCCTTCCAGCTCACATATGGTCAAGAAGCCGTTATGCCTGTGGAATTCCATATTCCCTCCCTTCGAGTAGCCTACAACCTTGAGCTCGATACTCCTCAGAATCTAGCAAATAGGTTATTCCATCTGAAGCAACTCTGTGAAACACGACGGATTAGCATCCATGCTCAACAAGTCCACAAACGACGACAAAAAGCATGGCATGATCGATCATTGAATCTTAGAAATTTCCAGGTGGGCGATAAGGTCTTGCTATACCAGGCCAAACCCTTCAAAGGTAAACTGAAATTTTCAGGCCAAGGACCTTGTGTCATAAAAAAAATCTTTGCCTCTGGATATTTCAACTCCAAACCCTTCAAGGCGATGTCCTCGACATTGTGGTCAATGGAAGTCGATTGCGGAAGTACAACGGACCTTGCTTTTATCTTGATATGTATTAGCTGCTTTTTCTCTACTGTTTATTTTTTTCTTCTCTCTTTTTATTATTTGTATGCCATTTTGACAACATTTTTTTGCTGTGATTTGTTGTTCCACCCATCAAGATACTATCTGATCAGGTATACCAATAGTCTTCTCTGAGAAAACCACAAAAGTCATTAGTTTCAGACAAAAGGTTTCACATCATCTCAGATAAAATTCGTCTGATCCCTTTCTTACAGAGAACGATTCATTTTTTGCTCCGCGAATTTTGTCTCAGAAGAAAAATGTCAAAAAATCAAAAAAATGGAGTTTTCTTCATCGGACATCCATGCTCAGAATTCACCGACAATTCACAGAAGCTCAAATTGATCCTCACAATTTCTCTATTCCCTCCACGAATTCTGATTAGATACATTTTTGCACTATCAGACATTTTCTCTCTTTTGGCAAACACAAATCACTTACAAGAATTCACGGGCCCCCGGAATGATGCCTCGAAATTTGCGATCATCATTACCAAATCGTGGACAATGAGGATGATTTCTAGGTGAAGTTGTGAATTCCTGCCCAAAAAAAGTCTATATATAGGTCTCCACCCTCTCTCCACGAGTTCATTTTAAATTGCTGCTCTCGAGTTCATGCCAAATTCTTTCAAAATTTTCAAAATTCTCAGAGCAATCTCAAATCACTACTGCCATGGCTTCCCGTGATTCCTCACTGAGCTTGCATTGCCGTAAAACCCCCTTGTCCTTATTCAAGGGATATAATCATGATCTCTCTTAAGAATTACACCGAGCAGCTCACACTGGCCAAGGATATCCTCACCAATCTTGGCTTTGATGTAACACTTTTCAGGGACCAGCAGAGCGAGAGCCTCATCTGAGCAGCCTACTCGACCTATTCGGATGAGTTCCAAATTTTCTGGCTTACAACCAAGACTGGCAATTATTCTATTATCAACATCTCTCCGGGGGATCTTAAGAGTGTCAACTTTCCTAATCTCGGAGAGACAATCCATGGCAAGGGCACCAACTATGATGCCAAGTACTTCACCAAGTTTTTGACAAACGAGGGCAAAACCATTTTCCAAACCAATTACGAGATCGCTATCCGACTCATCATGGATCCCCATCTACGGGCCGCCTCAGAGATCATCGTCACCATGGCTGCAATACATACCACCAAGATGGATCGCATCCCACTGAGCGATCTCTTCTCTCTAACCCTCACCATGGACGACCCCACTCAAAATTATAAGTGTGATGAGAAGGTAGCGGGGAAGCTGTGCGGAGCCCTAAAAGCCGGCAAATTAACTACCAAATGTGGATTAATCCTCCACATGTTGGTCACCAAGTCTCACCAGCCCCACCTACTAATAAGCAGAAAGGGAAGGCAGTCAGCACCGAAGCAGCTGTCCCACATGACATTCTATCTAGCGACATCGGGGTAGAATATGCTAAATCCGGAGGGAGCCTTAAACCATCTCAGGTCCCAAAGGAGGTCCTAGAGCAGCAAGCGGCCTTACTTCATCAGGCCCAACAACGCCGACAAGTAGTAGTAGCAGCAGCAGGCAGCTTCGGAATGGCAAGCACTTCTGGCTCTGATCCTATGGGCGTGATTCCGTCCACACAAGCAATCTCCTCTCCATCACTTGCTCTCACAATCCCACCACCACCCCCACCATTTACCGTCACCTCCACATCCTCACTAACTCTCAACACGGGCTTCCCTTATAGAGAGAGAGAGAGAGAGAGAGAGAGAGAGAGAGAGAGAGAGAGAGAGAGAGAGAGAGAGAGAGAGAGAGAGAGAGAGAGAGACCCGCAGTCACCCTAAATTGTGAGATGGCCCCTATGCGGGATGAAGGGAGGGGCCGCAAACACCCCCACAACCGCAGGCAGAGAGAGAGAGAGATGTGCGGTGAAATGCGGTCCTTAGCGGTGTGTGTGTGTGTGTGTGTGTGAGAGAGAGAGAGAGAGAGAGAGAGAGAGAGAGAGAGAGAGAGAGAGAGAGAGAGAGAGAGAGAGAGAGAGAGAGAGAGAGAGAGAGAGAGAGAGAGAGAGAGAGAGAGAGAGAGAGAGAGAGAGAGAGAGGCACACACACACACACACCCCCGCAGGCACCCTGAACCGTGAGATGGCCCCTATGCAGTAGATTTTTTCAGCAAAGTAATTTTCAAAGCAAATTGTTTTTTTAAGTCAACATCAGGTTTCAAGTTCTCTGTTGAGACTTATTTTCCACTGAACATCATTTTTTGTAGCAGTGGAGTGAATTAATCAGTGGCTGAAAAATGATTTTTTCTTATCATATGAATGTATGAGAAAATGGTATTTCTAATGAACTTTGCCTGTGTTGAGGGTTAATTTGAGAAGTTATGGTGAGCAATATCCAATAAAGGACATTGTAAAGCGGAACTCCTATCACATCATGAGAGAGAGAGAGAGAGAGAGAGAGAGAGAGAGAGAGAGAGAGAGAGAGAGAGAGAGAGAGAGAGAGAGAGAGAGAGAGAGAGAGAGAGAGAGAGAGAGAGAGAGAGAGAGAGAGAGAGAGAGAGAGAGAGAGAGAGAGAGAGAGAGAGAGAGAGAGAGAGAGAGAGAGAGTTTGGCCTCAATATGCCAAATATGAAAATATTGCAAAATGTGAAGAAACTAGTTGAATCCTTCAGAGTAATTGTCAAACACAATACTTGATCATATGTCTATGTTCAACCACTAGGTTAAGTGCACCAGATAACCTTAGTAACTAGGAATACATAGCAGATCCACACAAGATTAATCGTGCTCATATGAAAAAACTCTCACTATGACCCAGTACATAAACACATATATCCTTATCTGGCAGATTCCTCCAAAATCCACATATGTTACTCACATATCTCACTGAGAATCTTGTAACTCAGCTACAGAAGTTTCTATTTCTCTTGAGTAAATAACATATCTAGGAAATATCTGAAGTGAATAATTCCACATCATAAGTTTTCCAACCATCATACTTTTATCAACAAAATTTTTTCTATCATTCAACCTACTTCAGACTTTAGTGTGCAAACCAAGACTAGGCTGGCTTATACAGACATCTTTGGACAAAAGGTTCAAATTAAAGCGTTATTCCACTGATCCAATCCATAACTAAATGGTACTTGGTAGTATCTTAATTCAATCTTTACCATTACTTCCCATATTCATGAATATCTCACAACTCAAAAATCTCCAAATCTCATCTAGTTCCAGATTATTCAAAATAATCACTAGAGATATCCTCTATTCACACATGATAGTTCCACCAATGCACACAAACTGGATTCCATAAAAGAAATCTATGCAACTGGTTGATCCCATGATAGACTGATTCCTATCATTTTCTTCTCCCCCTTTTAAAAGAAATTTCACAATTTTGATTAAAGAGTTCCCAGGAGACAACGTATAAGATATCAAAGATTCGAAAAAGTCAGTAATGAGTATTCAATACTAACCAGAATTTTTTCTTAAAATCATAAAATATCTTATCCCGAGTGATAGAAACATTACTCTCAATAATCAACTATCAAATAGAGATAATAAAATTTGGGCTCAGGAAGTCTAAATTCCACTTAATCAATTGGAAACATCAATTGATTCTGAGCTATATTCACCAACCTAAAATGGAAGCATGAATTCATATAACTTAAACAATCCTTCAGAACCAATTTCTACACTGGAAGGAATTATATGAATCTTAGTCCAATTGTCTCGTATATAAGAAATTTCTAAAAAGTAGAGGTTTAAAATTAGTAGAGAAATAGCTTTTAAGGATTTTCGATTTGGAATTCATGAGATACCACTGAGGGATCCGAATCTATATCTCATAACCTCTCCAAATACCATAAATAGGCTCTACCAATGGTTTCAAGTGTTAGCATTATCGTTAATGTAAATACTAGCCACTGGCCTACAGATCATTTTCACACAAGAATTTTCTCTTTGAAATCACTGATGTCCCATACCACCAGTTTTCTCTCCAAGAAAGTCCTTTGCTTTTAGATCCAACCTTCGAAAAATCAAAAGACTATCTGACCATCCTATACCTAATATAGGATCCGATCTTCAAAAAAATCTTTAACCACATCATCTGATAATCCAGAGATCTCATAACTTCATCTGGATTTCCAATACTAGATATGCACATATCTATTCCACCAAGTATTGGAGTACCCCCAAATTTGTTCCAAATGAATTGCAAAAATCTATTAACAAAATTGTGATTTAACAAAAATCTGCGCATGGCTTTACCATCACATAAACAACCCATCTAGCTGGTACTATCCATCCCGAATTCCTACCATCTGAGAGTTACAACTCTTAGGAATAAGGTTCATTACAATACAAATGTGAACCAAGTGTCATTCTTGTTCCATGTAACAATTTTCCATAACAAAATAGGGTCAACTCATAGTCCTATAAATATTCAAAATAAATTCAATTTAATAAATTCAAAAAATCGGTGTTATGCAATTTCCTTACAGGGATACTCAATCAACCCAAATTACACAACACTATCACATTTACCTACTCAGGTGCCTCATTTTCTTCCTCCCTTAGATTTTTCGGTCACCCGAAAATTCTTTTAGCGAAGGTCCCTGAAAATTCCATTGACACAAGTAAATGCTATGTACTTATCTTTTGACCACGCCAGTTCATTTTCATTACTTTGTTAAAATTGCCAAACTCAATGAAAAATCAATAAAATCTGGTTCCGGGTATTCTTTACTATATTCGATACACTTATTTTTTAAATCGAATATAGAACTACCTCCTAAAAATTACGACCTTATTCCATTTATTCACTTTCACAAGTATCTAAAAAGCTTTAGTTTCCACTATCCTAAAAATCAAAATGATTGAATATACATGAAGGACAATGTGCAGGAATCTCAAGAGCTTATTCATCAAGGAGGAGTCTCTTCATCAAATATTGATCAAGATGAAGACTTGTTGGGGCCAAGATCTCAAGAGAAGCCGAGTCTACCAAAGACTCCAAGAAGATCAACCCGAGAGAGATCCGAGCCTAGAAGACTCACCTACTTGGAAAAAGGCAAACAAGTGGAGGATTCAAGTTCTCCACATGCTTTTCACACCTCCATTGAAGAACCATCAAGTGTGGAGAAATCTCTTCAATCAAAGGATTGGATCAAAGCTATGGAGGCAGAGTATGAAGCTTTGATGCAGAATGAGACTTGGCAACTTGTAGATCCACCTAATGACAAGCATGTCATTGGATGCAAGTGGGTCTATAGAATCAAGCTCAATAATGATGGATCAATCAATAAGTTCAAAGCAAGGCTTTGTGCTAAAGGCTATGCCCAAATCAAAGGCATAGGTTATGAAGAAACCTTTGTTCCCGTAGCAAAGATGGTAACCATTAGAATTCTCATTACTATTTGTTGCTTTTATGATTGAAAAATGCTTCAACTTGATGTTTCCAATGCCTTCTTAAATGGTTACTTAGAAGAAGAAATATATATGCATCAACCTCCAGGTTTTGTTGTGAATGGCAAAGGATCAAAAGTATGCTTACTTTTGAAAAGTCTTTATGGCTTGAAACAAGCTCCAAGGGCTTGGTATGAGAGGTTGAACACTTATCTTCTTTCTATTGGTTTCAAGATTAGTTCATATAGTTAGAATTAAAGTAGAATCATTGTGTTACTGCATTGTGGGTCCTATCACAAGCAAGTCGACGGGACACATGTCCCGCCAATGGCAACCTGGGTCATGCATGGGTTGCTTGAGTGAACAACTATATGTACAATGTAATCTCATTTTCAGAAATACAATTGCTATGTGAGCTTGCTGTGGAGAGTGTTTTCTGTCTGTGTTACTGTGTAGCATGATCTGTGTTCCTGTGCAAAGCAAATTCTAAGTTGGTATTAGAGCCGTACAGGGAGTGTACACAGTACAACATCGTTGTTGAAGAGAGCTTCGGGAGAACTGTCTTCTAAGAGTTCAGGGTTTACGGCAGGTTGAAGACAGAAAGAGAAGAAAAAATCTGGTGAAAAATTGACAATTTTGAAGCCAGTTGAAAATTGAAACCGGGTTTGGGGTTACAGTTTTTTATACATAACTGGTGATTTCTTCGCTGTTTGTGCACCGTTTTGGATGCCGTAAGGACAAGAAGGAAGCTAATTACATTGTCAACCAGCCATGGAGAGATTTTGAGGTTTATGTCAGAGATTTGCCTCCAGACAGTTAACCTAGCAGATTTGCGGTAAAAGGTGAAAAAAGCCACTTTGTCAAGTTGAGCTAAAATCACCATTTCTCCACGAAATTTCATGAGTGAACACTCTACAGACTTGGTATCAGTAGGGCGACCCTGCTCCAGGCCTCAGATTGTGCTCAAATCGATCCGTAAGTGAGTTAGATCAAGCAAAAATGAACTTGGGGAGGCGCACCATTGGATGGAGTCTGAAGGGTTATTGAAGAGGGGCCTGAAGAAATGAAGTGCATTTTGGCCTTCAACTTCATGAAAAATTTTCATTCTGAAATTGGAGCTGGGTCCCTTTAGGGTTTCCTGGGGGGGCGACGAGACTTATTTGCATGCATGAAGTTTTTATTTAACTTCTCTCTTTTGTTTTTCCAAACATGAAATGGATGCATGTGAATGTGGGAGGCCTGACCCTGTTGATTGCATGTCTATCGGTTAGTTCAGTGAGTTGTGCTGACAGTAGCCTTGTGGTTGCAAAAAATATGAAATTAATGCAATGGCTATTCGTAACATTTTTATGGTTACGTAGGCTGGATCTTTGGATGTCTTTGCAAAAATCAATGCAATGGTCGATTCGGGAATAAGTTTTTTGTGAGTCTACCTGAATTGACAGATGAGAATTGAGTTATCTATTCTCCTGAGCTTAACCGGGAGAATCTTTAAAAAATAATTTTATTATTCTAACTGTTATGTCTATGTCATTGGATCCATGGATTTAGGATTGGCAATAAAATACTATTCTTCATGGTAATTTTTTCTCCAGGCAAGTACCCTATAATGGAAATTTGATTTCCTGGTATTGTGCTTTTTATCGGTTTAACTCTATAGTAGAAATATTACTAGGATTATTTGGTGCACTTAACTTAGTCGGTGAACATAAATATACGATCAAGTATTGTTGAGATAGATACTTGCAAAATTAACAGATCTTTTTGTGGAAGGTTTACTGGTTAACTTATAAATGATTTAGATGAGGATCTAAATGTGGTGTTGAACTAGTATAATTGAATTCAGCACCTATACATTTGAGATTCCTGAATCATTGGCAATTAACTTGAGTAGTTTATTACTCCAAGATGAAGTTAATTGGTAAAACGATTAGTGTGATAGGATTCACCAGAAATTGATGGTTTTGAATTATATTGCTTGTAAGACGCATGATTAGTGTGAGAGATTTCAACTAGTTTAGTCATATTAGCTACATTTGTTTATTTGGCATTTGAGGCCAATTTCATATTAGACTTAGAGTTTGACTTTTCAAAGTTATATTGGTCTAAAAGCATTTGAATAAACACTTTTGAAAAGTGTGGGAATTCATATTACACGAGTTTTAGTAGATTAAAATTTGAGTAGTAGAGAAATTGAATCTAGTCACAATAATAGTAGGGTTTTCTATTATGGAGGGAATTTAGGTTTGGACATGTAATAAAAGGATGTATCTCATGGGAAGAGATACAGTTCTCTCTCTCTTATCTCATTCATGCTTATACATGGTTCTCTTGGGTTTTACTATCCATTGGGGCACTATACTTGTGATATCTTGCAATTTTGTGTGTAGCTATTATCATTTTGGTATGCTTTTTGTCTTTAGTTACCAGTGGCATATAGAACTTGAATATCTAGCACTTCTGTTAAAGAATCTGGTTTGAAAATTATTATTAAAATCCAATATTTTTTGGAGGGAAAGATTTTGGAATGATTCTCTATTTTCTTGAGTTATGTTGGATATATACTCCAGTATCTTGTAATGATTAGGTATTTTGGATTCAAGTGAGTTATGATTGACGAATCATACGAATCTAAATATTTATGATTAATGGATCATAAATATATACTTAATTGTTGTCAGCGAATTATAAGGAATTGTGATGATTCTTAAGTGTGATTTTTAATTCTTGATCTATTAAATGAGTTAGGAATTTAGATCAAAGTTTTGAATATCTTTACTCTAGTATGTTATTTGAAACATAGTTTGGTGAGTAGCAACCTAGTGCGTCAACCTTGTTGGCCCACAAAAAGACATGTGACAAATTTTCTTGGACATCTTTTTTAGGATCGTCTTTAAATTTTCGCTCAACCATTCACTCACAAGTATTATGATGAGAATGTTTTAAAGCACAAATCTCAAGTCATTAATATTTTAATATTCATAATACTCTAGAAAGAGAGGACCTTGATCTTACACCAACTCAGATTGGCATTCAAACCTTGTGATGACATCTTGCTTAAAAAATTCAGTTCGATTATCTTAAGTGATGCCACTTGGAGCATGGGATTTTGGCCATTTTGTGTCATGTTCAGTTGCAACCCCCCCAATGTAAGTGTTGTTTGACATCATGATATCAATGTTAAACTTATCACATGATGAACAAAAATTTCATACTCCTCTTCCTTGTGTCGAGCCAATACACATCCCCGTGCATACTATGTTTAATTCAAAGAAATTAGGCTATGATAAGTTTGCCAAACATAGCTTAATGTTCTTATGTGACCTAGACATTCTTTTTCAAAGTTTTCTACAAGACTCTACTCATCTCACTTGTCCCAAAAACATATCCTTGGCAACTCCAAGAACACATTTGCTTGGATTGAAAGTGTTGCCAATTATGACTCTTTAATGGGCAATTTCCCACCATCATTAGGTGTTCGTCTCGTGTGTTGTATAACATTTCTTCCAAGAAACTCTTCATAAACTTATCAAGATATTCTTAAAAAGCACATGACATGACGTTCTAAAAGATAGTTGTACTATTAAAGAGCCCAGAAGGTATTATTTGAGGTCATGCACAATCATATTAGAATTAGGATGATAGCATGAGAACTTGTGTGTGTGTGTGTGTGTGTGTGTGTTGTGTAAGTTGCAAAATAAGTGAGTTTTCAAAAGATGAAAGCAAACATTTTTGTGGGTTGGAGGAAGGCCCTAGTCCAAGTGCCTTTTTCCTTAACCACTACATTGGGTCTTCTTTTGGAAGTTTCTAGAAGAATGGATTGTATACTAAAATATTCACCTAGACAATCAATTTAAGTGGCTATCACATAGCAAATGGACCTTTAGCACCTCCAGTACAAGATATGCAACTTCTCAAAGTTGCTCCATAAGGCCAATACCAAAGATTTTAGGAGCAATCATGTGGAATTTGACGAGAAACAACCCTACCTAGGCATTCACTCAAGTACTGAGATAGCTATTATTTGGACTCATATGAGATTTATTAACTCTAGTACATTAAAGGCATGCACCTCCAAGTTGTTGGTGCCTTCATAGTCGAGTTAATATTAGGGTTAAAAAAGTTGGTGCCCATTGACTTCATACCCAAGTTGATATTGGGGCTAAAAAGGCATTTAAGTCGGTGCAAGGCCAACTTTTACTTTTTCTTTTTGACTTCACCCACATGTGGCCTCGGAGTTTGACCTTGGGTGGTCAATCTAAGTGTTCACATGGAGAACTTGAAGACCACTGATTTGAATAAACAACCATCATGCTTATGCAAATTATGCTATATTTGAAAGTAGCTCCAAAATTCAAACCCAAAAGGAACTATTGGGCATTAATGCTACATGCCAGGCCTATTTCAGAACGAATAATGTGTAAAATAGGCTTTCCTGACTCCATGACCTAAATGTCTTAATCTACGACTGCCTTTACCCCTGTGACTCTGCCTAGCGCCACGTGGAAGCGAGTGATTGGGGGTGATTGAATTTATAGGCAGTACGTGGTCACCGGTTGGTTAAGTTGGTAAGTGGTCATGCGTCCATTAGACCAATGGTCACCTGCCTTTTGCAGAATCCTAGCTGAGGCCCTAGGGGGCTGCGTCCTAAGGTCGACAACTTGATTAAAGGCGCTCACCGTTGGATCTTCTGATGAGCGTTCAGATCTCGTCATGCTACCAGGATCGACTGCTGGATGGGCTCCACGTGGAAGTGTGCCACGTGGCTGATATCTAAGTGGGTTATCAGTTGGCCAGGTTGGGTCTGACGGTTCTGACCGTCCTGACGAGTATTAAATGTGTCCTGCGCACTTCATTAAAACATTCGCGTCAGCGCAATAAATAGCGTTAGCCAACCTGGAGCTCCGGTCTCCCGGTCACTTATACCGGTTGCAGCCGGCGGCACGATGCTCTCCACGTAGATTACCCGTGATGCCGGTGGTCGATACCGGCTGACAGCTGTTACCGGGCGTCGACTTTCAAGGATTCAAAGAATCACAGGAACCACGATCGAGGCTTAATTAAAAATTACGACTCAGTTAACCCAGCTTAAGATACGGTTAACCTTAGCTTAACGCTTAACACCATCGTTTAGGACGTTAGACGAGTCAGATAAGGGGTTTAATGAAGGATTAGTCTTGATCTGGCTTTAGCCGTCACTTAAGCGCGTACTTGAAAATTTTAATCCTGTTTAATCCCGCTTACGTGAAGGCTTTTGGGGATTAATCCGTATGGATTAGTGGTAATTGTGATTAACGTGCTTCGTCTCGCCTTGTCTCTCGCCCTTGTCGTCTCCCCGAAACGATTCCTCGTCTTTTTTCGTTTACCCCGCGCTTTTTGCCGAGAGTTTTGTTCGATCCTGAAGTTTTTGTCTCTCGTTTCTCGTCCTCGTCGGACCTCCATCGATCGATCGATGCTGTAATCCATCTTTTTCTCTGTTTCTGTGCCTCCAGCTTCATTTATTATTGCATATCGATGTCTGCACCAGATTATGGCGCTTTATGACGAAGATATCTGATCTGAATCGGCTCTTTTGCTCATGCTTGCTACAATTGCGTCATGGCGGCAGATTCTTGCTCAAGCTGGTTTTCTATCAACACTTGCTTCACTAATACACTCATGTATTGGATGTGTCCAGTCATTCTGGTCGTGTGGTGATGGTAGCAATCATGTTGCCTTTTGGACTCTGCTGCTGTATTTCTGATTTGAGTAACCGCAGCTGCATTCTGACGTTATCTGCTTCGAATATGTTCGTTCGTCAATGATTCAACGGGTGCTTGATGCTGGCATGTACCTCGGAGCTGCCGTAACGAGTAATTCTTCTTCTCTTTTACGCTCAATTATTTTACAGTGAAGCTTGCCAGTGTTTTGTTCTTCCACATTGGAGTCTGAATGTTCTTTACGGTCGACGTTAGGCAGTGCAGAATAAACTTGTTATCTCCGACACAAGCCTGCAAGTGAAAGAAATAGTATAACTGTCACTTCTGCAAACCAAGCCTCGGGTTACAGGATGAAGAAGGCCGCATCAGGTATGCCTGCTGATAAGGGTTTAATGTTTATCTCTAGACATTGCCGCCCGAGCTTCATTTCAATGTACACTTATTCATACTCATCTTTAGCTAAACATATATTTAGCAGCCTAGAAGCTACAATGAAATAATGTCTGTGCTGAGCAAGCTATTGTTCATCCGTTTACAGCAGCAACAGCGAACTAGGAGATGTTGCTTTGTGGTAACGCTTTTATGTTTAAGACTGTTCCCTTCTCTTGGACGGCATGCTGTATGTTCCACAATTATTTTGCCATTTTCTACTGTGGCTCTATATTGTGACGATGCTTGCTGCGGATATTGCAAATTTTTTGAGGCTGTTTACAAGTCGCGTTAGATGCTCCTTGTTGAAGCCAGCGGAGCTGGACCGTATCAGATAGCTGTCAGTAGCGCTCGTTAGATGTCAGCTATTGTATGCAGTAAGCCTTAGCAATATAGCTCTTTTGTGGCATCAAGCTGTACAATTTGCGTGCCACTTGTTCCATTGTTTCGAGTATTTCCACTACTTGAAAATATGATGGAATTAGCATGAATTAGCACCAGAGCAGCTGCTTTGTTAGCATGCAATTATTGGATAGCAAGAACATGTTATATAGGGATTGCTGGGAGCTTTACCAAAGATGAGCTTACTCTACGTTTCTATAGCAGGTTCAATGAGGTTTGAGTGAGCAACCAGCACCCAAGCCTGGACGCGTTTGTTCATATAGTATCTTGTTTGGAATCGTCTATCGCGTTTAGATGTATTTTGTTTGGCGTTTTGATGTACTGACTCAAGACTTCAATTTTGCCCTTTGGTAAACAGTCTGGATGAGTCTGGATTGTTTATTATTCCAATTCTTTTCTCCTACAGAGATAGTAATTCTTTAAAAACCGTGTGTACTTAAGGATAATATACATAGAATAATTAGAACAAATTACATGATCTATTGGAGGACTATCTTTGCTTACTCGTACCCTGTTCTGAAAGTTCTGCATTCACATGACATGAAATACTGTTATGATGAATCTTAGAAAAGTGTAGGCTCAAAATCAAAATCGTATGTGCCATAGGTTTTGTTTCCAACTTCAAAGTTCATAAATCAAATTGCACTTCGAAATATTGGGGCGGATATATTTTTAACTTTGTGTTTTGGCTATGATCAAACAGACAGGTCTGAGATTGAGTTGAATCAAAGGATTTGGAATCATAACTTTGTGATGAAGTACTGATGTGGATGTGATGGAGGAAAGTTCAATCTTGTTTCAACATGGAGCATGAAATTTTTCCAGAGAATGAGTCAATCGAATTTCCACTTCCTTCCTGCAATATAAGGGGACGGGTTGGGAATTGCAAAAAATCTGCTATTGGCAATGGACATTGGAGGTCACTGAGGTGATGCAGGATTTACTTATATTTGTTACTTTTGAATGATGAAGCACCTATGGATAGAAAGTTAAGAATGTATTGATTTTTTGTTTGCTTCAATAAAGGTTACGTGTTTATGGTTAAAATGTTTGTTTTACAAAGCTTAGATTGTTAAAAGATTGGGATGTACATTTAAAGAAAAATCTTGTTTGTCATTATTGCTTTTAAGAAACTATATTCATGTTTATCAAATTTTAATGGTGAGTTGCTTTGCTATTTTGTGACATGCATGAAATTTCTCCAGGAACCATCTTATAGTGAGATATGCCTTGGAGCTGGAATTTGGTGTTGAAATATCTTCTGTTACTCACTTCCGTCCATTGGGTTGATTGTGAACGATTCATGCTTGAACTTCTCAAATTCTCAAAAGACAATCTTCTTATACGGAAGTGTAGATGTGGTTGAGATTGTCTGAAGTTTCAAACCATGCCTTCAATTACATTGCTTCATATGAAATAGGCACGAAATTCCTACAGACAACGAACTTAGAGTTAGCACATGTTAATTTTCTACAGAAAACAACCTGCTCCTTCCAAAATTGGTGCGCCTGTTCCATACTGGCCCGACTTGCCCAGTGAACTAAAATTACCACTGTTCTGAAAGTATGTATTGCCCTGTGAATACATAACCACTGGTTATGCCAAGTGGCATGGAACGTAAGTGGCTAGGCTTCTCTAAAAGTACTTCTGCCGTCGAGGAGATCAGTCGTTAAAAAGAAAGGAGTCATTGGACTGTATTGCAAGAAGGTACATAGTTCCAGACTCCAGCCACAGAATGAGATAGGAGGGGTTGCCAATACTTGAGCATCTGCAGGATTGCCGATTGGATGTAGTACTAGATAGCTGGCACAGAACTTGTCTCTGGATACAATCTAGTTCCATGTCACAGAGCAAAGGAAGTTAATATCCTGGTCAGGCCGAGCATTAGCAAGTATAGGCACATTGGAAGTTGTGGCTGGTTCTGGAGCAACATTGCACTCGTCTCGATTTACCTCCAAGGGCTCCTTAAGCTCCTTCATTCGTCAGCACCAAGATTCTTTGTCCAGCCATATGCTGTTGTGGAGCACCCATGCTCGTCTCATGCCCGCTCAACACGTGCATCTGGCGAGTGATCCTTTGAGTTGCTGCTTTTAAAGTTGAGGTTTGTGGTGTGGAACAAACTCTGCTGTGGGTGGCCTCCAAGCATCTTGACTGGTAGCAATCAATGCCTCCCTGAATACCTCTTTGCCAAGAACACCACAAGGGATGTGCACGGAGAAGAATGTCACTTACGGCTCATGTGGCAGTCTTGCTGTGACTTTCTGAGTGCCTGTGCTGGACAGGCTGATGTGGTAAAACTCTAGAGGTGCTTGCATGTGAATATGAGGCCTCTACTCCTGGGCCCTTTCCTGCCTGTCTCACTCTCTTCTGCATGTGTTCCCCCTCATCCTCTCCTCTAACACTACCAATTTGAACTCCAGCTGTGCATGAACATGACTTGTAGGGCCCAATCATCTGGTGGGTTGTCACCAATGGTGCTACTGATGTGGGAGTGTCCAAGATAGCCTGGAGAACCCCCAATTCATGGCAGGAGGAAGTAAGCATGATGGAGCTGGTGTTTGAGAATATCAAATACACTAAGCTGCCTGCTGCTTGAGGGCCCTGGCATAGCGTGCCTGCTGCCAGGAACTGATGTTAACAGCCTGCATGCTAAATGATGTCCCCATGGTGGTTTGTTTCGCTAGTGGATGACACTGAGCCTGTGTGTGTGCTTCTTGCGGTCCCTGCCTGATACCAATATCCAAATGTTCTAGTGGGTCCCAAGGGTACTGGCTTGCTACCAGTTGGTCCTTACCCAACATCAAATGTTCTGCATCCTGCAACTTGTGCCCTGCTGCTGAAGAAATGAGTAATTTGACACTCAACAATTCAGTTCATTCAACTTCAATCTGCAAGCACAATTCACTGCCTACTGTCAGGCAATCAGGCCTTACAATTTGAAATTAATGACTTCTTATTTTTGGTCAGTAGATTTGAGAACATCTTCCCACAATGAAGGCAGCCCTTCCTGCGTGCACCCAAGTTGGCATATCAACACTCTTCAGATCAATCAACTCCATCTCTAAATATAGGCTATCTGCTTCTTGCAACATGATGGATGACACTGTTGGTAATCCCAAAATGAACTGTCGTAGATGTAGAAAAAAGAAATCAGTAAACCGCCCAAACAGACACCACAAGCAAGCAAACCTACAAGCAGAGGTGCACAATCACGCGTTAGGTCCTACGCCTTAATAAAACCCTCACAATAGCCAATGCCAGAAGAAAGAAATGCACAGAAACTCCAAAATGCAGTATATGGGGGTTTGCGTTTTACTCACCCAACCAATTGAAAGTGTGGTCCTACAACTGCTTAGAACCCAGAAACAAATAATCATGGCAACATACACAGAAATTGGTTAATGTAAGCCTAATTACAAGCAAATTCACTTCTAAAAAAATGTGCTGAAAACAAAAATATGCACACAAATTTATTCCTCACTGGCGATAGCCTTCGAAAATTCACCCAAATTTTCACTTGATTGACGAGAAATAGGTTTCTATGATACATCATTGATGAAGATTGCCTAGAAAAGTGAAAAATTGTCACCTTTGTCTTTTTGCACACCACGAACTTTCTCTAAAGTTTGGGAAAGGATCTCTCTCTCTCTCTCTCTCTCTCTCTCTCTCTCTCTCTCTCTCTCTCTCCTTCCTCTCTCAGGCCGCCAGCAATGGTGCCCTAGCTGAGCGATGCTGCAGATTGCTGGCCCTGCTGCTACGATGCTGCAGATTGGTCCTGGCCCTGCCTGTTGTCAGCAGATTGCCCGTACAGTCTGGTGCGCTGCTGCAGGCCCTGTGGCCCTGCATTCTGCCTTTCCAATGATCCTTCCATCATCACTAGTCGCTGTGTTGAACTGCTATGATTTTGGATGAAAACCTCCAGTACGTTAGCAAAGGTTTGGATACAGCTTGGCGTACCAAGAAAGACGTTAATATCGTCTTACTCTTCACTACGCCTATGTGAGATGTGCTACGACGCCGATCTAAACTAAGAGATACTAAGATCCAGACGAAGATCTTACGTACAAGTTGTGGAATGGAAAAACGGCCCTTCATGAAGCGAAAGGATACAGCAGACACATGAATCACAGAGATGGTAACATTCATTTTGTTGAGACCAAGCAAAAAACTATTATTGAGAGTGTAGCTTCGATTGAGTTAGAGTAGAGTTTACAGTTCTACATGTAAATGGTCTCCGTACCATATAATCCTGGACTAAAACTCTCTTGTTTTTTTTGCAAAACTATTTAAGAAGTTAAGAACCAACCAAAACACCAAAAACAAAAATAGATGCCAGGTCCATTCCTATACTTTGCCGGCTTTCCTGAATACTGAAATTAGGGTTCTATTGTCCATCAAAATTAATTTGGACATATAATCAGTTTTTTTGCAATTTTCACAAGCTTTTAGACATTGTCGTTGGCATGTATAGTGTGATATAGGTCATGATTCAAGAATCATGGATGCTGGTCACGTTGGCCTTTCGTCACTTTCACTAGAAACTAGGGATGCAATCTCATCAATTTTTCGACAATTTCACGGGAAACTATATATGCAATTTCATTGGCTTTCTGGTGTAGGGTTTAGGATGCCAGTTTCATTGGCAACTTCATTGGCTTCCTAGTTTTAAGGACTTTTACTCTTAGGGGCTTGCCCCACTTTATCCGTTTGCCAAATTTGATATTAGTTGCCCCACTTTTCCAGTTCACAATATGTAGCAAAAAACGGGCATGTATAGTGCATAGCACTGGCCAAAAATAGGGCTTGTACAATACACAGTATCAGGCCATTTTTTGGGACATGAAAAAATTACTTCTAAATCCCCCCCAAAAAACCCGGCATTTTGAACTTCATATTGCAAAAGAAAAAAAAAGTGCATTCCGGACTTATCAATATTTACATTCATAGCCAACTGACATGCTGCATAGTTCCATCAAGTGTACTGATGACATGACACCAATGTTCTATTTTGATACAGCGCCCCTTCAGATGAGACAAATTTTGCAAGCTGGGATTTATCACCAGGGTGCCCTGCGCAGGGTCAATCATGGCATTCATGAAGTATCTTACGACAAAGATCCTTCACGTCTGGCACGAAACTCTACTATTTCTCAGTAACATACCATCCTTCACGGTGTATGTAAGATATGTACTGGTGTGTGCCTCTACGGAAGCGACAACCTCGACTGACTCTTCTGTTTGGTCGACTACCTTGCGTGCATTAGGCCACACACGTTGACAATGCGGGTCCTTTTCTTGAACCTTCTTAATCTCCTCCATGAGACCACTGTCAACCATAGTAAAGCTCATCTGATGCAGTATACGAGATAGTGCATCAGCGACCACATTTTCCTTCCCTCTTCGGAAGCGAGTGCGGATGGACTTCTCCAGCTCACTTGCTGGGTCACATCTAGGCTGTAATGAAAATGCATGTGCACTAGGGGATGCAAAAGTAAATGAAGCTTCTTGTGGTTTATTAGTGAGTGTGCTTATTTGATTATTATCAACATAAGAATCAAAACTGGAATCAACATTCACATAACACAACCAGAAATACTGAATCTCGATTCTCTATGTTTGCATACAGGTAACAAGAGGACCCTCAACAGATGGTCTCTCCCCCTTTAAGACATGAGACATATCCTCATGCCCAAACTTATACACGTGACTTAAAATCTATAGCGGGCTGCTTACTTGCATGCCACCGCTTACCAAGTACAATATCAAACTTAGCTAGTTTAGTAATTTCAAAATCTAACTTAGCTGATGACATGACACCAATGTTCTATTTTGATACAGCGCCCCTTCAGATGAGACAAATTCTGCAAGCTGGGATTTATCACCTCATTCACTATCTCGATTATCAGAGGTTAGTGATATTTATGGTTCTTTTCTTGCAAATGCCTGGGCCCTGTAGTGGTGATTTTTCAAGTACCTGCTTCCTTTGGTCATGGAAACTATATTTGGTCTTGACTGCGCAGGAGTGGAAACAGAAACTCAGAAACAAGAATTTTGAGGAGAGAAGTCATGCTTTGCATCGTCGACGAGCAGCGCTTGAGCAGGATGTAAGTACCATCCTTAAGTATGAATGCATAGGAAAGTTACATTTGTAGAGGAGTTTGATGGGGCTATGGGTTGTGTTGACGTCATTCCCACATTTAGATATTTGTATTCATTATGTTGCTTCTAGTCTCTGTCCAGTAGTTGCTAGCCACTCCTGACCTAGATGGCTCTTTCTCTAGTCTTGGAATAAGATCCATTTTTTCATAACGTTTGATTGAGAAAGTATTCACGAACATTCTAGTTGCAGGATTGACTTGATTTAATCCATGAACATGCCAGACTGCTCTATTGTATTGGTGCTGGTTTATGATCTGCGTCCATACTGCAGGTTGCAGAGCTGCGGTTACGGCTAGAGAATGAGAAAGCAGTACGAGATACTCTGCAACGGGCATCTGAGCCACCATCAAGTGCTCTCTCTCCTCTCCATCACCATGTCAATCCGCAGGTACTTGACATGTTAATGGTTATATTTCTTAGAAATGCATTCCTGTAACATATTAATAGGACTTTAATTTGATAATCTCTTGAATGCTCAACTAAAATGATTTTTGGTGGAATGCATCATATATACGTGGCAACCAGAAATGAGTTGTGTCATCCCCGTTGCAAAAGCCATTGCAGTAAAATATCTGAATGCTCAAACGTTTATATGCAGTATATTGACGATCATTTTGTAGAATAGAGACAATATATATCCACCCAATGGCTGTCTATACTCATCTCTTTGAAAGACAGGCTCTTTTGCCTCTTTTGATGCCAGAAGCTGATCATGGTACTCCAAAATCCCTGTTTTCTATTAGCTTCCGTGTGTCAATTATCAATAGATAATAGCACCAGTGAACTCTACAAACATTTCTAAATTGTGCTCATTATGGAATTACTTTTTGTGATATCAGTGCCGTGCAGCAATCTGGAAGCCTCACTACACGACAACCTATTGGACTGCCTTAAAGGACAGTTGTCATTAACCTGTGGCTTAGTACGAAGAGTCTATTTAGTACGTTAAATAGCATTAGGATCATTTTTTGCATCTGCAAGAGTTTTGTCTTCTGTCCCTATGGTAGAACTGAGCTCTTAAGAGTGTTAAGTCTGGTAGACTTGTTGCTGTTTGTATTGCAGATGTCTATGTTGTATTGTCTGAACAAAGTTGCCACCTAGACCACACAAAACACCTGGCTTGATAAAATAAATATGGCCTGTATGATATTCCATACATGTGGAACTTTGGTTACTGTCAAGTTTGGTATTACATTATGAAACACACAAGAATTCAAAAAAACTACTCTGTATTACATGAAGAAATACCATGTTACAAAAGTTTAATGAGTACCCTCCAATAGTTGATTAACGAAGATCAAACTTGAAAGGTTATTCGTATATGGTAATTAGCATTATCAAATACAGGGTGTTTAAACTCAGCATAGTGTTGCAGCGGATTGCGATTCGCTGCAACAGTGGTCCATACAACAGAATGCTGTCCGGATCGCTATATATATATTTTTAAAACTGTTTTTGTAAAAACAAAAATACCACGGAATACACTAAAAGAAGTCCTAAATAGCAGCAGAAATCTTGGACAATAATACACATTTGCTTTTTGGAAATAAATCCAACGAACAAAAAATTAGTGCACCTGTAGGTGGATTTGCTGGATTTCCTATTGAGCTTGTGCTTATTGCTGGAAGTGTGTGCTATAGTGAGCAGGTTGTTTGGAATGCAAACACATTCCAAAGATTACAAGAGAATGTTGCATTGCATATTGTCTACAATGCTGTTTTTTGCAGGCAACGGAGCTCGTCACAGAAATAGCAACCTTGGAAGGAGAAGTTGTGCGACTAGAACAGCATGTCCTTTTTCTCTACAGGAAAGTCTTTGACCAACGCAGCAGTAAAATTGACTTACCAAATCATCCGAATACAAGTGACTTAACTACAGCTCAAGAGCATCCACATACATGGGGACGGCTTAAGGGTGCTTTTAAACTAAGGAAATCTCCCTCTCCACAGCATCGTCGCCATGTGTCTGCGGCACCTCAGAGATCTCACCCTCCGCCTGAATCGAGCACTTCTAGCCAAGTTAAAACCCGGCATGTTTCCTTGCTGGGAGGTAAATGTAAAAATGATGATGAAGATGCAGAAGCTGAAAAGAAGCTCTCTAATATGCTACAATCTTCTGTGCCTAAGGTAACATCCCTATCTCCCGTCTTTTTCATAAGTAAGTCCTTCAAGAACTTTGCATCAATCAAGTGTTCCTGTTAGGACTGTGTTATAGATACTAATCACTCTCAAGTTTGGACATGCTATGATGATGGTTTGAGGCTTTTCAGTTTTTCTTTTTCTATATTTAGTCTTGGGAATGAAGCATTCTGTCAATCGATTTAACTTTTGAAACTTGCTTATCCAGGAGACTTGGACATATGGAGCAGAGGACTCTAATATTATGGATGTTCAAAGATCTCCTATAAAGACACTGCAGGTTTACTGCTAAATATTCTTTTGAATGCTCCTATAATTTCTAAATGTGAGAAAGTCCATTGTAAGCACAAGTTTCACTTTGATGATCTTTCTGGTAGTATTGTCCTCTGCATGTAGTTTCAAGTGATCTTTGGTGAATAGATATTTAAGGTCACATTCTTTCAAGTTTTCTAGTTTATGTTCGACAATTTATTATGTCTTCTTCTCCAGAGAAATAAATGTTCTATTTTGTGCAATCTGTTTGATATTTTGTAATTCTTTACTTAGAAAGATAAGTATTCTATTTTGTCAAAGCTTACTAGCTGCATCCCTAACAACATTAACTAGACGACTAAATGTGTACGAAAGAAGCGATACGAACCTAATCAGTATAGTTAATTAATTGAATCTATTTGACATGATAAATAAGTTTTCTGCATAAGATCCGTGTCAGGCAGGCTGAATTGACAAACTTTTGGACTGTTGAAATTTTCCAGCAGGTGATGGAGCTGCAAAGTGTAGGAGATCGTAACTGTGCACCTTCACAAAGTCCCCATCTTTTGATGAAACAACTGTATAGAACCCCCAATAGACTCTCAGAAGAACTTGTTCGCTGCATGTCTGCAATTTATTGCAAACTGTCTGAACCCCCCTTAGAGCAGGTGGGGGCTCCCAAAACACGGCTTTCATCATCTTCCTCTTCTTTCGCTTCATCTGCAAGTTTTTCCTTGACGCAGGAATCATTTGGTGATAGCTGGAGTCCACAATGGAGAACTGATGCATGTGAGACACAGTTGATTGATTTTTTTCAAGTGAAGGGATCATCGGATAATGTGGGCGCCTATGGTTTGATGGTCGAAGTGCCTTGGATTTGTGTGGATAAGAACAGACTTGCTTATGCAGCTCAAGCTCTACAAGTTTTCCGGTATGGGTCAATGTGGGTTAATAATCAATACCTTGCTTTCGGTATAGACCCTAACAGTTTGGTCGATGTAATTGTAGTTTTCTTTGTTCCTAGCGCTTATCATGGCAAATTCTTCTCAACCTTGAGCAAGGTGATCAGATTTGACGTGCCCTTTGTGCTCACATTAGCTGGAAAAATTTAGTTGCAATACGTTGTATATGCATATACTTTTGTGTATAACAATGGGTCGAGTAGAAGAAGGGCAGTGCATATCAAGTTGTATGAGATACATATTAATTGAATTAAATAGATATTGTGTGAGATGCAGTTTATTGTCCAACCTTTTGTGGGTGGAACCCTGATAAGAAGATAAGTATGCATGCCACTCTAGAGTCTAGGAATTTTTGGCAACATTTAAATTCCACGTACATGATCTCTCTCTCTCTCTCTCTCTCTCTGAACTTTTTTCCTCTGCCTCTACCTTGAGGCCCTGTTCGTCTGAATTAGGCTGCCATTAGTAAGGTGTCTAGGAATTGGGAACATTTTTGTGGTTTTTTTTTATGGCTATATGTCTTGAGTATTGTGCTATTCAGTCCAAAACTAGCATGGTAAAGCCTAAATGCAATCGCAGCACAAGCGGAACTAAGATTGAAAATCCTAAAATAAGACTAACCTAACCTTTTGTATAGCATCAATCATAATCAGCATCTTCTAGATTTAAGTTTGCTTTGTATATGCACACTCTATATCTAACTTTGCCTTAGATTTGATTTGAAGTCCTATTTGGCTGAACAATCTTTTTCTCGCTTATATCTCCTCTATTCGCTGCCACCTCTCCAATCTTGCTTTATAACTTCTCCTTGGCTCTCTTGCTCTACTTTAGCAGTCTCTTCTTCTTGCATCAATTTCTAAGAGACCCTTAGCATTGTCTACAATTTTCTAGAAGCTTACCATGCAAAGATTCAGATTGGACCTAGCCAAAAAATCAAGCTTAAGCTCTAAATGTTGATCACAATGTACAAGGCAACTGCAATCAAAACCTAGCCTATTTCTAAATAGCAAGTTGATAATGATTTTTGTACATGAATACTTCTTGTGCCTTCCGACTGTGTTAATATGCATGTCAATAGCCTTAATGGTTTACTCGATCATGCATGTGCTACGCTATTTTTGGAAGTTGTTGAATTACTTGTCTTGAACAAAATTTCTACAAAAACTTTTGACATTTTTTTTTGTTTCGGATTGAATCAAGCATCTATTAGCATCAATGGATGGCAATTGTAACATCGCCATTTTTATTGTGCGTTTGAATGTTTCTTCTTAGAATTTAGAAATAGTAAAAAGGTTTGACAGTGACTTCAAAAATAGTTGGAAATGAACGCTTTGAATTCTGTGGAAAAACCTTGAACGATCTTGGAATGCCTTGAACCTTGTACAAAAACATTTTGGTAACTTTTGGCTCAATTGCAACCCATAATATATCGCAAAATTTGTTTGTTTCTATGTAGGTCCATGGTCGAACAACTTGAGAAGGTTGATCCTGGGAAGTTGCGAGAGGAAGAGAAATTGGCTTTTTGGATCAATGTTTATAATGCTTTGATGATGCATGTAAGTTGGAACACAAAGGGTTTTCTTGGACCTTTCCTCTTAGTTGTGCTATTCAAACTTGCCACTTGGCAAGCTTGATTAGAGTAAAAGTTAATTTTTGTTCAAGATTTACTCGTGTACATGGATAAGTAGCTATATTTGAAGTAGTTGACCTTGTGGAATAACTGCAATTCTATCAGAGATCCTCTATTTTCTCAGTTCTACAAATGTCGAACACATGGCTCTCCTAATTCCAAAAAACAATTAAATTATGAAGTATCTCTACATGCAACCCTTCGCTTTTCACTTTGAGATGTTGCATTGTCTTTCTAGCTTGGTCTACCTAAATATATTTAGCTCTATGTGATGTAGAATTAGGTAATTCCTTTCATTTTTAGGGGCCATACTTGATTGTTTATGTTGGTTGTAAAAAAAATGAGATCTATGGTAAGAGGAGTCGAATACGTATCTTCTCAGATATTATGTCTTGAAGGAGTCTTACCTTGATAAGCATTAGGTTCAAGACTTTTTTTTAGCTACTCAGCATTTAGAGCATTTTATGATTTCTTTTGCTTTTGCTATCTAATCAAATGCTCCAAGCATTTTCTATGCTAGTATAAAGGTAGTAATTTGAATCAACAAATTGATGTGGATTGATGTATGGAATCGTTTATGATGTTGATGTATTAATTATGGTAGTCATGAAATCTCTACTTGCAATTAGCAACGACTATCGAAATTTTATTACTTGCTCCCTGTTGACTTTGAGGCCCTTTTGAAAACGGTTTCTCGAAAGTTGAATATTCTACCTAGCTTCCCATTCTATGCCGTGTTTAGTTGATAGTCTAAGAACACCAAAGGCTATCTTGTTGGGACTCCTACGAAATTTGAGATTGAAACTATTGTAAATTCTATCTTAGTAAGAGGACAAAAGTATATTCATTGTACTTTATGCTTACTCGGTACATACAATGAAACAATACAAAAGATTTTGAGATCTTGTGGAACGCACAAGATCATTGATTTGAAATGTTATTAAGACACAAAAATTTAGACTTCTCTGAGCCTAGGCTACCTTATGTAGTAACTTTTTAGCTACCTCAAAAAGTTGACATGCCACATTGCAGGCTTATCTCAATAACAGATGTATCAATCCAACACGTGAACCTGGAAATTTTCAGAGCAACAGATTCAAAGGCAGGCCATAAGAAAAGCCTGGAAAAAAACAGCGAAGCAGCTTACGGATCCCGTGCGATGTAGGCAGCTCTCCGCACAGAGCCCATTCTAGATACTTAGACTTTGAACAGGGGCATGTGATCTTGGCCCTAATTACAATAGCGACTTCTTGAAGGATTCTCTTAATGGGCCCAAGAATTGTATATTGAATTATCTTATTGGAGAACTATGGTTAATTTGTTCGCTTCTTTGAGTCTTTTTTAAGGCTTTGCAACATTTCTAGATCGAAGATGTGCTACCTTTGGCTTTGGATGCCTTTTGTACAATGTTTTAGGTTTGATTTGCATGTGATGATCATTTGTTGCTATCTTTCCTACAAGTGATGCTTTGTTTGTGAGTGTGTTATTGGAGCACTTTCTGATGTTGATGATCATTTTATGGAGACACAAATAGGTGGCCAAATGGGTAGTGTGAGCACTCTATGCGGAGGTCATGATGATTGCAAGCTGAATGTAGCACTTAGAAGTGGGCAAGAGTGATTAGGTGGCGATTTGCAAGCAAAGCAACTTCTTGGAGCCTTTTTTCACCCTTTTTTTCGTTGCTTGGCCTAGTCCATCATGACTAAGGCCATCACACACTTCATCGGCAGAGGCAAGCCCATCACGGCCACCATCAGCCACAACAAGATGTCCATCATCTATGGGAGAGGCTTTTCCATCAGGGGAGTCAGTTTGGGGAGGGCCTACTGAGGTTAGTGGCCCAGGTTCAGTAGAGGAGATAGTTCCTATGGCAGCTATGGGAGGTGTTGGGGAGAGAGCATAGGGTGGAGCACACGACCACATGCAGCTACACAGGACAGGGCGGGTAGATATCAACAGACCACAGTGCCTGCAGGTTGCCACCAAACACACCATGAGGCAATCAGTAGACTTACACGCCAGTCTTCCTATAGTGGCTACCTTGCATTTTCCTTGGCCGACACCGTTATCTTCGGTGACATGATGAGGGAGATTGCAGCTTGTGATGGCACTTGGAGAACCCCCCACACGCGAGGCTCTTCGTGTCGCCTCCTCATCATCCTCCAATCCCCCGTCAGCCTCATCCCCCTCCTCCTCCTCATCCGATCCCCCCTCACCCTCGTCCCTATCCTCCTCTCCTTCATCGTTTGTATCGGCCTTGGCTATGGATCTAGTGGTCCTGCGTTGCTTCCTATCATGACGTGATGATACTTTGAAAAGATCTCATTGTCAGTCGCAACATGTGTGCTTGGCTTGCTGCAATGTCCATGGATCTAAGGCAATCGTCGGGATTCACCTGCCTAGGTGTACCATCTCTCTACATGTGCCTAACTAGCCTTAGGTTGGTGGTGCAATAAACCATCTTGTTTAGTTAGGGAACGTTGAGCCTATTGCATCTCTATGTGTGCATAAGATACCAAGTGCTCTAGTTTTGCTCACAAGCCGAAGCGGAACATTTTTAATGAAGGATGTGAGTAGCTAGAGCGGCACTATCAGGGGCGGATTTGCTCGCCACACCCCACCACGTGAGTGGCTTTGGCAAAAATTTATCATACTGGCCTTGGGATCCAACATCTGTCTCTCGATCCTGCGCAACAAGGGGCCATGACCTGCACAAAGACGGACATTGTCAGATTCTCGAAATGAACGCGACAAACAAATTACAAAAAAGGTATACCTGCTGCGCTCATCAAAAAGTGGTAGGTCTCAATCTTGTCCATAAACTCGTAAATTAGGCCAATTGTAGAACCCTCTCGATCCACCAACCTCAGCACATGGTACACTGGTTGCAGGACCTCAACCAACTGCTCAGCTTGTCGCCAGAAATCATCTCCAAATCAATCGTTTGGAATCTAAGTCTAGTCGGCTCGCAGCTACGATGCCACTGTGTGAACTCAGGGCTAGCCACCATCTGGTGCTCGAACTCGAAGCAACCGCTCCAGCATGACGAAGTGGTAGGCAAATTGTGTGGGTGGTGGCTTCAGATCCAATATGGTATATGTCCCAAACATGGCGAGGGCGCTCTTCTTCCTGGTTACAAATGTGACATAAGAGGCCTCCATCCACCATGACATCTAGTGCCATCTTCCTGGTTACAAATGTGACCAGGAAGATGGCACTAGATGTCATGGTGGATGGAGGCCTCTTATGTCATGCATCAAAAGATTGATGCATTGTGCTGCACATGGGGTCCAAACAGGGTAGTCCCTCTCCAAAAGCTTACCCATACTCATATAGTTGCTAGCATTGTCGGTGACCACCTGCACCACATGCTGTGACCCCATCTCGATGATTGATGCACGTATATGCTCATAGATAATCTCTCCCGACTCAATAGCGCCATCTCGAGAAGCATCCACACCCTTGAGAAATATAGTGTTCAGTGGACATGAAACCAAGATGTTGATAATAGATAGGCCTATGCCTAATTTCAGACCATGCATCCAATGGAACCATACGCCCAAGCATGTTGTGTGGGGTGGGGCTCTCTCGTGATGCAGGCTTGCTCCACTCTCAAATTGCGAGTACGAAGAGCCTCGCGTGTGGGGTTTCTCCAAGTGGCATCACAAGCTGCAATCTTATCATGTCAAGGAAGATGATGGTGTCTGCCAAGGCAAATGCAAGGTGTCCACTATAAAAAACTGGCATATAAGTCTAGTGGCTGCTTCATGGTGTGTCTGCTGCCACCTTGCAAGCACTGTGGTCTGTTGATATCTTCCCGCCCTTTCCTGTGTAGGCGCATGCCCCGCCCATAGTGACCACCTAGAAGCTTTGGGAAGATGCAATCACTCTCCCTAGCAACCCTACAGCCAATTTTGGCAACAAAAATCACTCAAAATGATGCACTATGGCCTCCAAGCAAAGCAAGGAAGAGAAGATTGAAAAGAAGTTTCAAGAAGTTGCTTTGCTTGCAAATCCTCACATAATCACTGTTGCTGTCGTCTATGTGCTACATTCACCTCACACTCAAATGGCCTCCACATAGAGTGCTCACACTACCTAATTGGCCTCCTATTCCTCTCTCCACAAGCCTTTCTTCTCTTCAAGAAGTGCGCTTGAAATGGGGGCTTCAAAGCTGTAAACAAAAAAAATTACAGTTATCTGGATGTTCCAGGGTTCCAAAATGCTGCGTTTGGGGGTTCCTGAATGCTGCGTTCCGGAACACAGGGCCGCGGAACGCCGTTCCGAGATCAGACCACCATTTATACTTATCTTCTTGTCTCATGTGATGGAATGATGTATGTACTTATGTGAGCATGACCAGATGATATTGTATCTTGACATCTTGTGCTACTTACTTAGACAACTTATGTCGTTATGCACAACTTGCCTGAGTTGGCTTAGAGGAGTTTGTTCTTTTATCAATGAGGTGTTTATGCTCCCACTAATTAGACATACGTACATTGTGATTTTAGTATCTTATGTACTGGTTTTGTTGTGAAAGACATTTATTGAGGCTTCTGCTTGTTCTCTCTCTCTCTCTCTCTCTCTCTCTCTCTCTCCTTAAAACCTTTTATGAAGGTATCTATTTTATTTTATTCTCTCCTGATACTCCTTATGGTGCTGTATGCGTTCTGGATTTGTTGCGTTGTCTGCTTTGAACATATGTCGGTATGACAGGATGGAATGCTTCTAAAAATGATCTAAACTTTTTCTTGTTTCTTTCATTTCAGACATGTATATTCTTCCGGGCTTCATACTAATGTCAAAATAACTTTTGACTGTTTTGGTCACCTGAATGATACCTTTTCATGGCAGGATATTACCATGGAAGGTTAACATGAAGGGATCTTGCCCATGATATTTCATGAGAACCTATCATAACATGATCACCTGACACTTCACATCTGGAGCTATTTATTGCCACTCTAAGATACTATCTGAGAATATTGACTGCCATCAATAGAAGATTGGTTTAAGTCTTATGGGATGTACTTTGTATGCATTATTTTTCCTATTTACAAAACGTGTCCTACATGCTCTAAATGCCATGAAAAAGGCTCAAGTACTGTAATTGCAGTTTCTTGAAACTCTTGCCTGAGCCTTGACCTACTGGATGATGTTATTACCATAGCTGGTCCATTTCTTAATAGGAAAAAGAGGAACCTAAGCTATATGGAGCCCATTAAAGTTTCTGCTCAAATTTTACTGCCTAGCTTGGTTCAAGTTGAAAGCCAGACCGGCCTTTTAGAATCTGAGGTGTACCAGAGTCATTCACCTAAGTGTTCCAGCTTGTCTTTGTCCTGTTGCCAATATGCTGATTACTCTTATACTTTCAACAGTCATTCAACTTGGCTTGGTGGTTCATGTCAGAACTACCTTTCTAATTACTCAAAGAGAGGGATGGCCTGTTGATTGCGGTTCCTTTCCTCAGCTCCAGGTTTTGACTGATATTTCAATCAGGCACATATGAGACTACAAGATAAATAATTGGGCACATTGAAGATCACTTTGTGACAGTGAAAAGTTGATGTATCCTGTTTGTGACTATGATATTTCCCTGGTCTTTGAATTGTTCAACATGGCATTCCCAGCAGGTTCTTTTATTCAACACGTGTGAGGCACCATTATCTACTTGGTGAGTGGTGCTACAGTGGCCATAAACGTTGTCACCTCCACAGGTAAAAGGAACTAGTAACATGGCTGTCTTGTACAAAGTGACCCATCTCCTATCTCAGCTTTGAGCTATCTACGGACTGAAGTTCTTTCTTCTGTGTTCTTCTCGTTGTTTACAAGGTTGGTATTTCCTATAAGGACTCTTTGTTGGTAGGGGCTAATGTATCTGTTGGACTGATCTCTCTGTTCTTGGATGTAGGCTTATTTGGCTTATGGGATTCCTCGGCATCACCTTAAGCGCATCTCGCTTCTACAGAAGGTAGTAATTTCAGTGCTCTTTTCAATTTTCCACTGAAAATATTCAAAAGTGAAGTAGCTAGTAATTATCTCATAGCAAGAGTGAACTTAATTTAGTAAGTTTTTTCTGCGTCCTCCTTTTACATCATTCAGTTTCTTCCAGTAATATTGGTTTGGACTGCCACATGATGGCCTTTTGATAGTAGTCTTCTGTTTTACTTATGTAGGCTGCTTACAAAATTGGAACGTACACAATCAATGCGAACACAATCGAACAGTCTATATTGGGCTGTAGATCTCATCGTCCCGCCCAGGTGAATCCTGTGCTCAATCTCTGCATTCAGTTCGTCACTTCAGGGAAATTGGCACCTTCTTTTATCTCAGAGATATCAATAATCAATCCAACCCAGTTTGAAGTGTGGCGTATGGTAATCATATGAACTCCTGAATGACTCGTTGTAAAGCCCTTTCGTTCTATTGCTTTTGAACATATGGACAGGTGTACAATGTTCTGTATTACCGAAGGAGGTTTTGTGTTAAATGTCGATTCCCTTGGCTTCTCTTTCGATATTGAACTTGTACTATCAACTGATTATTGCCATACTTAAAAGTGTAAGGCCTGGAGAAAGCATGCCATGTGTCAGTGAACTGCTGTAACCGAGGGGCCACATATCCAATGAACATGTATATAGGAACACTTAGGTGTCTCGTGACAAAATCGGTTATCAAAACAGAAGTTGAGCTGAACTCTGATAACTCAAAAGATTTAGAAACTTCACATCTGAAATTACGGAAGAAAACAAAACACTTGACACAATCGTTAGGGCTTGCTGAGGAGCAATTTTCTGGACACTTGCTTTTGGAACTAAATTTATGAAACTTTCTGTGAACTTTGAAGGAAATTAAAAAAAGTGTCTGATGTTTCATGGGTCCGTTTCGTACGTCGTTCCGAAACACGTTTGAAACGTGTTTGAAACGGGAGGTTCAGGTTCGAAACGGGAAATTTTTTAAGGATTTTTTTGTTTTGTTTGAAAATGTGTTTTTATGGGTTTTTTGGGGTTTAGACATGTCATAGAAAGACTAGTACCAAGTAGATACATCCAATTTCATGAGAATGCTATTTCAAGAGGAGAAACTGTGTATGGCCACTTTCCTTGGTCAAAAAAATTTGTGTTTTTGTAACAGTTGTATCGAATGTAAGAAACACGTTTCAAAACGGGCCCGTTTCGAACTGGGTGCTTCAAATGCGTTTCTTTGCTCGAAACGCGTTTCAATGAAACATTGCTTTGGACTTTGAATTGAAGTCTTCAGGTCAGACCAGAAGCAAATCTTAGAGTGAGAACGAAGGTTGTTAAGCCAAGGTAATTTCTCATGTGCGAGCAACAACAAATTTTTTATAACCATCATTGACCATTGGGAGGCAGTTTTCTTTAGTTGTTTTAGGGGTTGGCATTGGTCATGAATTGCTCCACGTCCAGCTAATTTGCAAGCATGCATTACCATTTTTATAGTTGCTGAAAGTCTATCCTTATGAATTGTTGGATAGGAACATCCTTTTTCTTTGAATGTGTTCTTGCACTTTGATGTAATTATATAATTGTTTAAAAGGGCTCAGATGCAGGTCTTTGTTGTACAGCGGGGATGGAACAAGTATCTACCTTTTTACGTAGAGATCAGTAGCCATAATGAAAGTTGTAATAGATATTTAGCTTGTTTTGTTGATTGCAGAAACTCATCTAGCTCTAGTAGCTGCCACTAATAGCTTTTTAGGGTTTTGAAGGTTCAATATACTTGCTCAGTGTTTCATGTATGAAGTTCCAGCTCTGAAAGTAATTTTTTGGGAAATGTAAGACCACACTGCATACACTTTCGTTAACTACAGTGCAATTTGTGCAGTGGCTCCAAACCCTGCTTTCACCCTTAACACGATTCAAGGCAACAGAAGAAAGACGTGCCTTCTCTTTGTACAGACTGGAGCCTCTTGTATGCTTTGCCCTGTGTTGTGGAGGTCGATCTGATCCTGCGGTATGATACAAACCTTTATATGCTACTTTGAGACTCCTAGGTAGTTATTGATTGATAGTAAGTACCTTTAATATGCTACACTTGAGTCCTAGTTTGTGTTTAATAATTGAGCTGAGAAATTTGTGGTTTGATGAGCTCTTTTAAGCTGAATATTGTGAGCACCCATGGGTGTCCTCAACATGCACGTTTTCACAACTTGGCTGAATGCTCAGCAAATCATGTAGAGCTTCATTAAGTAGTAGTGCCACGACTGTGCATCGTTTTTTCATAAATGTGAGGGACATGATCAGTGTCATGAGGAGGGAGGTACATGAAGATTATCCACAAGGACAACCAATTCTTCAGCTTGCAATCTTCAGTCTTGCTGTTGTTTTGGATGGTCTTGATGAGCCACATGATTGTAGCCAAGAGGCACAAGCATGTCCAGTTCAGACATAGGCATTTTGTCAGCTTGCAACCTGCAATCTTGCTGTTGTTCTAGATGTTATACACGAACAATTACATCAGAGTGATGTGTGTCAGTCAACATGTAAGAAATGCTTTTACTTATGCTTGGCGCTTGCATCTGGTACTTTCACCTGTTGGCTGAGGAAATGGATCCGAATCTTGTCCACTTGTGCTTGAACAGGTTAGAGTGTACTCAGCGAAAAGCATTAAGAAAGAGCTTGCTTTGGCAAAGCATGACTTTTTGCGAGCGAGTGTTGGAATTGGTAATGACAACAAAACTATCCTTTTGCCAAGGATTTTGGAATGGTATACTCGAGAGATAGGTGTTGGTACTGGGAATATCTTAAACTGGATTTGCCAAAACGTTCCAGAAAAACAGGGTATGATAAAAAATTGTCTCGCTGGAAAATTTAGTAATAGACATGGTGCACCATGTATAGAGTGGCTTCCATATGACTTCAGCTTCAGGTACATTTTTACTGGGGAATTAGCACTGGGATCCCCATTCTACATCAAATGACACATGAGCGTACTAGTATCTTTGTACACTTTTTGCAGGCAGCGAGTGTACTCAAGCATAATACTAAACTGCCCTGACTATTCAACCTTTGAAGGCTATACTATGGGTGTGCAGCCATGGAGTGTAATATAAAGCAAGCGATAATTGCAAATGTTCAGACTGATTCGCATATTTGTAAACCTTGATGATGATTTCAATGAAATTATGTAAGTCAGAATCAACCAAAATCTGAATGAAGCAAAACTGGAAAGGAAGATGATGACGTAAATTGTAGCCGTTGAGGTAATGATTCAATGTGAAAATTTGAGATTACCCTTTGGAAGGTCTATACGACACCAGAATTGTATGGACACCTAATGCTACAAATTGGCACTGCTAGCTGTAGGATGCTCAGGTTTAATGCAGTACAAATGTGTTTTATTGATCTGAGGCCTCTGTGCTGAAGTGTGTGAACATGGTCTTGAAAACCTGACTGCCATTTTGCCTGATATCGAAGGTCCTTGTCTTGTTTTGCTCTGCAATTTTTTGGTAAAGCTTGTCTCTTTTCCATATGAGCTCTTTATGAGGGTCTGTTTTGAAAAGATAGCACTCAATTGTAAACAATGGGTTTTTTTTTTAGTTTGGATACTTCATAATTGCTTAAGTGGTAAATAATTGCCGAAGTATGAGATGATGATGAAGTTCAAGGTAGGGTTGGCAATGGAGGTGTCAGAACATGAACTGGCACTTGCGAATGTTATTTATTGCCAGGAAAACTGTGTAAAATTGAGTGTTGAGGACTTAGATTCAGTGTATCACGCAAGCTGATTGCGATCTTAATGGAAGAAACAATGAAGGCCTTCATCCAAACAAGTAGACTTGACGAAGAAAGAATGTAGCCCTCAATGCAAACAAGTAGACTTCCTGGAAGATAGAATATTCTTAGGGAAGTTGCCGGATAGCAAAAATGCTAGAACAAGTTAAAAGCTTTGATAATTGATTAGCTTTGCTTTTTTTTGGCTCACGTGTTCTTGATATGAGATGTAGTCACGTTTCTTGTCCCATTAGAGGATCAACTTAACATGAAAAATATCACATCAAGCAATTTATAATCCATTGTCTTAATTTTTCATACATTGTGAACTTCTGACAAATAATCAACCAGAAGGTGGTATTTTTCGTCTAGTACCTCAATTTCCAAATCAGAAAATTGCAGTAATAACCAACGTATGGCATTTACATAATGTGGGACATTGCCTATTCAAATGACGCACCACGTTTTCATGATCTACAAAGAATGTGATATAATTGTCCAGTAGGTAAATACCACGAACTTTTGAAAGCCATTGTTCAAAGTGGTTGAGATTTTGGTTGTTAACTGTAGAATTTGATAATTGTTTACCACCTCCACCACCATTGAATTTTGGCTATCCTTCTATATTATGTGAAAATTTAATAGGGCACGTTAAAAGTTTAGCAATATCAACCACACCATGTTCGAAGGTATCATTTTAAAGTTGTAGTTGAATGTGGTGAGTGACGACTCCTAGTGTAACTCTCTTAACATGGTGATCCAAATAAAGATAAATGACCTAATGACGCTTTTAATTTATGTAGAAAGATTATAACATATAAGATGTTGCGTTAAGTAAAAATCTTATTTTAATAAAATTTATGACAATGCTAATGAAAAAATTATCACATTATTTTATTTGTGCTCGAATTTGTACATTAAAAAAAAAGAGAAAAGTAAAAATATTATTAATTGAGATTCAAAAAATATAGAGGTATGTAATTTTAATTTTTAAAAGATTTTTATAATTTAGATATTTTAAATATTTTAAAATTTCAAATCGTAATTATCAGTTATGAAAATAAAACTATAAAAATTTGCAATATTAAAATTGTATATTGTTTTTTAAGTTATAAAACATATGAAAAAGTAAATATATTTAAAATTGTACAAAATATATAGAATTTAAGTTTTTTTAAATGATTTATATTCAAAAAATCTAATAGTAACATTTTGAAAACTTTAAATTTTCAAAATTAATTGCAAAAAAATACATAAAATTTAAGAAATTTTTTAAGTGTCATTTAAATATTATGAACTTTTACCATTTGAAAATATTGATATCATAATTATACGATGTATTTTTTTAAATTTAGACTTGACACTCTGATTCAATTTGATAGGCATAGTACATGCACCAAGGGATTTTCATTTCAGTCCTAGATTCTCCAACATAAATTTCAATTGAATGATGTTTTGATTGTTATGGCTTTTGATATGGACCTTATCTGGATTCGTTCTAACAGAACTGGGGGGCGTATCTTCGGGAATCGATTTGGCAGGTGGGCTTTGTGAAAAATTCAACTAGTTTAAATGTTTGATCTTGGCAATTTCGAGGCCAAATTTAGATCTCAAATTAGAGATAGATTTTTTATGTCAATAAAGGCCTAAATAGTGTTTGTATTATTTTTGGCGAGTAGCTATGTGGATGACATCGAGTTTGGACCCATTCTAATAGGCTAATTTGATACATTGCATTTAGACTTCTAGGCCATTTGGTGAGATACCAAGAAACTATCATTTAGGGCAAGTGGCCAAATGACATTTGAGCAGTTATAAATAGCAGTAGCAGTGTGGAGAACATATCATTGTATTTGCTTTTGATGTGAAGAATTCATCTCTTATGATTCTATGTCCATCTCATGTGTATTTCTCTTGATATCTTGGTTTTTCATGCGTAGAATGTTGATTTTATGATTGATCTTGCTTACACACATGTGAAGGATAGTACAATACTGCTAATGTATGGACAGAAACAATACTAAGTCATATCTAAGTGTTTATGATCAGATCTTTGTGCATTTCTAAATTCTAGGATGCACAAAGTAGTGATTTCTATCTTCTAGTTATATCTCGATGTGCAACCAAATTTGGCTAAAGATTATTGATGAACTAAATGTGTTTGGATCTCTGATTTTTTTCACATGGTATCAGAGCATGTTGCAGGTCAAAGTTGGTGGATTTTTCAGATCTAGAGGTTGATTTGAGGGTGCCATAAAATTCTATGTGGATTTGGAGGTGTTTCTAACTCAAATCTTGTAGTTTCAAGTATAGAGATTGGATTTCGTGATCTTAAAATAATTTTAGGTTAAAACACTTGTAAATGGCCAGTTTTTGAAACCACTTACTGGAATGTGGAGACAAAAATTGCTTATGGTTGTGGATGCTACATTCTAGTAGATGAGATATCTAGATTCTAGCTTTTGCATGTAGATTTTGCTTGATTCAATATTTTGCATTTTTGAAGAAACCCTAAATTTGATAGGATCTCTTGATTTTAAGTTGATGGACTTTTTCAAAAGTGTTTTTCAATATTAGGTGTTGGCAAATGGTCATCATATTGTGTTTAGATTTATTGTGATCAAGAAATCAACATTCTATGTGCTAGGATTTGCTAGAAAGAGAAAAAGGAGAGGATAGATTGTTTCCATATCTTTGTGATTTATTCTTGAGTTTCATTTGTTGATTTCAAGGGAGTTCTAAGTGCATTGGAACATGTTCAAAGAGAAGATCAGATCACTACAACATGGCAACCTCAAGTGGCTTCATGTTGGAAGGCAATGATAGGCTTACCTCAATAAATTATTCTACTAGGAAGGTGAGGATGGAATATTTGCTTCAGATGATTGATTTGATGGATGTTGTTGTAGGTGTGGAGAAGATACCTTTAGCAGCTCAAGAACAGTATGACAAGAGAGCAAAGAAAACTTTACATGTGATCAAGATGAATGTGACTAATGAACTTCTGAAGGAAGTTGGTAAGTGCACAACATCAAGTGAGGCTTTGGAATCTTTGAAGAAGATTGATGAGTCCAAGTCTACATCTAGGGTTCTAACCCTAAGGAGGCAAAATTTTCAAAGTCTTCAAAAGAAGAATGAAGGTGCTCATGCTTTTGTTTTGAGAGTTAAAGCTTTGAGTAATGAACTAGCATGCATTAGTGAAAGCATTAAGGATGTGGTGCTTGTTCAAGTTGTTCTTAATGGCTTGTTGGATGATCGTGCTAATTGTGAAATTTTTTGCTATTCAAAAGACTGTTGGATTGTCTCATAATTAAGTGCGGAATAGGAAAGAGAATGCCACATAGAAATTATAATAGGAGCTTTACCAAACTATAGCTTATGACCTTAACTTAGATCGACAAGAGGAATGTGTTGTAGGTGTCAAAGACAACCATGAAGGGAGCGAAACAGTTAGGCGTCAGAGACAACCATGCTTCCTTCAAGAGTAGACAATCCGAAAGGAGTGAGTATCAATGAGAGAGAAAATATATTCCCTTCCAACAGTTGTTTCTTAAAGAGCTCACACTTTTACTCTTTAGCATAAAGCTTCTCTAGTCTCAAAATCCTCAAGACAGTCCTAAGATGCTTCTTATGCTCTTAGAGTGTTTTACTATAGATGAGTATATCATCTAAAAACACTACAACAAACTTTCCCAGATATGGATGAAATAAATTGTTCATCATCTGCTGAAAAGTGGTCGAAGTGTTAGTTATAATCCAAACGGTAACACCAAAAATTTATAATGACCAAATCTAGTCCTAAACCTCGTCTTAGATGCATCTCCTGGATGAATTTGAATATGAAGATATCCAGTTCACAAATCAATTTTAGTAAAATACTTAGCTCTACCCAAATGATCAACTAGATCGTCCATCCTAGGCAGAGGATACTTGTTCTTAATGGTTCAACCCCTTGTAGTCTATGCACATCCAGAAAGTACCGTCTTTGTGGTCTACTTTTCGTCATGATCTTCATATGGCTATGGTTGATCCACAGTGGTTGGTTTGCCAACGTGATCTGTTTCGTAGCCTTCGCCATACTGGTGACGTGACTACTTATATTGATTAGTTTACTGAGCTTTCCTACCTTTTTACTGATCTTCATCCCACAGAGCTTATTTCACGTTTTATTGCCGGTCTTAGAGGTTCCTTACGATATGATGTCTCATCTTTTTGGCCTCCTACTCTCTCAGATGCTATCTCCTTGGCTACTACCTTGCAACATAAGTATTCCGAGTTATCCACTTCTTATTGTTTTTCTCCCTCTTATTCCACTACTACTCCTACTTTGGCTTCTCCTACCGTTCCTCCTCACCCTCCTACACCCCATCTTGCCTTTGTTAGATGTTATTCAGCCGCAGAGTTTGCTGAGATTCAGCAGAATCGCCTATGTTATCGTTGTAAGAGTCCAAATCAACTAGCCTGTGGTTTTGCCCAAGCTGAGCATTGGAAGATCCAAAGCTCAAAATTTTTTATCAAATTATTTGGGCAAACAATCCAAGATTCAATACTCAGTTTGGAAAAAGATTATAGCTGCAACTCAAGATTTCAAAGAAGAAGGTTATACCCGTATACACAAAGTAGAAGTTTGGAAAAAATTAGACAACATGGTGAAACACTTGAGAAAAGATAAATTTTCAAATATTGATGTCCAAATGCTACAGAAAACAACTAGTGAATTTGTGGATGCAGTTCGAAGTGCATGGGGTGTAGATCATATAACACATTATATGGTAAGATTTCGATGTTACACTACTATAGACAAATATGTGCAATTAATTTACATACTTTTGGTACCGACTTAGATTATGTTTTTATGACATGCAGCACATATTACGGCATCATGCGACATTCCTTGCAAGAAATAGTGGAAGTCTTAGCATATGGTCATCGCAAGGAATGGAAAAATCTCATTGGCAAGCAAGAGCGGCATTTCATAACAGTACACAACATGGTGGGACTAGCACAAAGAACAGCTACATACTGCAACTTTTCCAATGGTTTTACAGAAGAATCCAAATTTGTCATAATACAAAGTCGACGGATTATAAAAAATTTCAAAAAGCATGCAAATTTATACAAGCCAGCAGGCAATAGACACAAAATGAGATTTTGTATAAAAAATAAAATTTTTTACAAAGTACAATTGAGCAAAATCTACTCTGCTTCCGATACTTTCTCTAATGAAAGTTGCAACTTTTGAATTATGCAACAATTTCCTTCTTTTGTATGGACCCAAGAGCTCATATTTTCATGCTTACTCAGATCAACGTAGGAAGCATACAATTCAAAATGAGGTGATCTGAGCACGGAATTCAGTGGTCCATATCCTAAAATTTTAAGTGCAATAGGTTTCTTTACAAAAATTATTCTATGCACCTTCTTAAAATTATGTCCTCCAAGAACATGAGACAGTGTCTTGATTGTCATAATCATTGTCTCACCATGTTGATGAAATTTTGAATGGGCAACACTTATCTCATTATTCTTGAAGAACCTTGAATAATGCCCCAGTGCATGATCTCTTGAAAATTCTCCAGCAAAAATCTCTGCCCTCCTCGACGAATTGCAAAATCATCAAAGAAAATTGTTTTTTGAAATGAAAATATCCAAAGTAAGCACCAGTACATAATCTGACATAACGAATCTACTAGTACATAATAAGATACAAAACTTACGCATTCAGCTTTGTCTTCCTTGCTAACTTTGAATTCTGAGAAACTCCTCTTCAGAAGGTAGATCATCTTCTTTATTGCACATTTCCTCCACAACCATTTTCAAGCAATCTTTCCCTAAATAAAACTCATCATTATTTACATCTTCAACACCAGGGAGAAGATCATCAGCATCATAATCGATTATATTTGAAAATTCATGAAGCTCTTTGCTCAAAATACAAAGAGTCTTGGCCTCTGTGAAATCAAAAAGATCCTAAATATCTGATAGTGTCAAAAATGAATTATTATCTATATTATAAGTAGGCAATGTGATAAGAGATTTATCAGAAGGAGAAAGAGTGTTGGTAGTTCTAGGGCCAATAAATGATGCCCTATTTCGTGCAGGATCAAAATTTGTACAATCATCTGAACTAACGCTCGTATCAATAAAAAAAGTTTCTATATTTACAGTCTTTGACTTTCTAAAATTTTGTACCACTGGAAGAAGAAGCTTCTGAAGTAGAAGGGTCAGCTTTCGAATCGTCAGAAATATTTAACAAACGAAAAAAAAAAAAACAAATGCAGACTAAAACTCTACAAATCTACATTTTTTTATTGTGAATTGGACAATCATCTATAGACTTGAAATCATTATGTAACGTAATGAACATTCTGTCAAGCTTAGTTTTATAGATATGTTTGTCGAGTGCCACTAGGTCCTGATAGTGAATCATGGGAATACTGAACAGAGACTTAAATCTGATATAAATCTCAGAAAATGCTTCTACACCAGAACCCTCAATAATGGAAGGAAGAATAAAAATTAAAGGAGAAAAAAGGAAATTGAAATACTCTACATTATCACTAATACCAAATTCATGAAAAAAAGATAGCAGACTAGAATCGAAATTAGACATTTCAGTATGCACTCGAAAGAGATATCAGAAAATAGAGTATCGGATCTGAGCGTGAGTACAATGAACAGACAAGAAAGGAAACATAAGGCACGCTTGAAAGCGATATCGGAGCAGGCAGTATCAGATTCAGGCGCACGTACGTAAATAGATCATAAACAGAGAAAAGTGTGCGCTTGAAACTGATATCCGACGCAGAAATCAAAAAATTTACGTGAAAATCCGCGCCGGAAATGACCTCTCTATAAAAAAAATCTGCATTGTGGAGGATGTCCAAAAGGACACATGTCGTTGCGTGATTCGTTAGGCCATTTCTGGCCATGCCCGATTCTAAAAAAATGACACCTTGGCCAAAAAAAAATCCAAGAATTCTCGTTCTCGGTTGCCCATTGTAGTTAATAAAGTGAATAAATATTTCGTTAATTGTGAAAAAAGCCTTACGGAATTCCTCCAGGAGTTCAGCTTAATCACAATTCTATGGGTTTTACCTCTCCATTGGGAGGTTTGATCCAAAGCACCAACGAAGTTCACTTTTTGCTATTCTGGGACGTTGTGTAGTGACCAACGATTTATCCAGTCAATAACAACTTCCGCGCTTTACTCACCGGAAAAATTTCGTTTTTAAGCCCAAGTTTTGAATTAAAGGCCTATAATTTTTATAAAATGATTTTGCACTTGGTTGTTTCAGTACTTATAGCTTTTATAAAGTTCCATAACAGTCTCACACAAGGTTGAGTTGTTATAAGATCAGGGGGTCCATCATTTTTAGGTGATGCCGGGAAAACTTCCAAGAAGACGGGAAAATTATCTCCCCTTACCGGAACTTTACACATAACCCCTTGTTTTTCTTAACTGAAAAAAAGAAAACACCATTAGTTAAGAATCATTACGGGTATAATTTCTTTTAATAAAGCAATGTCCAAAAAAAAGCAATTTTTGCAGATCGTAATGTGCTTAATAAAATTATACCAATGAATTTCGCAAATGGTTTTAAAGCTATTACACTACCAAAAAACCATGTTGACGCAACAAAATCAAATTTTTACAATTCTTGAGGCCATTAAATTCAATCTTTAACTGCTTTTAATTTTACGTAGATCATGGAATCACTAAAAAAACGAAATACCGAAAAAAACTAACTTTGCCCAATGCATGAGTACACACCCCCTCCAACAACCCCCCCCCCCCCCATACAATCAACACGGGGCCTGATACCAATAGAAAGTCCTCAATCCAAGGATCCTATTCTAAGCATGTCAATCACAAGCAACACAAGGGAACCTGATGGTGGACAAACCAACCCAACCAAACCTAGATCAAACGGATCTAGCCCCAAGCTATGGATCAATCACAAAGAGGAATGAGGCATCACACCAACAACATCCTGCCACAGATTGTACTATCAAGCATACACTAGTGAGAGCCCAATAGGTATACTGATACTCTCCAAGGCCCATGCACCACTAGTAGTGCACTGTGACATCTCATTGGACACCTCTGCAGCCTATCTGGGCCACGTCATCCAATTCTCCAATGACTCATTGATAGACCCATACAAATCCACCATCTAGTGTTTAGACCTACAACCATTAATTATGACCATGTACACATAAGGGCCCCAATTCCCTTATAGTCACAATTAACTTACGGGTTGTTGGTCTATTGGTCCCTAGCGTGGACACGCTACCCGAGACCAGTCATGGGCATGACAGTGACCCTGAACAAAGTGTTGACATGCAAAGCGTAACCGGAGGTAAACCATATCACCAACCTAAAACTCAACATGACGGCGATGACGATCAATAGAAGTCTGATAGCGCTACTGAACATGCTATAAGTGAGTAGTAGTCTTAGCAATAAGCTCGCGAGCACCGAATAAAAAAGAGGCAATGGTAACAGGTGTATCAACAGGAGGAAGAGGCACCCCTGGCAAAAGTCGAGCATACCCATGAGCCAATAAAAAAGGTGAAACTCCAGTATTGGTACTCACAGAGCTATTATAGATATACTCTGCCAAACATAAATGCTGATCCCAATCCTTCTTGGAAGGAGAAACAAAATGTCGAAGGTAATCCTCAAGGATCCAATTAAGGACCTTAGTGTGCCCATCAGCAGTAGAATAATAAGCAGTGCCCATCAGAAGCTGTACATCCAAAATATGCATAAGCTCTGTCCAGAATGTAGATGTAAACTTACTATCCCGATCAGATAGGATAGTAAATGGCATACCATGCAAGCGAAGAATCCTGATAGAAAAAGACGTGCGCACTGCTCAACTGTAATAGTACTGCGGACCGGTATAAAGTGTGCATGTTTTGAGAACCGATCTACCACCATCATACAAGAGTCATGACCATGGCGGGTATGAGAAAGACCAAGGATAAAGTCCATAGTAATATCTGTCCACTGCCGATGAGGAATGGGCCAACTCTGGAGCAAACCAACGAACTTAGCACGGGAATATTTATTACGGGCACAAAAAGGACAATCACGAATAAGATGGGCTAGCTCAGACTTCATGGATGGCCAATAAAAATTGTCCTTAAAATGTGCATAAGACTTCTGAAAACCAAAATGGCCACCAATAGGAGAAGCATGAGCATCAGGCAACAACTGAGGATGAATGGAAGGAGAATTGGGAATACATAAAGCACCATAGTGGTATAAACAATTATCAACAACAGTATAAATCCGGAACTTCTGAGAGGACGAAAGAGGACAAGAACGATAAACATTAGAAAAGTCAAAACAAGACAAATATGCGGCCGGTAAATCATCAAACCAGGAAGGAACTGAAGCAACAATACTATGTAACAATGCAGGATGACGAGATAAAGCATCAGCTGCCGTGTTTGCCTTGCGTGGATGATACAAGATATCAAAATGAAAAGACCATAAAAATTGTAACCAACGATATTGAAGATCATCAAAATCACGTTGAGAAAAAAGATAATGGAGAGACTGATAACGGAGATAACAGAGTTGAACCTCATCACATTCAACTTTAGACATACGATATGGAGCACGAGAGGGTGGGGTAGCACCAAGAATAAGATCAATATGATGGGTGACATCTCATAATGATGGCAGAGACATAGGTTCTGAAAAGACAACAGAATACCGATGCAATAAGTCAGAAATCACTTGAGGAAGAGGACCCATGGATGGAGCAGGAAGAGCAGCAACTGATGTACTCTGAATGATAAGAAGAGCTGCACCATGAGCCTTTGGTAGGCTATGCATAAATTGCTTCTCAGTAACCAACTAATAGTCACCATGGGAATCAATACCAGAAAGTCAATGATGTTGACCAGCATGTGTAAAAGATAGTGTCTGCTGAGAAAGATCCACAACAATAGTACCAAGTGAAGAAAACCAATCTGCACCAAGAATAATGTCATAGTGCTATAGAGGAATCATGTAGAAATCTACATGTCCAAAGAAGTCACCAATGTTATAGTCCAAGACTTGAAACATCTGAGAGTTGATAAAAGCATGTGAGATAGCAACCTCGACACTGAGAGACTGTGTAGCAAAAGTAGGTGTAGCATGAATCTTGGTGGAAATGTAATCGCTAATAATTGAATGTGTATTGCCAGTATCCACCAAAGCAATATACTCTCACCCCAAAATGCGAACACGTAACTAAATAGAACGAGGACCATGATGCCCAGCCCAAGTAGCCAGATGCCTCTGGCACGGAATTCCGTGAAAACAAGATGTGAAAATATATGATTTTTCCTATTATATGCACCTCTGCATGCAATGTACAAATATGAACATTTTGAAGAGGAATCGGTAGTACGAGTTTCCAATTAGGATTTTCTCGATCTCTTGATATTCCTGTACTCCTTGTCATGTCTTTTGCTGTCTTCATGCAATACAAACAAGGGTGTTTAAAGTTAGCACCATGGAATACATCGAGCATACATTTTAATGTCTTCAGATCTCCTACTACATGCCATTCTATGTTGAAAGTGCCAATTCCAAGAATATTGAGTGGAACTCCCTCCATGTGATTTTTTATGGTGGTAGGATATGACGTTCTATTAAATATCCATGAGAGAATGTCATGGTCTTCTTTCATTACCTATAAGAGAAAAAAAAAACATGATTTAGCCTCATAATGTTAACATAGATAAGATTTGCCAAATGAACTCCATATTAAAATAATTATCCCTATTGATTATGTGAAGGAACTGCTATACCTGAAATGTTGCCAGCCACCATATATCGTTTTCTGATTGAACACTAAAGTTGAGGCCTTCTGAGTCTTTTGAATTTGAAAGTGCTCCATTCATGATCGTAAGGCTGACTCTCTCCATTTTTTGTCCTTTTATAATTTCAGACTCATCTAACTTGAGAACAACTATCACATTATTATTGACATTCTCGTTTGTAATACCATAAAAATTTATGATGAATGTGAGTAGCTGATTAATATCAATAAATAGATTGTTGGAATTCTTATATGTCTTTAAAAAAAAAAAGATGAAATGGTCGTGGGATTGGAATCTTCTTAATACTTACCTGTGCAGATGCCTCCAGTATCATCTTAAACATTGTTGCATATGCTTCTCTAATGATGCTAGAAAAATCACATGCCCCCAGAACCGATGTAGTGTTTCAACTTCATTCATAATGCTATTAGTAACTGAAGCCTTAATTTTTTTTTTTTCATTTTGTTAATGTTTAACATTGATTTCATAGATTTAGAAGTCAAGATAGAACCTAGTGAGTTCCAATGGAAATCTCATCGGCCATGGTTTTCAGCAACCAATGCTAATATGCATTGCAAACATAATATTCATGAAAATGTCAATAGAAATTAGGAGACTCATAGTATTCACAGCAACATAATAAGCAAATCAACAGAAAGTTGAAATGAATAAATAACAAAACTAGTGATTATGAATGAATCAAAAAGTTCGAGCAATATTCAATACCAAATAAGCTATAACTTACTTGAATGCACGGATTTGTCTTTTTCTATAACCTCCTTTAGATGATAGATCACATATATCCTTGTTTACCAATCTTTTCCTCTTGTTGCATCGGACATTTCTGTTGAGCACATCCATATGTTTAACAAGAGACAAATATGACATACGCATGGATCGAAATGTAGTTTTTATCTCATCATTACTAGTTGTATAATGATGCAAAGAAGATTTCAATCTTTGGATCTCCTTCTTGAGCATCTCATTTTTATCCAAACAAGTTTTCAACTTTGTAGATTTTTCTTTGCACTCCTTTGATATTTTCCTTGATTCCTCTTCCAAATAATGTATTCTTTGCATTGAACGTGCATTCCCATAGAGCATCGCAGTAACCCAAAAGGCCATTTTTGCCATTACACATATAAATTATTAACTGACTCACCGAATGAAAGTCTGGATGCTGCAATGAACATGGATCAACAGGATATAATGTTCCTGATGACCATAAATCTACTTTATAGTTATTTTTCTCTCTCCTACATGGCATTTGTTATAGGGCCCTCTTTGGGCCCATATTTTCTCTAATAAAGTTCATGTTAAAGTTCTCTATGTTGGAACTCTGTTTTTTTTTCCACCCCTAATCTATTCGAGAGCCCTCCAACAGAGTGGTATCAGATCCCCCAACACTACTGACATAGCTAAATGCTATAAAAACATTCCATTGAATGGACCCAATGGACTGAAAATAGTTTTAAAAAAACCTGTAAGATTTGCCTATACTAATCTTAAAGCCATTGCCTATAAATGAAAACCTAGAGATGAGTTATTCAAATGGACATGGAAGTCAAAAAAGTCTAATGATTGGAAAACTATTGATTATGAGAAATTATCAAAATGGAATGACTTCCTGATAGAGAACTTTATTGTCAGACTAGGCAACAAAACATGGAGACAAATTTGTGGCATACCTATGGGGTTCTCATGCTCTCCTATATGGTGTAACTACTATCTAACTTATTTGAGATGCATTTTATAAAAAGACTAGCCAAGCTTGGAGCACTCAAATATATGAAAATTTTTAAGTACACCTTTCGATACATTGATGACATATGTTTTATCAATAATCCTGTGATTGTATAGTTTTGGGATAAGAAACAAACCCGATCATAGAAGAATCCATTTTGGATTTACCCTCTAGAATACCTTGAGATTAAATTCAAGGATGTTGAAGATTATACCGTCAACTTCTTAAACATCACTACCAGATTTGATCCAATCACAGGTGCTTTCCATATGTCAATTTATCCACCTTGCATCAAACAGACCTATCTTTAACTCATACAAAAAAGTGATTGTCTCATAGGTTATTGCTGCTATCTATCGTTGTAATGATTAAAATATCCTGATTAAGGAGATTGAAAAACTGAACGCTTTTCAAAAGAATGGCTTCATGAAAGACAAATTATGTAAAGTTGTCACTAACATCGTTAAGAGCAAACAATTTCTCGGGCTCAAGTATTTATTACCTGATGGTGATAGGTTATTTTTGGCAGGCAGTTAGCATCCTCTCTCAAGGGTAACTAACCCCTGAGATTTGATGCTAACTACAGGATGGTTGGTGGGCTCTCTCTCTCTCTCTCTCTCTCTCTCTCTCTCTCTCTCTCTCTCTCTCTCTCTCTCTCTCTCTCTCTCTCATGGACTCCAGGTTATTATAAAAAAATCTCACTATAAGCTCTTTTGTTGACTCCGCCAAGTGCACCAACAAAAACCACTTTTGTAAGTTTAATATGTTGATTTCACACGTGTGGACTGTCCACAACATGTACTTGTGGTCTCCTAAGGTGTGTAGATGCACCAAGATCAAGACTAGATTGAGATTCAAGATCTATCTTTGATTCTATGGCAAAAACACACTACTACATTGATTCAATCACTTCTAACTCTCACTCACACGTGTGGAAAGTGTTCCAAAAGTAATCTAAGCAGAAACAAGCTGCTCTCCTCAGGTAGAGAGAGAAAATCATCAATAGCTCTCGGGTAGAGAGAGAAAGCTAGAAAATCACTTACACTCAAAATTCACTTAATCTCAAAATCAATTAGATCCAAATGAGGAGTACAATGATACTAGTAGATCCACGAGCTACCACTATGCTTAACTATGATTGGACCACACTTTGTCACATCTTAATCCTATTGGACCATTGATCCATGCACCTCTAAGTTCTATTGGACCATTTTCAAGCAAACCTCAGATTCTATTGGACCACACATGGTTCCACCTCTAAATCCTATTGGACCTCTTAAATTTCATCAAACAAAAGCATTACACTTGTCTACACTCTAATTGGCACAAGTTTGGCCTCTTACTCTATTTTGGCTCAATAGTGGCATTACAAGTGAAAATGGATAATTTGCCATCTATGCCAAATTTGACCCTATCAACATCCTACACCTAAATGCTTGACTATGAAATTCTATGAGACCCCTATATCAAACATTTTTATTTACTTTACAATTCTCCACATGTGGGAACATCCTCCACACATGTGAGATTCACTTACAAACTTCTATCATAAGAAATACCAAGCTAGATATTTACCAATTTCTCACACTCCTCAAAAAATAGCTTGAACAGGTACTAGATCACTTGAGAAGTTTGTAAATCTTTTTGAGTGGATACTTTGGTATGCATAAGAAGTGAAGATCAGCCAAGGGATCCATCATAGCAGCACCCTCACCATATCCATGATAAGATCTCTTTGGTAGAGATCTCTTGCCAATGCCTTTGAAGAGTGCTCCACCAATATGCCACTATGATCATGGGCTTCCTCCATGCTTGATGATGATCTTTGCTTTGAAAGTTCCACTTGCATGATGGATGTACCATAAATAGAGAAATCTGAGGCTTCCAAGCCTCATAAGGATCATGGAGATCAAGATCATAAGATGTGAAACAATGATGATTATCAAGATTATGCTTTCTAGCTTGACTAGTCCACATACAGTGAACTACATCCATGATGGATCTAATCTTGATATCAAAGACTATCTTGATCTTTTTTAGGCTAGTTACTCTCTCAAGGATGTAAGTGTCCACTTTGGATGCTTCACTTAATCTCAAGAGGAGTTTACAATTTGCCTCAAAACATGTGAAAACATGATTTTCAAAAAAGTGAGTACCAAGCTCAATCTTGTTCTTACTAGAACCAAGAGCATACTTTTGACAATACAATATTTTGCGTTAAAAAAGTATTGGAAACACATCTAAGTCAATAATGACAAGAAACATGTCCATACCATAAGCATCATACAAAACTAGTATAGCTTTTCTTGAACTTTGAGATTCAAAAAATTCAATGAAGCAAGATAGCATTTCAAGCAAAGGAAGAGAAGCATATATGAATGTGTTGTAGTAGATACAACGTGAAAGATGCCTCTCTTTGCCATGTAAGGTGAGCCATAAAGACTCGGCCATGCGTCTTGAAGATCTTCTTGAAATCATATGAAGAAGAAACTCCTCCTCACACATTGGCCCCATCATAGCTTGAATACCTTCAAAAAAGATAACTTGTGATGCTTCTTGAGAAGCCTTGATCTCGGCCACTTCCAAGATTGAATCTTCATGCAATGTGACATCTCTATTCACAATCACTTTTGAAATAGAGAGTGTAAAGACACTAAAGGCCTCCTTGATGGATGAGTATCCAATCACGATTCATGAGCTTGGATCATCCTTCCTTCTTGTTTCCAAGGGAATATGTGCAAAGCAAGCACTACCAAGTTCACTAAGGTGATCAACCTTAGGCTTCATCTTGAATAAAACTTCATATGGTGCTATTACTTCAAGAGCTCCAATACTCCTCAAAGCTTTGATCTTCAATGAGAATTTCTTCTCAACATATGCTTTGAATAATAAGGAATAATCATACACCATAATACTTGAAGAGAGAAGATATGTGCATCTTGTGTGATCATCCTCCTTTGAAATATTGGACATATAAGAAACATCAAGAGAGTTTGGACTCTCACTTGGATCCAATTTGTAGATGCTTCGAATCTTGATCCATATGCAAGGATCTCACCATCCTTCTTGATCACACAATTGTCAATATTGAAATTGACATCAAAGCTACTATCAAGAAGTTGGCCAGCAGTTAAGATGTTCTTTGTAAGCTTTGGGACAAAAAGAACATTGTTGAGAAAGAGATCTTTGGAAGATGCAAGCTTCAAGGGAATAATCCCTACTCCTTCAATATTGCACTCATGCTTATTTGCAATGTATATGGTGTTCTGGACTCCATCATAAGGCATAATAGATGAAAAAAAGTGCTTGGAGCCACACATATGTGAAGATGCTCCACTAAGTCATCCTTGTTGAAGGTGGAAGAGGAGAAGCTTGATGCCATAAGAGAGCCTTCTCGATCACTTGCAATATAGTCTTCTTTCTCATTGGTGATGTTGACTTGATTGCGTTGATTCTTCTTCTTGAAGCAATTGGTGGCATAATGGCCTTTCTTGCCACAATAAAAGCACTTGATCTTCTTCTTCTTGAGATTTGAATTAGAAGCATGAGAGATATCCTCCTCCTCTCCATCTTGGTCTTTGACATTGTCATTAGAGAAGTGATGATGTTGCTTCTTACTCCTCTCTTTGTGCTTAGCAAATAGAACTTTGCCATCATCATGATTGAGTGATAGCTTGTCCATCCTCAAGAGTTTGTACTCTTGTCTTGATTCTTCAAAAATAAGCACACTTTGAAGGGCCTCCAAACTTCGTAGCTCCTCCTTAATGGCATAGGATTGGACAAAGTTGTCATATTCATCTCTCAAGCCATTGAGAATGACTTGGACTAGCTCACTTTGATTGATTGAGTCACCAATACATGCAAGCTCCCCATGAATATCCTTGACTCTCAAAACATAATTAGATGCACTCTCATCACTCTTTTGACTACTTTTGAAGATTTGATTTCTAAGAGTGAGGAGCCTAGAGGTGTTCTTAGCCTCATAGATGGACTTGAGACAATCCCAAGCTTCCTTGGATGTAGAACAATCACCAATCTCCCTCAATATCTCATTAGAGACATTCATCTTAATGTAGTGGAGAGCCAACCTAGCTCTCTTCTTGTATTTTTGGACTTCTTGAAGGACTTGAGGCTCCTCCTCAATCCCAAGTACAATCTCCATCACATCTTGGAGTATCAAGATGGACTCCATCCTCAACTTCCATATTGAATAATTGGAAGTAGACAATCTCTCACTTGGTTGCAACAAGTATGAACTCATTGAAGTCATGTAAAGTGGAGATAAATAAAAGTTATGAACAAAAAATGTTGCTTCTCTCTCACTATAGGATCCAGGTGTGCTACCATCTCCTATGCAAGATCTTGCAACAAACTGTGAGATGATTCTCACTAGCTATTTCAATCTCTCCAAAACTAGATCTACTTCACATCAAATGATGGAGTATGGGCAAAGTTAGGATCAAACACTCTTAGCATGTGTGAAATACACTAAGAAACCAAATTTGACTCAAATACAATGATATTGCATGAAACAAAATGTCTAAGATCTCAGAACAGTGCTAGATCGCATATAGATGAGATTGGTAAGCAATCAACTGTGATTTTGGATCAAACAAGCAATCTCTTGATCATACCAAATGTGTTCACCCAGGTCTAGGTGCCCTACCTAACCCTCTTCAAAAGCTTATAACTTTTGTTCGGCACAACCAAAACTGATTGCATCAGAAACTAAACAAAAATAGCTTCAAAACAAGCTATCTAGCAAAATTTTTGGATCAACCTTGAAAGAGAACTCCCAAACTAAAATTGGATGTTCCTCACATGTGTCTGAGCACATGATTCCGTACAGTACCAGGTCAGACCTAGTCAATGCCCTATTGATCTCTTTTGATCGAAAATTGGACAAGATAGCTAGGAAAATGGATTTTGGCAATTTCTAGCTCAAGATTGATGAATAGTTTTCACTCAAATGGATCAAAATGCATGGTAATCTTAGGTAGGCTCTAATACCATGTTGATTTCAGACGTGTGGACTGTCCACAACATGTACTTGTGATCTCCTAAGGTGTGTAGATGCACCAAGATCAAGACTAGATGGAGATTCAGGATCTATCTTTGATTCTATGGCAAAAACACACTACTACATGCATTCAATCACTTCCAACTCTCACTCACACGTGTGGGAAGTGTTCCAAAAGTAATCTAAGTAAAAACAGGCTGCTCTCCTCAGGTAGAGAGAGAAAGCTAAAAAATCACTTACACTCAAAATCCACTCAATCTCAAAATCAATTAGATCCAAATGAGGAGTACAATGATTGTACCATATTTTGGCACCTCTTAATCCTATTGGACCATTGATCCATGTACCTTTAAATTCTATTGGACCATTTTCAAGCAAACCTCAAATTCTATTGGACCACTCATGGTTCCACCTCTAAATCCTATTGGACCTCTTAAACTTCATCAAACAAAAGCATTACACTTGTCTACACTCTAATTGGCACAAGTTTGGCCTCCTACTCTATTTTGGCTCAATAGTGGCATTACAAGTGGAAATGGATAATTTGCCATCTATGCCAAATTTGACCCTATCAACATCCTACACCTAAATGCTTGACTATGAAATTCTATGAGACCCCTATATCAAACATTTTTATTTACTTTACAATTCTCCACACGTGGGAACATCCTCCACACATGTGAGATTCACTTACAAACTTCTATCATAAAAAATACCAAGCTAGATTTTTGCCAATTTCTCACAATAAACTTGTGAGAAGAACTATATGCTAATTAATCTATTGAAAGTTTATATCTTACATACCTAAGTTGCACCTAAAGCTTCATAATTCAACGGTTAAGACTTGTTGGAAATGGTGAACTCATGCAACCATTCCTTGGCATTCCCCAAAGTGACCGACAAAGCAACCATTCCCGAAAGGGACAACATATCGGGACTCGCCGACATATCGGACCCCCTACCAAAAATTGCAGTGCTGAAAAAGATTATCGGACATGGCTGGACTATTGACCTCCGAATGACGAGCGTGAAGCTATCAAGCTGTCATGCTCGTCTGCCAAAAGGCAATGTTACTGAAGAGACAGTTAACTAGAGATTAGTCTTGTAATTCTCTGTTTAGCTATGTTGAAAACTCCACATATTGAAAGTATACAATAAGAAAGTGCAGACTATTAGGTCTGACAATGGAGGTGAATACAAAAGCAAGGAGTTCTCAAACTTATGCCAAGAACGAGGAATCGAACATCAATTCACACCTACTTATACACCACAGTACAATGGTGTAGCAGAAAGAAGAAACATGACACTTGTCGAAGGAGCCAGATGCATGATGGCACAGGCTCAGTTGTTGAGCCAATTTTGGGTAGAGGCAATTGTTGCAGCTGTACACCTGCAGAACAAATTGACAACAACAACCCTGGAATGAAGAAATTCCAAGTACTTTTGTTTTGAGAATGAAAGCATTGAATGATGAGTTAGCTTGCATAGATGAAAGCATTAAGGAAGGAGAGCTTATTCAAGTGATTCTTAATGGCTTGTTGGATGCTCATGCTAACATTGTTCAAAGTATTGCTATTCAAAAGACTTTGCCAAGTTTGATGGATCTTCAAGAGATCTTGATCAATGAGGAATATAGGCTTCAATTAAGAGGTGGATCTACATCAACACTTCAAGAGGATGCTATGTTCACAAAGGGCAAATTCAAGGGCAAAACCAAACGTAAGTGGTCTAAAGGACAAGATCACGTGGATTCTTCTTCAAGTGCAAAAATAAGGATAGATCAAAGCTCAAGTGATTCTATTGTGGCATTAAAGGACACTTTGCAAGTGAGTGCTACAAGAAGAAGAGATATCAAGGAGACAAGCAAGGTAATCTTACTTTTGATGAGGATGGTTTGGATATTCAAGATGCAAATGATGATGCTTTTGTGATGTCTTCATGTACATATGAAGATGACAAGAGGGTGATCTACACGACCAATGATGGTGAGTGTGCAATCAAAGGGATTGGCACAATTCCTATTTCTCTCTCTACAAATAGAAATGTTCATTTGGAGGATGTCTTGTTTATTCCATCTATTACCAAGAATTTACTTAGTGTGAGCCAAATGCTAAGTAAAGGCCTCAAGGTGGAGTTTGATGGAGATGCTTGTTTGATCAAAAAGAAGGATGTCTTGATTGGAAAAGGTAAAAGACAAGGGAAGTTCTTCAAACTAGATGCTTGTGTTATTGCTAACCAAGTTGGATGTGTTGCAAGGGAGCAAATTTCTATTCAAGAGGTTTGGCACAAAAGGATGAGACACCTCAACTTCAAGTCATTGGAGGTAATGGCAAGGAAGAAGGTTGTGATTGGTCTTCCAAGTTCCTTAAGTGATGTCAAACATGTTTGTGAGTCTTGTGCTTTGTCTAAGTCACATAGACTACCTTATACTAGATCTATTTCTAGATCTACAAAGCCTTTTCAACTTGTACATTCAGATATTCATGGATTTACTACAAATAGCAATAGTGGAGCTAAGATGTATGTAACATTTATTGATGATTCTAGTAGATTTTGTTGGATTTATCTACTAAAGAGCAAGGATGAAGTGTATGATGTCTTTGTCAAGTTCAAGAATGCAAGGGAGAACCAATTTTCCACAAAGATCAAGTGCTTGAGAGGTGACAATGGTGGTGAGTACATATCTAACAAGTTCAAGTCCTTTTGTGATGAGCATGGGATCAAGAGGGAGTATACAACATCAAGGACCCCACAACAAAATGGAGTGGCTGAAAGGAAGAATAGGACTTTATGTGAAAGTGCTAAAGCTATGAGGTTAAGTGCTAATCTTGACAAACCATTTGGGATCAAGCTTTGTTGTGTGCCAATTTCTTGTGCAATAGGTGGCCGAATGCTATTTTGGATGGAAGGACACCTTTTGAGATGCTATTCAAGAGGAGGCCGAGTGTCAACTTTCTAAGAACCTTTGGATGCAGATGCTATGTCAACATTACTCTTGATGATAGGACCAAGGAGGATCCATCTTCAAGAAGAGGTATTTTTGTTGGATATAGTGAGGTGAGTAAAGCCTACAAGGTTTACACTCCTTCTACTAACAAAGTGATTGTTGGTAGAGATGTCATTTTTGATGAGGGGAACATTCCAAAGGCATCTTCAAGCATGATTGATGGTAGAGTGGATGGATCTAACATTCTTGATGTTGATGAGAAGGCCTACTTTGGATGGTGGTGATGATGGACCTTCATCAAGTCAAAAGCCAAGGAGAACATCAAGAGAAAGACAAGTACATTCAAGGCTCACATATGATCAAAAGGGTAAGCAAGTAGTTTCTAAAAATTATGTTGCTTTGCTAACCTCTTTGGATGACCCTACAACTGTAGATCAAGCAAGGAAAGAAGAGGAGTGGATCCAAGCAATGGATCTTGAGTATCAAGCTCTTATGAAGAGTGGAACATCTTTTGGAGGATCTTCTTGTGTACATGGAGCTATGCAAGTGGATGGATGTTATCTTGCTGTAAAGTCAAGTATTGGATCTGGAAAACAAAGTTTGTTCAATGACTTTGATGGTCAAGTTGAAGATCAAGAGGTTGATCTCAAAGTGCTTCAACTAGTCAAAATGGAAGTTGGCAATTTGGAGCTAGTCAAGAGCATCAAAGGAGAGGTAATTGGAAAAGGTGTTATGGATCTGTTTTTGCAGCATATTGAAGAATCAATTAAGGTCAAAGGAGCATCAAGGAAGTGTTGTTCAAGTTTACTTTACTTGTTCTATCTCATGTTTGAGCAATTTCATGTGGATGTGTGCAAATTGTCAAGATATGGTAAAACTAGCTACATTGGTGAGCAATGTTTTGATGTTGGATTTGTACTAGCATTCTTGGCTGATTTTGCTGATGGAAATGAAGCTATTGGAGTTTCATTATGTCACTCATCCATGGCTAAGTCATCAAGGTATGATGGTATCTTGAGGCAAGATGGAGATGGAAGCTCATTCATGGAGTATCATGGTGGATACATGGCAACAAAGGACAAAGGAGGAGACATGCAAGCAAAAGTTGATCACTCACATTTATTGTTTGTTTGCTGTATTTTTCCAGAGAGTTCAGAGTGGGAAGCATAGTGGAATCATTTCATTTACATTCTATTTGATTCTTCATGTTCTAGTCACATTTTTACATGTAAAATTGATGTAAGAAATAGTGAAGCATCCCAAGTGGACACTATTCTCTATATCAATTATGGTTGTTTCTATTTTGAGAATTACATGATCATTGAAAGGAGATATATTCTTAGGAAGAATATCATTCTTATAATGGATCAAAGTTCTATTGTCAAAAACTATGCTAGGAGCAAGCATCTTGAGATACAATATCATTTTGTGAGGGAGCAAGTCATTGCAAGGGAGGTGGAGCTTCAACATGTGTTTTCAAGGGAATGCGTAGCTGATATCTTCACCAAAGCATTCGAAAAAGACTTGTTCATGAAGCATAGGACTTCCCTTGGAGTGTTATCAAAGTCTATGCTAAAACTAGTTGAAGAGGGAGTGTGAAAGATTCAACTAGTTTCATCACATTTTGCTATATTTCCATATTTGGCATATTGAGGCCAAAACTTGTTTTAGACTTAGAGATTGACTTTTCAAAGTTCATTAGTCTAAATTTAATTTGAATAAACACTTTTTGAAAGTGTGGAAAAGTTAGAATGCGAGTTTGAGTAGATTCAAATTTGAATAGGTGGGTACATTGAATCTAGACCCAAAATTAGTAGAGCTAGCATTTTGGTGGGAAAGCCAAGTGGTCACAATTTTTCATCCTATTAACTACACTTGAAAAAATCAATGACAATCTAGCATCTACACAAAGTAGATTGTACTTGAATCAATCTGAACTTAAATGACACAGGTTGGGTGCCCTACCATGGTCTAAAAATTAGATCAATACTACAAAAATGATGCTTTTCTTCCTAGGAATGACATGCATGTGAAAGTCCTCTTCAAGCTCTTGATTCTAGACTATTCTCAACACTCAATCTAGCAACACATACTAAATTGGTACCAACTCAAAGCTTTGGATCATTCATAGTTTCTAAGCATCACTCAGTGAAAGGAACATATTTGATCTAAAACCATATGACAATTGATTAGAATCAAAGTACTAACCTTGAGATCCAGTCGAGTCTATGAAATGCTTCAAAAAAACCACTAAGAACATGCCAAAGAGCTAATTGCTTGGATATAGATCTAATAGCACTTAGAATCAGAGGTTATGAACCTCGTTTGGATCTCTAATCATGAATCAAGCATCAAGGATTGCACTTATATTGATTTGCTAGAATTCTACAAAACAAATTTAGCTATTTGCATCTAACTTGTCAATTGCCTTTGAACAACACAATCAAACTAGAATTTTTTGATCCCCATGGCCTCTCACACATGTGGAAAGTAAAATACTATTATCAGTTTCAGTTCTACCCAAAAGACCCAAAAAACATCATATTAATCAAGCATGTATTCCATTACAAGGGCAAAATCACCAAAATCAACATCAATCTTGATCTCCAAAAAGTGTAGGTACAAATGAGCTCCAAATCCATATCTAATGAGCTTAGATCTTGGAGTTAGGATTATCCTTAGTTAGATATAGACCTAACCCTACCATCAAAGCCCCTAATCTAGGAATCACACCCACTTGGTGGTTGGATTAGGTGTGTCACATGCATTGTCACCAAAATCCCTCTAAATTAGCCTACAATTTAGGACCTTGATTTTGGGTCTCAATTCGGCCACCTCTAAGCATGTGAATGGATTTACATAACCTTTACATTAGTACCTAACTATGTACAAGAGTATGTGAAATTTGGCCATCCGCAATGGTGCCACTTGACAATAAACTATTAGCTACTGAAATCGTGAACATTGATCGTGAATATTGTGAATACTCGTGAATACTGATCATGAATATTGTGAATACATGGAAACTATCAGCTTTGATACCAATCTGTTGACACTTAGATGTTGATGCCAACTGATAAAACAAAATTGTTATTAACAGGATCATGGATTACTTAGAGAACGGAGATTGCGAGTTGTTCTTTTGTGTTGAATAAGATTATCAGTGTAGGAGTCTTAGATTGCCATAAAAGAGAGATCGTAGAAACGATTAGGCGTCTGAGACAGCCATGCAATCCTCTATTGCTGATAACTTGATATGAAGAGAATGTAGAAATAAGTTAGGTATCAGAGACAACCATATATTTCTCTAATAATGATGTTTGCATAAGAGGAATGAGAGCTAGTTTCATTCAACAAGAATGCAAAGATGTAGAACAGTAGCGAATCTGTATAATAATGTCATAAAACAACAATCAGATCATAGCACAATTGTGTTGATAAGCGCATGATCCTACTTACAGACTCAAATCGATTGCTAAAGTTCTGAGTATCTCTCTCTCTCTCTCTCTCTCTAATCACTAACTCTGGGGAGCCAGCTACTGAAAGACCAATTTTGGTCGTAGATCTATCTCTTTGATCTTCATCCATGATTTATTCAATCGCTCATTTACATATATAACAACTGGAAGATCTTGCATTATTCTGTCTTTACATTTACAATATCACTTTTAAGTGACTAATTAGAACAGTTGTTATTGGAGCGTGAAGATGTAGTCTGTACTTAAAATCTTGTGTATTTCTGTAGAGTGTCACATTTTTTTGCATTTTTCGCGAGGTAGTGTCACATTTATGGAAGTGTTTGAAATGGCCTAAAAAACGACTCAACACAAAGTGTCGCAAAACACTTAGTTGTTCAAGATGACCCGAAGGTGGAAAGGCGACAATGTCGGGTTTTTTGCCTGTCAGAAATTGCGAGGAAAACTGCAGATTGTAGCGACAATCAATCTAAAATGCAAACTGTTGAAAAATAGTTCATATTCTGTAGGTTTCATTTGAGAAAGTAAAATTGAGAGAAGGAATAACGACTGTTGAGATGAGTAGGAGTTAGATTTAAATTTCAATACTCCCCCTTAAGCTTATTGCTACAAATCTAAACTGCAATTGAGATTTATCATATCTACTGAAGTAGAATGTTTGTCTCTAGACAATGTATTTGTCAAAATATCAACCAACATATTGTCTGTATGATAGTAACTTAGTGCAACATCTTTATTTTGAACTTTCTCGTTAAGGAAATGGAACTGAACTTCCATATGCTTAGTTCTATTATGAGTTCGTGGGTTCAGAGGTAGAGCTATGTAGCTCTGATTGTCACACTGGAGTATTGTTGGACCTATGGGAATTGCAGATCCTGTAGTAGCCTTCTTAGCCAAATCATCTCCTTCACTGCTAATGTAGCTGCAACATATTCAGATTCTGTAGAGGACAATGAAATGTATTTCTGCTTTTTGCTATTCCATAAAATGGGTCATCTTGCTGCCGGTCTAGCTATTGAACCGTTTACGTATCCCCATAGCTCCTTCTTGATTAAGATCATCCTCAGCTTGAATTTCCACATGTGAAAATCATCTCCGTTGAACTTGTTGATCAGGCGGATCTTTGAGGTTGAACTTTCCTTTAAAATCGAGGAACAAAGATAGAACACAAACAGAATGAACTAGCTCTATAGAACAAGAACGTATTAAATTCTATTATAAATCCTAAACTCTAGTAATACAATAAACCAGGGCTCTGATACCACTTTGTTGGTTCGTGAAATGAAAATTATCAGTTCTGATACCAATCTGTTGATGCCAACTGATAAAACAATCGTGGATTACTTAGAGAACGGAGATTGCGAGTTGTTCTTTTGTGTTGAATAAGATTATTAGTGTAGGAGCCTGATAATGATGTTTGTGTAAGAGGAATGAGAGTTAGTTTCATTCAACAAGAATGCAAAGATGTATAACAGTAGCGAATCTGTATAATAATGTTGTAAAACAACAATCTGTTGAATTTCACACGTGTGGATTGTCCACAACATGTACTTGTGATCTCCTAAGGTGTGTAGATGCACCAAGATCAAGACTAGATTGAGATTCAAGATCTATCTTTGATTCTATGGCAAAAACACACTACTACATGCATTAAATCACTTCCAACTCTCACTCACACATGTGGGAAGTGTTCCAAAAGTATTCTAAGTAAAAACAAGCTGCTTTCCTCGGGTAGAGAGAGAAAAAATCATCATGAGCGCTCGGGTAGAGAGAGAAAGCTAGAAATTCAATGACACTCAAAATCCACTCAATCTCAAAATCAATTAGATCCAAAATGAGGAGTACAATGATACTAGTAGATTCATGAGCTACCACTATGCTTAACTATGATTGGATCACACTTTGCCACCTCTTAATCCTATTGGACCATTGATCCATGCACCTTTAAATTCTATTGGACTATATTCAAGCACACCTCAAACTCCTATTGGACCACACATGGTTCCACCTCTAAATCCTATTGGACCTCTTAAACTTCATCAAACAAAAGCATTAAACTTGCCTACACTCTAATTGGCACAAGTTTGGCCTCCTACTCTATTTTGGCTCAATAATGGCATTACAAGTGGAAATGGATAATTTGCCATCTATGCCAAATTTGACCCGATCAACATCCTACACCTAAATGCTTGACTATGAAATTCTATGAGACCCCTATATCAAACATCTTTATTTACTTTACAATTCTCCACACGTGGTAACATCCTCCACACATGTGAGATTCACTTACAAACTTCTAACATAAAAAATACCAAGCTAGATTTTTGCCAATTTCTCACACTCCTCAAAAAATAGCTTGGAAAGGTACTAGATCACTTGAGAAGTTTGTAAATATTTTTGAGTGGATCCTTTGGTATGCATAAGAAGTGAAGATCAGCCAAGGGATCCATCATAGCAGCACCCTCACCATATCCATGATAAGATCTCTTTGATAGAGATCTCTTGCCAATGCCTTTGAAGAGTGCTCCACCAATATGCCACTATGATCATGGGCTTCCTCCATGCTTGATGATGATCTTTGCTTTGAAAGTTCCACTTGCATGATGGATGCACCATAAATAGAGAAATCTGAGGCTTCCAAGCCTCATAAGGATCATGGAGATCAAGATCATAAGATGTGAAACAATGATGATTATCAAGATTATGCTTTCTAGCTTGACTAGTCCACATACAATGAACTATATCCATGATGGATCTAATCTTGATATCAAAGACTATCTTGATCTTTTTTAGGCTAGTTACTTTCTCAAGGATGTAAGTGTCCACTTTGGATGCTTCACTTAATCTCAAGAGGAGTTTACAATTTGCCTCAAAACATGTGAAAACATGATTTTAAAAAAAGTGATACCAAGCTCAATCTTGTTCTTACTAGAACCAAGAGCATATTTTTGACAATACAATATCTTGCTTTAAAAAAGTATTGGAAACACATCTAAGTCAATAATGACAAGAAACATGTCCATACCATAAGCATCATACAAAACTAGTATAGCTTTTCTTGAACTTTGAGATCCAAAAAATTCAATGAAGCAAGATAGCATCTCAAGCAAAGGAAGAGAAGCAAAGATGAATGTGTTGTAGTAGATACAACATGAAAGATGCCTCTCTTTGCCATGTAAGGTGAGCCATAAAGACTCGACCGTGCATCTTGAAGATCTTCTTGAAATCATATGAAGAAGAAACTCCTCCTCACACCTTGGCCCCATCATAACTTGAATACCTTTAAAAAAGATAACTTGTGATGCTTCTTGAGAAGCCTTGATCTCGGCCACTTCCAAGATTAAATATTCATGCAATGTGATATCTCTATTCACAATCACTTTTGAAATAGAGAGTGTAAAGACACTAAAGGCCTCCTTGATGGATGAGTATCCAATCATGATCCATAAGCTTGGATCATCCTTCATTCTTGTTTCCAAGGCAATATGTGCAAAGCAAGCACTACCAAGTTCACTAAGGTGATCAACCTTAGGCTTCATCTTGAATAAAACTTCATATGGTGCTATTTTTTCAAGAGCTCCAATACTCCTCAAATCTTTGATCTTCAATGAGAATTTCTTCTCAACATATGCTTTGAATAATAAGAAATAATCATACACCATAATACTTGAAGAGAGAAGATATGTGCATATTGTGTGATCATCCTCCTTTGAAATATTGGACATATAAGAAACATCAAGAGAGTTTGCACTCTCACTTGGATCCAATTTGTAGATGCCTTCAAATCTTGATCCATTTGCAAGGATCTCACCATCCTTCTTGATCACACAATTGTCAATATTGAATTTGACATCAAAGCCACTATCAAAAAGTTGGCCAACACTTAAGATGTTCTTTGTAAGCTTTGGGACAAAAAGAACATTGTTGAGAAAGAGATCTTTGGAAGATGCAAGCTTCAAGGGAATAATCCCTACTCCTTCAATATTGCACTCATGCTTACATGCAATGTATATGGTCTTCTTGACTCCATCATAAGGCATAATAGATGGAAAAGAGTGCTTGGAGCCACACATATGTGAAGATGCTCCACTATCAATATACCATGAGTCATTCTTGTTGAAGGTGGAAGAGGAGAAGCTTGATTGCATAAGAGAGTCTTCTCCATCACTTGCAATATAGTCTTCTTTCTCATTGGTGATGTTGGCTTGATTGAGTTGATTTTTCTTCTTGAAGCAATTGGTGGCATAATGGACTTTCTTGCCACAATAAAAGCACTTGATCTTCTTCTTCTTGAGATTTGAATTAGAAGCATGAGAGATATCCTCCTCCTCTCCATATTGGTCTTTAGCTTTGTCATTAGAGAAGTGATGATGTTGCTTCTTACTCCTCTCTTTGTGCTTGGCAAATAGAACTTTGCCATCATCATGATTGAGTGATAGCTTGTCCATCCTCAAGAGTTTGTACTCTTGTCTTGATTCTTCAGAAATAAGCACACTTTGAAGGGCCTCCAAACTTTGTAGCTCCTCCTTAATGGCATAGGATTGGACAAGGTTGTCATATTCATCTCTCAAGCCATTGAGAATGACTTGGACTAGCTCACTTTGATTGATTGAGTCACCAATACATGCAAGCTCCCTATGAAAATCCTTGACTCTCAAAACATAATTAGATGCACTCTCATCAGTCTTTTGACTACTTTGGAAGATTTGATTTGTAAGAGTGAGGAGCCTAGAGGTGTTCTTAGCCTCATAGATGGACTTGAGACAATCCCAAGCTTCCTTGGATGTAGAACAATCACCAATCTCCCTCAATATCTCATTAGAGACATTCATCTTAATGTAGTGGAGAGCCATCCTAGCTCTCTTCTTGTATTTTTGTACTTCTTGAAGGACTTGAGGCTCCTCCTCAATCCCAAGTACAATGTCCATCACATCTTGGAGTATCAAGATGGACTCCATCCTCAACTTCCATATTGAATAATTGGAAGTAGACAATCTCTCACTTGGTTGCAACAAGTATGAACTCATTGAAGTCATGTAAAGTGGAGATAAATAAAAGTGATGAACAAAAAATGTTGCTTCTCTCTCACTATAGGATCCAATAATGGTGTGCTACCATCTCCTATGCAAGATCTTGCAACAAACTGTGAGATGATTCTCACTAGCTATTTCAATCTCTCCAAAACTAGATCTACCTCACATCAAATGATGGAGTATGGGCAAAGTTAGGATCAAACACTCTTAGCACGTGTGAAATACACTAAGAAATCAAATTTGACTCAAATACAATGATATTGCATGAACCAAAATGGCTAAGATCTCATAACAGTGCCTAGATCACATATAGATGAGATTGATAAGCATTCAACTGTGATTTTGGATCAAACAAGCAATCTCTTGACCAAACCAAATGTGTCCACCCAGGTGTAGGTGACCTACCTAACCCTCTTCAAAAGCTTATAACTTTTGATTGGCACAATCAAATGGAATGAAGCTGATTGCATCAGAAACTAGACAAAAATAGCTTTAAAACAAGCTATCTAGCAAGATTTTTGGATCAACCATGAAAGGGAACTCCCAAGCTGAAATTGGATGTTCCTCACACATGTCTGAGCACCTGATTCCGTACAGTACCAGGTCAGACCCAATCAATGTCCTCTTCATCTCTTTTGATCCAAAATTGGACAAGATAGCTAGGAAAATGGACCTTGACAATTTCTAGCTCAACATTGATGAATAGTTTTCACTCAAATGGATCAAAATGCATGGTAACCTTAGGCAGGCTCTGATACCATGTTGAATTTCACACGTGTGGATTGTCCACAACATGTACTTGTGATCTCCTAAGGTGTGTAGATGCACCAATATCAAGACTAGATTGAGATTCAAGATCTATCTTTGATTCTATGGCAAAAACACACTACTACATGCACTCAATCACTTCCAACTCTCACTCACACGTGTGGGAAGTGTTCCAAAAGTATTCTAAGTAAAAACAAGCTGCTCTCCTCGGGTAGAGAGAGAAAAAATCATCATGAGCTCTCGGGTAGAGAGAGAAAGCTAGAAATTCAATGACACTCAAAATCCACTCAATCTCAAAATCAATTAGATCCAAAATGAGGAGTACAATGATACTAGTAGATTCATGAGCTACCACTATGCTTAACTATGATTGGATCACACTTTGCCGCCTCTTAATCCTATTGGACCATTGATCCATGCACCTCTAAATTCTATTGGACTATATTCAAGCACACCTCAAATTCCTATTGGACCACACATGGTTCCACCTCTAAATCCTATTGGACCTCTTAAACTTCATCAAACAAAAGCATTACACTTGTCTACACTCTAATTGGCACAAGTTTGGCCTCCTACTCTATTTTGGCTCAATAGTGGCATTACAAGTGAAAATGGATGATTTGCCATCTATGCCAAATTTGACCCTATCAACATCCTACACCTAAATGCTTGACTATGAAATTCTATGAGACCCCTATATCAAACATTTTTATTTACTTTACAATTCTCCACACGTGGGAACATCCTCCACACATGTGAGATTCACTTACAAATTTCTATCATAAAAAATACCAAGCTAGATTTTTGCCAATTTCTCACACAATCAGATCACAATACAATTGCGCTGAAAAGCACATGATCCTATTTACAGACTCAAATCCATTGCTAAAGTTCTGAGTCTCTCTCTCTCTCTCTCTCTCTCTCACACACACACACACACACACACACACACACACACACACACACACACACACACACACACACACACACATATCACTACCTGATGCTATTGTATACAAAAGCAAAAAATCAGTCATTTGTATGCTCATCTTATTATTATTTTCACAATGACTATGGTATAGATTACTAAGCTACATATTTATCCTATAGCTTTTTTTGACCTCAAAGATTGATGGTAGTTTTCACTTTCATCTAATCGATATTAGATTGAAAAGCAGAGGCGAGCAAGAGTCTTTTTTAGGACAACTTTGTTTGGTTACTTGTTGTCTATTACAACGAAATAATAATCATCAAAAAATCTTATCATGTCAAATTTTTTCATGTGAACTCAATAACAACGTGGTATTTAGCAATTTTAGATTTACAAGTCCAAACTCATTTTCTAAATGACAAAAAGACGAAAGTTGTATCGTAGAAGATTGAAGTTTCTAGTGTTTGTATTGAACTTTGTTATTATCTATTGAAGTTTCGAATGTATGTATTTGAGATATTATTGTGATATTATATCACAAAGGCCTTGCCATAATGCTGAAATTGTTGCATTAACTAAAAAAAACATCATCACAATCCATAAAACATTTGCCTATAAAAGTTAAGAACAACCATCAACATTTTAGCAAGCTATTCTTCTATAAGAAGTTAAAATACAACAATATGACATGGCAAGGCCTTTGTGGTACAATACCACATTGTTCTTGTTTATTTTCAATCTTAACGTCACCTAGTTGTTGGAGCCTTGTAGTCTTGAAAGACTTAACATTTCTGTTCAAAAGAGTGATGTGCGTGTTACGAGTGTAGTCACCAATGAATAACACAATATACCCTGATCCTCCAAACAAGTTAACTTCCATGGGTCCACATATGCTGGTGTGTATAGTACAAGTGGCTAATATGCTTATAGAATACATTTATGAAAAATGGTTGTTTTCCATAGATGTAGGCATAACATATTTCAAGCTCCTCTTGTGTATCGTAATCAATGCCTCTTAAGCATGGTACCTGTGACTCATCTCTCAAGTTCCCACCCACCCTAAGGTGCTCCCTCGCATCTTGGAGGCACATTGCCATTTGAGCCCTACCTAACATGGGCCACACATTTAATTGGATGTGTGGTCCACAATTAGTTTCAGCCCAACCTCATGTATTGGGCATCCCTAATGCTGCCACATGGCAAATTCAAAACTTTGAATTACATGCAAAAATTTCTATTTGCTTCATAGTCATATATATCTAAAAGCACACAGAACTACTGATGGGTAAGTATGAAGTGCTCTCACTTGTCCAAATGCCTACAATCTTGGTCTATACATCTGAATCAACTCATCCACACAACCTTGCATATTCATTTGTACAACCCTATGATCTTGGTCGGCACAACACATGGCCTTATTCGAATGTCACTATGACCTTGGTCTATACCACCACGGCTTTTCGTACATATCATATGCGTAATTTTTTGGCAATCAACACTTGTTGCCACATGGCAAGGACACAATCTGCCCAATCCCAAAATCTTCAGACGCACGAATGCATGCCTCACATGTGTGAAAGTACTCTCATAGGTGCACCATCTCTTGATGCCAAAGAAGATGCATCTTGACATGTGCGCCTTGGGAAGAAAGAAACTTTGGATGCCAAGGTAACCAACTCAGCCAACCCAATGGATGATGTCAAAAGACAATGGAGAAATTTTATGTCCTTCCTTGCAAGATCACATCTCCTCCATTCCATCAATTTGTTGTTTAGTCGATTGACTGCAAAATTGCATTTTTCATGCATGAACGAGATAGTTAAATAGCCACAACACCCTCAAGAGAGTAAAGACAGATCTATGAAATTTAAAAGTAACCAAAAAAACAGGGAAATGAAGTACTATCAAGCCCAAAGGGACATCCATTTGAGATTTTAAATGAACATTTTCTTTGTCATCACTTTGTCAAAAGTAGGAGAGCTCACAGTCACACTAGACTTAGACAACCATGACACTAATCTTCTATTCATGAGACAATCAAGGTGTTCCAATAGAATAAAATACATATATAAATCAGTAGACGGTATCAGCAGCTTTTCTGATGCCAAGCAAGACTGATCAGTCTTCAAGTCTGCAATCTGCCTCAAAAGAATTTACTCTGCCTATCCCAAACGTAGAAGTTGTCAGGTCTTGAGAATGGCATAACAGTCTTATGCCCCTGCTGCCAAGAATGGCTTAGCTCCTAAGCTTCTCATTCATCTTCCAGGTACATCTTTCAAACGCGTATCAGAGTGTATGTTCCTGCCCCTAACTGCATGCCCAAAATAGGGGCTACTATGTACAACCAGAGGCCTTTGTAGTTGTTGGCTGCAATGGCTGGACCAAGATTGCGAACAGGATTCATAGAAGCCCCTGAGGTTGATCTGCCAAAATGAATACTATGGTCAGTTCCATCGGGCAGAACCAATTCAAAGGCCCTTTTGCATGCCTCAAATCTCTGAGAGATGCAGATTTTCACAGTGGGTTCCATAGCAGAACGTTCTATGATTAAGTCTTAATCCTTTTTGTGCCAGATTCAAACTTATGTCTCTCTTTATATGGCACCTGCTTTCATCAGATTGATGCCACTATAATATTCTGTAACACATGGAGGTAAATTTCGGACACTAGTTTAAAGCTGAAACTTGACAAATGAGAGATCGTTGCAGAATATACCATCAGGTTTCTCCTGTACGAAGTCAAATTCTCTGCGTTTCTGACGCTAATATGAGAAAAAGAAGTTTTAGTACCTGTTGCTTTCATAATTGGATATCTTACCCGGCAATTAACGCATTAAGGGAAACAGTCATACCCACAGCTATGCCAGCCAATTCTCCCACCTGCAAATTGTGTTGGAAAGCTTAGTAATATACCCCTCTCATACAAATTCAATCAATCTGGATGATTCAGATCCTTCTGAGACTGCCCTCACTTGCTACTTCTCAGGCAAATGATGTACTCAAGTCTTAAATTTTGGCTTCAAATTAACTGAAATCAACTGTCATGTGGACCTCTGTCAGAAAAGAAAGTAGAGAGGACCTCTGTCAGAAAAGAAAGTAGAGAAGAAAGCAAGTATCAGTGCCAAGCTACAGAATTCCCGATCTATTTTCTTCTAAAGGAAGATGACTGAAGCTGATGACCTCGACTACAGTCTTAGGATTTACCGCGCGAGTGTCTGTTGCAACAGCTGTAACCACAAACATGAGGATGGCTGAGGTCACAAACTCAAGAACAAAGACTTGTGAATAGCCTCCCTGAGGAGTAATCACTCCACCATGCAGATCAGGATGAAAAATGGCCTTTAAAGCATATGAAGCACTGATGGATCCTCCCACTTGAGCAATTATATATAGAGGGACCTGCAAATTTGAGCAACGTTAGGATTTTCAGGTTAGAAAATGGACGAACATATTAGATGAAAGTATCTTCTTGAGCTTTAGGAACTCAGATTCAATTTACTGTTTGTTAAAAGAAATTTCATTGTTGCATAGTGAAAGACACACATACACGGCTACGTCCATGCAAGATCAGCGGTAGCTTTATTGTTGTTAACTTCGACTATCTGACATATAGAAATTAACAAGTGCAAGAAGAAGAATGTGAGGAAGAGTAATATGCCTCCATCCACGGAAAGTGGCGTAGTGAAGCAAAGGAAAGAGTAACTGCCGGATTGATATGAGCTCCTGAGATGTGTCCCGTTGAGAATATGATTATCATTACGGCTAAGCCTGCTGCTGCTGCGCAACCAGGAACGGTGAGACTTCCTCCTGTTTTCTCGTTCACTATGGCTGCGCCTGCTGCAGCAAACAGTAGGATAAATGTGCCAACGAACTCCGAAAGTACCTTTCCATCCACAGAAGCAGCCCCACTTCTTTGTGAGCATCAGTGGTTTCTATCACTATGTTTCCAAGCTTGATCTTCTAATTGAACATCTGACGAGTTTGTATATTAGTTGCTCACCTTTTTTGTGATTAAAGAAGGGCAGGGTAACAGAGAAACGGGTAGTTCGCTCTGAATCCCTGCTTCCGTCACAGACTGATTAAACGGAAAGCACGTGTTTTTGTCGTCAGAGCTCCTCCCAATTCTTGTGGCACGATTGTATATGGAAGCGAGGAAGCTTCTGTCTTGGACGCCACTAGCTTGATCTTCCATGAGTTTAAAACCCAAACTTGTGGAATCCATGTTGGTATGAGTATCAGTTGCTGATAAACTTTCAGTATGGCACAATTTACTGAAAGGCACAGAAAAACTATCAATTTGACAATTCTAGCAGAGACCTCAGAGCTCAATACTATGCTGGTGCCAATTATAAGTGGGAGGACTAGAGCAAACAGTAAAATGAGCAAGGTTAATAAGTATTAAGCAATGCAGTCAGCCTCAGAAGGAGTGCTATGGTGGGTGAGGATCTTAGAGTGAATGGTACCTTCACTTAATGCCTGTACCATCACTCAATCAAATACAGGTGACAGTACCATCTGAACAGAAGCTATCATACCTGTTAGGATACACCTGATCACAAAATCTAGTAAAATTATGGCCATTAGATACAATCTAAGGAGATAGTGATGGTACAAATGTAGCTCTTTGCAAAACTGGAGGAGAGCATGAAAGCAGGAACCGTGATTCTGATTCTGTATCTGTGGAATTAGAGATGAATTTGAGGAACTTTATGAGGAGGCAGCTCTATTTAACCCTTTGTGATTGCTCTAGCACTGAGTTACTTGGGGGGGAACTGCAGCACCAAGCAATGCATAAAGATCAGCTTTTTGACTACTTTGTGAATTGGGTGGCCCGATCCAGCTATGGGGAATTCTGGGCTCTTGGTTGAATTCAGCTCAATGACATGCTGACCAGTGACGAGCCACACGATTCAGCATCTCTGATCTGAACTGCACAATAACTCAATTCTTTAGACATAATCTGAAAAGTGAAATACACAGGTTGGATCTTTAGCAAGATCCTTCAAGTTTTCCTAGTTACATCTAGATCCTTCAAGTTTTTCAAAAGATTTTCCCATTTCCTTACAACAGCTACATTCCTTTTTCAAAAAAATTTGTGTTTCCTGGATAAAGGCAACAGTGACTTTGTCATAATAGACTTTAGGTTTTCTTTTGTATATTGGGCATATATTACTCCACATAGTATCAACTGATATTCTTTGAAGTGGGTGTTCTCTTTCTCTCCATTTAATATTCAAGTGTTTTCCTTTTTTGGAATATCTTTCTTGCTCATGAGAGTTGCTAGAAACGACCATATGGCACATGGCACATGGACAACTTTTGTCAAAATTTCATGTGGTATGTGGAAGAAAAATGAAGATTGATATATGTCTACGAAATCTCAATCTCCACCATAACTGGTTCACTTAAGAAAAGAGAAGTGACATATCGTGGTTTCCTTGGAAGAAACCATACTTTTCATTCCCTACTCATGTTGTCATGTACCAATCATAGCATCTTAGCATTTAATCCATTCATAAACATCAAGTAATAATGCTAAAACAAGATAGTAAATAAATCAAAACACTAGATAAATTGTAGAAAGCTTCACCAAATTAGGCAAAAATAGCTAGAAATCTCCATTGATGATTGTTCATTACGTAATGGATATCTTGTGAATATTATTTCCATTTTTGAACGGATTAAAAAGCAGAAAACATATGTGCTTTTTTTCAAACGCAAATTTTGCACTTTTCTGCTGTCAGTTTGTACGGCGTCCATACAACTACCATGCGGCACGTTCATAGTCGGTCAACGTCAAGAAGACTATTATGCTTTGTAATGTACATGTGAAAAAATTTAAGGTACCCATTACGCAATGGAAGGCGGCCGGCGGGCACAGGTCGTTCTGCCCGGTAAGACTTTTCAAAATTTTTTAGACTTAGCCCCTTCGAGCCTCGCCCAAAAATTTCTGGAAATCCTTACCGGCCAGAATGGCATGTGCCCGACCCCTTCCATAGTACATTAGGGCCTTAAGCTAGAGCATGGTCAAGCTCTCATCATGTGAAGGTATAAGGCACATGAGCCACTAAAAGGCAAAAGCCATAACTCTCAAGAAGAGAAGCTCCCAAATCTCATAAGAGAAAGTTTAAAATTACTGTTTCTAGAATATCCTCCAAATTTAGCATGAACTCTGCTAATTATAGTGGTCCTTTGTGCCTCTAGCGTGAGTTTGGGGCCTTATTGGGCTAAGTTGGGCCTGTCAACCATTATCACAAATATTGGGTGCTTATGACCTCTTAACTACATTACTGAACCAATACTACTCTGATTTAGTACCACGACTATACTTAGCATTATTTATTTCTGAACACATGGACTAATGGCATGTGTAGGACATGACACTCCCCCTACTTGAGCATTTTTGCCCTAAAACATGAAGACACGTGATTTTTCGTCAAGTCTCATGCTCTATGAGTCATTTGACAATTGTCAAAAATCTTGGGCCACCTTTTAATACAGTAATGCTTTTCCCATATAATATTCATAGTTCTATATTCCAATTACTAAAATATCACCTCAGCTCCTGCTTCCAGCTTACTATTGTAAGAGTGAGGTTGTGACAAAATTTTTGTTGAAGAGCCCTTTGATCTACAAGTTTCTCCCATGAATTTTATAAGGTTAGTGAAGAAAATTTTCATGATATTCAAGATTGCCTTGAGTAGCATATAATTTTGCATGGGTTGACAAAATACATGCAACAAAACTCTCAATAGTCTACCCCCTCAATATCTCTTTTGATTGGATACATTATCCAATTCCAGATGCATTTCTTTAAATCCATGCATATGATATTGTAGCCATATATATTGCTCCATACTATGGAATGATGTTTTCATTCTATAGCTTCAATGTATTGAATAGAGCAATGAATTGGATTCCTCAAATCCCACACGACAACAAGATACTCCTAGTCATGTGGGCACAAGGAATTTGACAATCTTGAATCTACTTTCCAAATTTAAAACATAGCACACAGTACTGTAAAATCTTGGCACCATCTACTGATTCTTGCAACCTCCCCAAGGTAGGCTCGAAGGTATTGTTAATAATTAACTGTAGGTTCCTACTCATAGTCCAATTTTGCAAACCACCAAAAGCATCTAATTACTCTCAAAACCGGGCAACTGAAAAAGGCTAAAGCTAAAACTTCTTTGATAGACCTAGAAAATATCAATGCTTCAGCCATGATCACTATGTTTATTGCAATTGTAATATTTAGTATGATTAGAGAGAAAGAGAACGTGAACTAATGAGTCCTACCTAACAATACATTTGCAACTATACCATGTGGTTTGGATATTCTTTGCTATGAAATCCTAAGAGAACTGAGCAGGACTAGAAAGGCATCCATCTTCTTTTTTCTCCCTCCTTCCTTTCACTTTCCCTCCCGTTTGACTTCATACATTTAAATTTGTAGTGTTTTTTAACATAACTTTGATATGTGAAAAAAACATTTCAACTCTAAAAGCTAATCCTAACCTATTTTTTCCCATGTCGTGCCTCTCTTTTGCCTTCTAAAATGTCATATAAAACCCCCTCTGAAACGTCTCTACATGCCCTTTCTATATCCTTCAAACCCCGCCCCAATCACCACTCTTGCTCTCCCAAACCCTAATTCTTAACCCACCTCTAGCCTTACTCGTACCCTAAATCATAAACCTAACCCTATTTTCCCTCTTTATTCACAGTCTATGTTACATTTTCCAAAGAACGTTCCTAGCTCTCTCCCTACCTCGGTTCTATCTCCACACCCCCCTATCTCACAAAATATGGATGACAAAAATATCCAAAATCATTAATAAGATTCTCAACACTTCAAGCTTGAGATCTAATAAGAACAGAGTCCCAGTGGCCGGTGCTACCAACAAAAGTCCTTCAAGAGCAATCCAAACATACAATTCCAAATGCTAGACCAACTGCTTTGATTATTCCATGCAACGACAATTTATATGAAATATTATTACCCACTTGATGCCTCAGATCTGAAGTGTTGTTTAAAAAAGTTTCCACAACTTATAATAGAGCCATGATATGTGACATCTTCGTTAGCCAGAGAGAAACACAAAGAACACATACACCAAATAAATCCGCCAAGAAAACTCATCCGTTTAGAGAGAAACCATGCACCTCTTGCCACAGAAACAAAGGAACACACAACTTGAAAAACTATTGTGCATTGCAACACCCGTAATAGAATAGAGTGCACCATTTTTCTTTACTCCCAAAAGGCCTCTTAATAAATACAGTGCCCCAAGGCTATGATAGAAAGAAAGCACCCTATGAAAATGCCCTATTACCTCCGTTGAATTATTCAAGAGGTCATCTTCAACCATCCAGAGGCTAAAATCTGGACGAGGTCCAGTTTCAACCACTACATCAATAGTTTGAATACCCAGAGCAACTTCTGCAACAATCTTTGTAGTGTTGGTCGTCTTAGCATTAGTATTGCCCATCAAGAGTAATAGCAAGCTGAAGTGCAATTTTAAGGATTCACAAGAACAATACATAGAAAACAAATGCTTAGTAGAAAATGCTCACAAGAATGGTAGTAAATTGAAAATGATGGCAAGAACAGGCCGTGCATTGTCATTCTCGAGCTGGCTCAAACATTGAAAAAGCTTCAACTGATCAAAATTAACTCTCAATCTTTTCATATCTTCAGTCCACACGCTCTCCTTCTCGACTTCGTTCACAATCTGAAGATGATTTAAATGGAGAGCCTTCAGCGCTTTAAGATCTTCATTCCACTCGTTCTCCTCCTCGAGCTCGCTCAAATTTTGGAGATGGAGAGCTTTCAGCACTTTCAGCCTTTTTAGTCCACGGGTTTTGCTCCTTGAGCTCGCTTAAGTCACGAAAGCACTCTAAATACTTGAGCCCTCCAAGCGTATAAAGATTTTCCATCCATTTGTTCTTCCTCTCGAGGTTGCTAAAATATGAAGACACGTTATATTGAAAGCTTTCTGCCATATCAGATATCCAGTCAGCTCGTTCTGCATTTGGAGCTCGCTAAATCCTATAAGCTGTTTAAAATGGAAAGCTTTCAGCACTTCCAGATATTTAGTCATCTACGGGTTCTCCTCCTCGAGCTCGATCAAATTCTGAAAAGACTATCAACGATGGCCTTTCCAGAAGGATTCTCTTTCATAATAATTTTCAAAGAGAAGTGCTGCAGCTTTCTTACTTCACAGACAATAGTGAGGCTTTCATGGAAGGATCGCCTTTCAATGTGGCTTCCAAGGAGAAAAATTTCTATTCTTTCAGTCCATAGACAGTAGCAATGGAGCTCATGTGTGAATGAATGCTCAAAAATCATGGTTCATTTTAAAAAACTGTGGTAGCGATCAATTGACTCCATTACTTCCAATCTGACCTAGCTCAGATGGCAGAGAGCATCGATGGCAAAAGGCAACAATGGAACTTGATTTTCTGATCAATTGGCAATGCTCAACGTTGATTTTGAAAGGTTAGAATCCAATGCTCATATAACACATTATGTCATTCAGAAAGTGACACTCAAAATTGACATAACTTGGCTCTTAAAGCAGTGCTTAGTCATCAGTGGTCTTAGTGCGCACTATTGCCTCCAACCAGTGCCTAAAACTTATCATCTATCATGAAGGAGATGCTCAATCAGCTCTCAACAGAATCATAGCAATCAAGTAGAGAACATGTTGCGCTCTTCCATCACTCCATAATAATCGGCGATGGCCTGCTCAAGGATTTGTAAATCTTTACAGCTGAGGTGTATGAAGTATTGAGCTCTCTTTGTAGCTCAGAGGTACTTTGATTTCTAGCAGGGATGGCACATAGACTCACTTCGTGGCCAGAAAGTTCATGATCTGTAGCATATGCATGGGCTCATGCTTCTGGTAGGCTGAAAACTTGAAAAGCGCTTTGGAGTTCTCTGAATTCTGATTTTCGGCAGCAATGTTGGCTTACTTGAGCATTCTTCTCAAGCCAGGAGTGCTTCAGATTTTCAACGAAGATGACCAATGCAAGCACCCACAATCTTGTGAGGAGCGAGCCAGAGAGAGAGAGAGAATGAATGAATTGGCCCGTGACTAACAATTTATTATTTGCAGTTACAATTAATTATTAATTACGAAACTGGCAGGTCAATAATCACTCATTAATTATAAAGCCTTAATCATGAACTGCCACTTGGAAGAAGGATATGGATGCATGGGGAGGAGGGCCATGCATGCTTTTATCCATATATGCATCCTTTTTCCCATCCTTTTAGTTAAGACTTTAAAAGTGTATGCATGGGTGAGGGGAGGAGGATGCATGCCTCCCCCCCCCCCCCCCCCCCCCCCCCCCCCCCCCCCACCACATGCGCACAAATAGTTTTATATATTATGATATATAGATGGTTAAATGTGGACAAGTTACTATGGACAAGCACATTATAGAAAACTTTGCTCGATATTACGGTGATCCATGATAATTTTGTAGTTCAAAAAAAGGATGGATCTCTAGGAATCTGTTTCATTGATCTTGCTTGATCTCCTTGTCTTTCTAATCTTCAACGTCTCGTCTCAGTTTTGTCAGTGGCGCAACATGACAAGCTTGACAAAATGGGATATTCTCAACACATTTTATATGACGAGAGGGATGTGAATTTTAAGTTACATCTTAGAAGAAAACTTTTCTCACTCAGAACGTCTAATGGTAATTCACTACAAAATTGATGGGGCAAGGGAGTATAGAGAACGCAAATGGAGAAGAGAGCAGGAATATTTGCGGAACAACTCTCCCGCTACAATGGATTGCTAGATGCAAAAAATAGTCTAATAGAATGTTTATGCTAAGCATAATCACAACTTAAGTGTTTTGGTGCCCAACATGATCTTATAAATAGTTCATAATCACAAATATACAAAAATGAGTACATTCCACCGAAAAGATTAGAAATAGTTTGTGTGTGGAAAATGGATTTAATTAGAAAAGTTAGTTCTGAAATAGATTGAAAGAGTAGTATGACACGCATGTTTCTCAGGTGTCAAAGACAACCATCGTCGAATCAAAAACTGAGGAGTCGTAAATCTCCGTGTTCTAATCATAGTGAGTGAACAAGTGTGATCAAACATCAATGAAGTGCATTCAAATCACAGCAAACATTCATCTACGTTATACATAGATAGAAAAATGTGCTGCTGCTATATTACACTGTCACTTAATTAGGTAAGTTGTTGTACTTGGAAGTATTTGGCTTGTGTGACAACTATACATGGTCAACCTGTAGGGAATGTTGACGCGGGCGAGGACTTGCAAATTCTCTCACTTCGCATATTACGTGAAGTGGCTTTCTCTCACTTTGCAAATTCTGGGAAGTGCCTGGAACATTCCTCGTTGAAAGTAGATGATTGTCGAGTTTTTTTTTTCTCTCTTCAAGATTTTGAGAAAAAGCCAACAGTGCTCTTAAAAAGTCGACATTGTCCTTAAAAAATGTGACGGTGCCCTTAAAAAGACGACAATGTCTTTAAAACAATTAACTTCTTCAAAATAGTTGAAAGGAAGAAGCTGAAGGCAAGTGTCGCATTTTTTGAAAAAGTGCGAAAAAGCCGACACTGTCGCATTTCGGGGAAATGCGAAAAAGCCAACACTGCTGAAAATAGTTGAACTGTTGAACTATGCTAAAGTGTCACTTTTTGGAAAAAGTCGACAATGTTGCATTTCAAAAAAAGTTGACACTGTTAAAAACATAGTTCATTTCTACAGACTGTAGCGACACTTAGTGTATTTCTGCAGAGTTGTTCTAAATGCTAATTCGTGGAAGTTCTGGAAGATGGCCAAGTCTTCAATGATCTTCAAATTATTGAACTTAACATCTAAACTTGAAATATGATAGGATTGGTTACCCTTTGCTAGAGATCAGCCGGAAGCCCATTGTAGACGTTCTTAAAATAATTTGGCTATCTAAGTTATGATTCCTGCAGGTATCAGATGAGCAGACGTAGAACCAATGTTGGTTTCACTTGACCCTAGATCAACGATCGATAAACGTGTAGGAAGAATCTTGAAATAGAAATAATCATACACCAAGGAGACAACTATGGACTTAATTTCCAACAAGAACCACATAAACCAGTTCAAGAACCTTTTGCAACCGCTCACAGAGCACCGACAAAGTCCTACAACCAGCCGACTGGTTTTAAAATTTACCGATTGAACTTGAAACAAGCAGGAAGACAAAAGTCGAAAAACCGGCTAAAAATGTGAGTAGCAAGAAACTGACTTCCTCGATGCTAAAGTAAGGCTTTTTTTTTTTATAATACTTATTTAAAAAATATACGTTCTATATTGAAAGTAGATATACATGCTACAGGTAATAAGTAGCATTACTCTTTAAATTTCTTTTGGCAAACTTAGCTTAAAGTACTTCAAATGTACATTTGTTATTGAGTGTTATAAACTATTTAATTTTCTACTAAGTTTCAAATTGAAGAGAATTGAATTCTTAAAACGATTTCAATAATTAATTTGCAAGTGCACTTGAATGAAAAACTGGCTAGCTTTGAAAGTGGTAGAAACTTGGAGGTCGAAAAAGATAAAAACCGATTGAACTAAGAAACTACAGGGGACCAACTGATTTGCAGAAAAAAAAAAGTAAAAATGTGAGCACTGCTTGCAACGTATGGCTGTTCATCAAAACACAATAATGAAACTATGATCAAGTCTGCCATTTACATTATGAAAATGGATGATGATCATAACAACACACTTAGATATAATTCTCTCTAGAGTATCTTTATGTTGCTACATGAAGACAATCGAAGAATACAGACTCACACGTCCTATATGCAAATAGAGGCTTAAAGAAGCAAAAGAAGAAAGGCCCAAAATTATTCAAGTTGACTCAAAAGTTGACACAGAGTCAAGAGCAATCATCAAATTCACAAACAAATAAGAAGATGTTTCACAAGTACTAGAAGCACACCAATCACGAGATTCAAGATTACAGCTTGGGTTCTACTATCCATTGGTGCACTATACTTGTGATATCTTGCAATTCTATGTGTAGAATGCTCATTAAATGCTATTTTCAGATCCACACCTGTGAAATACAATAGCTTACTATTATTGTACAGATATCAATATTATTTTATGTTTTGGTTCATGTTTGATCAAGATCTATTAGATTTTGCATCTCATTCTTAGAGTAGATGCTGATTTTTCTATTTTGGCAAGATTGGTGATATGTTGTCTTTCTAACCCAAGATCATTTTATGGATTTAGATCTTGATATATCTGAAATCCTTCACATGGTATCAGAGCTTGTGTTTCAAGTTACGAAGGAATCAATCACATCTATCAATTATTTGGAGAAGATATCAATGCTAGAGCATGCTAGATTAAATTCTACACCAAAATCGAGTTTCTTGCATATGTAGATTGGATCTTTTGTAGATCAAAACTCTATATAGTATTATAATCTGGATCAATTCTGATTTCTCACAATTCATGCTAAATTTGGCCAAATTTTAGAGCATTGTAAAAGCCTAAGTGGTGGCTAATAAATTGCATATCAAGTTTTTGGCATTTGCATGTAGATTTTGAAATAATCAATTTTTTGTGATTTTGTCAAACCCTAATTTTGATTGAATCTCTAGATTGTGAGGTTACTGAACTTCATTTGAGGGTGTTTCAATCTTAGGAAGTGGCAAGAGTCATTAGATTGAGGATACATTCTATGTGTTGATTTGCTTGGTATAAGTGCTAGACGGTCATAGATCTGAAGATATCGAGACCCGATACTGAGTTCTATTAAGCCTGTCAGAAAGGCAAATAACATTGAAATCCATTCACACATGAGGGAAGAAGAGCCAAAGAAGTTCTTGAGCTCATCCACTCAGAATTCTGTGGACCGATGAAAATGGATTCGCTCTCAAAATCGAGGTATTTCCTGATGTTCATAGATGATTATAGCCAGATGACTATGATCTACTACCTAAAAAAGAAATATGAAGTGTTTGACTCTTTCAAGAAGTTCGTGGCATTTGTAGAACGACACACTTCAAAGAAGATTCAGATCATCAGATCTGACAATGGAGGTGAGTACAAGAGCAAAGAATTCTCAAAATTTTGCCAAGAACAGGGGATAGAGCATCAGTTCACTCCTGCATACACACCAGAATATAATGGTGTTGCAGAAAGAAAAAATCTGACGCTAGTTGAAGGAGCCAGATGCATGATGGCACAGGCTCGATTGCCAAGTCAGTTTTGGACTAAGGCAATAGCTGCAGCAGTATACCTACAAAATAGATCAACAACAACGACACTTGAAAACAAGCAAAATGTGGACATGTAGAAAGCCTGATCTATCATACGTATGTGTGTTTGGATGTCCAGCATACAAGCACATTCCAAAAGAAAAAAAGAAACAAGCTCGATGATAAATTAGAGCAAACAATCTTGGTTGGGTACTCGAACGGATCACAAGTGTACAAACTCTACAATCCAACCACGAAAAAGGTTGTTTCAAGTAGAGATGTGAAGTTCGATGAGTCCACATTATCTGAACTAAAAAATGAAAATGGCCATGAGATCTTCACACTGCTGCTAATTCAAGAGAGAGATCAAGGACATATGTCAAATCAGAATATTGAGCCATAGACTCCAGAGCAGCATGAAGCAGAAGATCAACCCCACGAACAAGAAACATTCGAACAGTGACAAAACAAACCCATAAGGTCAACAAGACTAAGAAGACCTCCAGATCGATACGTTGACAATCTTCAATGGAGCGAAGACACGCAGTTCAAGTACTACAACTTCACTGAAGAGCCAACAACATATCAAGAAGCTATTCCGAGTCTAGAGGGAGAATTTTGGAAGCAGACAATGCCAGAGGAGATCGAGTCGATGAGGTGAATCGAGCCACTGCTAGAAGACAAAAGGATCATCGACTACAAGTGGGTATACAAGAAGAAAATGAAATCAGATGGCACTGTTGGCCATTACAAGACAAGGCTTGTCGTGAAAGGCTACACACAAAGATATGGTGTTGATTATTTTGACACATATTTGCCGATGGTCAAGATGACAAGCATACGACTGCTCCTTGCATGTGCTACACAACGCAATCTAGAAATTCACCAGATTGATGTGAAGACAGCCTTTCTCCATGGAGATCTAGAGGAAGAAATCTTCATGAAGCAGCCTGAAGGAATTGAAGACCCCGACAATCGACAATTTGTCTATTGTCGGTTGCAGAGATGCCTTTATGGTCTAAAGCAGGCATCACGAGCTTGGTACAAATATCTTGACAGTTTTATGAAGTCTCTAGACTTCAATCCTACACAACCAGACTGTAATGTCTTCATAAAAAGAGTAGGAATAGATTTTGTGATACTGACTATTCTCATGGATGATTTCCTTATGATAGGAAATTCCTTGATGCCGATCAAAGACACGAAGAGTCAGATTTTTAAGAATTATGAAATCACAGATCTAGGAGAAGCAACAAAGTGCCTCGAGATGGAGATCAGAAGAGATCGAATAAAAGGTGAAATTCACTTGAGTCAGTTTGAATATGCCAGAAAAGTGCTGAAGCAGTATCACATAATGGACTGCAAAGAAAAGGCCACACCAATGATAGTTGGAGCCAAGCTGACGAAGCAAGATTTCCCAAAAACAGAAGAAGAAAAATAGAAGATGGAAGATATACCCTACCAAAACCTAATTGGTAGTTTGATGTACCTTACAATTTGCACCAGACCCGATTTGGCTTTCTGTGTTCCAATTCTCTTTTGATCCTAGCATGGCACATTGGCAAATGGCAAATGCAAGAAGCAAGCACATAGAAGTGGCACACCATTTTGTGAGAGAAAAGCTTATTGGAGGAGAAAAAATAGGTCAACTCGTCCTCTTGTATTGCCGATCTATTCACCAAGCCTTTAAGCAAAAGTGCTTTCATCAAGCATAGATCTAATCTTGGAGTTATATCAAGATCAATGTTCAAATCTTCATAGATAATTTTTTAGGAGGAGTGTGAAGAATTGAAAAAGATTATCTATGTTAGATATAGGGGTCTTATGTTTTTTACATCAAGCATCTAGGTGTAGGATGTTGATAGGAATAAATTTGGCATAGATGGCAAATTATGCATTTCCACTTGTAATGCCACTATTGAGCCAAAATAGAGTAAGAGGCTAAACACGTGCCAATTAGAGTGTAGACAAGTGTAATGCTTTTGTTTGATGAATCTTGAGAGGTCCAATAGGATTTAGAGGTGGAACCTTGTGAGGTCCAATAGGAAATTGAGGTGTGCTTGAATATAGTCCAATAGAATTAAGAGGTGCATGGATCAATGGTCCAATAGGATCAAGAGGTGACAAAGTATGGTCCAATCATAGTTAAGCATAGTGGTAGCTCGTGGATCTACTAGTATCATTGTACTCCTCATTTTGAAGCTAATTGATTTGGTGATTTTATGGATTTTGTGAGTTATTGGATTTCTGACTTTCTCTCTCTACTTGAGAGCTCATGATGCTTTTTCTCTCTCTACTCGAGGAGAGCAGCTTGTTTTTACTTAGATTATTTTTTGAATACTTCCCACACGTGTGAGTGAGAGTTGGAAGTGTTTGAATGCATGTAGTAGTGTGTTTTTGCCATAGGATCTAAGATTGATCTTGAATCTCAATCTAATCTTAATCTTGGTGCATCTATTAAAAGAGTTGCCTTGTAGATAGCTTTGTAGCCAAATATATGAGAAGTATGCGAACAATGATCTTTAGCCAAATTTGGTTGCACATCTAGAAATAGCTAGAAGATAGAAATCACTACTTTATGCATGCTAGACTTTAGAAATGCACAATGATATGTTCTCCGTGCTAATATTGCTATTTATAACAACTCAAATGTCATTTGGTCACTTGTCCTAAACTTGCCCTAAATGGTAATTTTTTGGTATCTCACCAAATGACCTAGAAAATCTAGTCTAGATGCAATGTATCAAATTAGCTAATTAGAATGGGTCCAAACTCGACCTCATCCATCAAATAGCAAATTAGAATGGTATTGGCATAAAAAAATATATCTCTAAGTTGAGATCTAAATTTGGCCTCAAAATTGCCAAAATCAAACAACTAAACTAGTTGAAATTTTCACACTCCCTCTTCAACTAGTTTTGGCATAGATTTAACCACACTACTTCGATCCATCTTAAGAATGATCTCCATCCTAAGTATAGAACTCCTTTATGTGGTTTTATCGTAAGTTTCATGATTGATATAGAGAATAGTGTCCACATTGGATGCTTCACTATTTCTTACATCAATTTTACACATCAAGATGTAACTAGAACATGAAGAACCAAATATAATGTAAATGAAATGATTCCTCCATGCTTCCAACTTTGAACTCTCTGAAAAATAATAGAAACCAAACAATAAATTTGAGTAATCAACCAATGTTTGCATGTCTCCTCCATCTTTGTCCTTCCGTGATATGTTTCCACCATGAAAATACATGAATGAGCCTCCATCTCCATCTTGCCATAAGATATCATGAACCCTTGATGACTTGATCATGAATGAGTGATATAATGAGCCTCCTTTAGCTTCATTTCCATCAGCAAAACCATCCAAGAATTCTAGTACAACTCCAACATCAAAATGATGCAAAACAATGTGCCTAGTTTCACCATATCTTGACAATTTGGACACATTCACTTGAAATTGCTCAAACATGGGACAGAACAAGTAAAGTAAACTTTAACAACACTTCCTTTATGCTCCTTCGACCTTAATTGAGTATTCAATAACTTGAAAAAATAGATCCAAAACATCTTTGCCAATTGACTTCCCTTTGATGCTCTTGACTTGCTCCAAATTGCCACCTTTCCTTTTGTGTTGTTGAAGCCCTTTGAAATAAACCTCTTGATCTTTCCCTTGACCATCAAAGTCATTGACTAAGACCTCTTTTCCAGATCCATTAGTTGCTTCCAATACTTGAAAACCATCATCCACTTGCATAGCATAATCTAGACAAGAAGATGAACCAAAACATGTGAGTAAAGCAGAATGAGTAACTTCCACTTGCTTACCCTTCTCATCATATGTGAGCCTCAAAGGTTGTTGCCTTTGCCTTGATGTCCTTGGATTTTGATTTGAAGTAGGCTCTTCAACATTAACATCCAAAGTATCATCAATGTCATCAACATCAAGAATGTTAGATCCAACCTCCACACCACCACTTGAAATTTTTTTTGGAAAGTTTTCCTCATAAAAAATGACATCTCTTCGAATGACCACTTTCTAAGTTGAAGGAATAAAAACTTTGTAAGTTCTTGCTAACCTCACTATAACCAACAAAAATACTTTTTCTTGAAGATGGATCCTCCTTTGTCCTATCATCAAGAGTGATGTTGATATAGCGAATTAATCCAAAAGTTTTGAAAAACTTGACACTCGGCCTTCTACCAAACAACATCTCAAAAGGGCTTTTTCTATCCAATACCACACTTGGCCATCTATTGCATAGAAAATTAGCACACAACAAAGCTTTATCCCAAAAGGATTTAGAAAGATTTGCACCTAACCTCATGGCTTTGGCACCTTCACATAAGGTTCTATTCTTCCTCTCGACCACTCCATTTTGTTGTGGTGTCTTTGGGATTGTGTACTCCCTCTTGATCCCATTTGCATCACAAAATGCCTTGAACTTGGTAGAAATGTATAACTCACCACCGTTGTCACTCCTCAAGCACTTGATCTCCCTTGCAATCTTGAACTTGACAAAGACATCAAACAACTCATCTTTTCTTTTTAGACCCAATAAAATCTACTAAAATCATAAATAAAAGTCACATACATTCTAGCACCTCCATTGCTAATTGTAGTAACACCATATCCGAATGCACAAGTTGAAAAGACTTACTTGATCTTGATGTATATATCTTGTAAGGTAACCTATGTGACTTTGATAAAGCATATTTCTCACAAATATGATTCAAGCTTGTTAAAGAGTTGAGAAGACCAAACACAACTTGCCTCATTGCCACCACCTCCAATGACTTGTAGTTGAGTGCCCCAATCTCTTGTGCCATACCTCTTGCATTGACAATTGCTCCTTTGCCATACATCCAACTTGGTTAGCAACAACACAAGCATTAAGTTTGAACAACTTACCTTGCCTCTTCCCTTTTGCAATCAATTGATCCTCCTTCAAGCATCACCATCAAACTCCACTTTGAATCCCTTTTCAAGCATTTAAATCACACTAAGAAGGTTCTTAGTGATAGATGGAATGAACAAAACATCCTTCAAATTCATATTCCTATTAGTAGAGAGGGAAATAGGAATTGTGCCAATCCCTTGATTGCCACTCACCATCATTGGCCATGTAGATCAGCTTCTTGTCACCTTCAAATGCCATGAATGATGAATAATACTCCTCATGATATGTCATATGTGATGTAGCTCCACTATCAATCCACCAAGGATCAATATCTCCAAGATTAGTGAATGATCAAGATGACATAACAAAAGCATCATTTGAATTTTGTTCATCAACACCATCTTCATCAAGAGTGAGATTGGTTTGCTTCTCACCTTGATCTCTCTTATTCTTGAAGTAATAATTGCAAAATGCCCTTTGACTCCACAATAAAAGCATTTTAACTTGAATCTATCTTTATTCTTGCCAACAAAACTAGAAGGCTCATCTTGATCTTGACCCTTTGACCGCTTGCTTTTGCCTTTGCCCTTGAACTTGCCTTTGATAAACATAGCTTCCTCCTCTCCAACTTGAGATGTAGAAGTAGATCTACCTCTTGATAGAAGCCTAAACTCCTCATTCACCAAGATCTCTTGCAAATCCTCCATAATTGGCAATGTCTTTTGAATAGCAAAGCTTTGCACCAAATTAGCATGATCATCCAATAAGCCGCTTGAACAAGCTCCACATCCTTAATGATTTCCGTAATTCATGCTAGTTCATCACTCGAACCTTTAACTTTGAAAACAAAAGCATGAGCACCTTCATTCTTCCAGGCCTTGCAAGGTGCTGCAGAGGATTATCTATCCCAGTTTCTTGAGGATTCATGTCTATTGGTGTGCATCGTAAGCGTGTTACCATCATGCCCAAAGATTTTGTAATTCTCAAATGACTAAGGGAGTGTTATTCAAAACTTCATCTGGATAACGCAAGCACCTCCAAGGATCTACCTCTGGACAGAAGCAATCTCCTATGATCCTTCTCAGATATATTTTGATTTTGATGACTATAATGAATACGAGTCCTATTTAGCCAAAAAGATAGATACTCTTGGCAACTATTTTGATTTCTTTATTTCAGATAGTACTAAAAGTTTTCGATTTGGTCCGAAGTTTTATGATGAATAGAAAAATAGATCTGCTGAGATATCAGATTTAATTGTCGAAGCTTGTTAGAATTTTTTGCAACACAACATCAGTCTCGATTACTTACAAGACATTTTTGTGACCCCATTTTTTATGACAGTAATCACTACCAAGCAGGCCAATTTTGAGAAGGATGTATACTCTATCGAGTGTAGTCCAATGCCGCCAACCCTTGCAACTAGACAAGAAATTTGCTTGCAAAGGTTGATCGTCGGCTATCAGCCTCAACAAGCTAGTAAAAATCATAATTTTATCTTAAATGTGATTACAACCATTTAAAGTTTGCTACCAACCCTTGCAACTAGACAAAAAATTTGCTTGCAAAGGCTGATCGCCGGTGATCAGCCATACAAATCTAGTAGCAAATATAATTTTATTCTACATATAGTTGAAGAATTGGATTCTACCAAAAAATGCAGCAATTTTTCTTTTTGGATCACCTTAATTCAAGGTATAACAAAAAAGTTACAGTCGTTTAAAGTTTGCTGCCAACCCTTGCAACTAGACAAAAAAATTGCTTGCAAAGGCTAATCGCCGGCGATCAGCCCCATCAAGCCAGTACCAAACATAATTTTATTCTACATATTATTAAATCATTGGCTTATACACAAAAAACATAGCAATTTTTTTTTTGTATCACCTCAATCCAAGCTATAACAAGAAAGTTATAGATGTTTGAAGTTTGCTGCCAACACTTGCATCCCGACAAAAAATTTGTTCGGAAGACTAATTATAGCTTGGAATTAGATTATACCTGTCTTATTATAGCTTGGAATTAGGTGATCCCAAAAGAACAATTGCTATATTTTTGTGTAGGAACCAAAACTTGAACTATACATAAAATCAAAGCATGTTTAGTATTATCTTGTTGGGGTTGATCGCCAACGCAAGTCTTCACAACAAACTTCAAACATCTATAACTTTCTTATCATAGCTCGGATTGAGGGGATCCAAAAGCAGAAATGATCCATTTTTTTTTTGTGTAAAATCCAATATCTGACCAATATATAAAATTAGAGCATGTCTTTTACTAGCTTTTTGGGGCTGATCACCGGCGATCAGCCTTTGCAAGCAAATTTTTGGTCTAGTTGCAAGGGTTGGCAGCAAACTTTAAATGGCTATAACTTTCTTGTTATAGCTCAAATTGAGGTGATCCAAAAAGAAAAATTGTTGCATTTTTTGTGGAGAATCCAATTTCTTAAGTATATGTAAAATATAATTATGTTTGCTACTAGAGTTTTATGGCTGATCGTCAGCGATTAGCCTTTCCAAGCAAATTTTGTGTCTCCTTGCTAGGGTTGGCAGCAAACTTTAAACAATTGTAACTTTTTTGTTATAGCTGTGGTGGCCTAGTCACTATAGATTTCCACAAAATCGATGAATTAATTAGTATAAAAGGTTTGATCGTTCTCCAAGAGAGAGAATAATCTCATCTTTTGTATGATAAATGTATGTATGATGGTAAACGGACTGGGATGTGTAATATTCACAATGAATACTACAACGACATATTTGGTTATCCAAAGATATTTGGGTAAATTGGCATCTAGGAACACCAATGATAAAATGATTTGATCAAGGTCTACGATTGTAAAGATTACTTTATCTTTCAGGCTCTTCGGGTATCAACAATCACATCAGACAACAACTAGCAAATAGATTCATTAGACAGAATCGCATTGGCTAAAGATTCCTCTTAGTCAAGCACAGAGAATTAGTTCTTATCGTAGGAAGCAAACAAAACAGAACATCAAACAAACTCATTATTTGAACACATAGCTCATTCAGAATTGAAAGAAGTTCTGCTAAGGTTATGCTTAATAGCTTCGGCTAATTCCCTCCACACATTAGTCAGAATTGCTGCTTGCTGGTGACGCTTGAAAATCCGTGTTAGAGTGGCTGAAATTTAGTAAAATGTGAGAAATATGTGTGACGCAAACAAAACAGTATCACAAACAATTACAGATCATACAGAGTGTATTCGCTCAATTAATAAGATGTAATGCTGTAAAAGATGGCAGAGGAAAAGTATGATTAAGCTATATAAACTTGCTCTTCTCTCTATTGATACTCAGCTCTGTGCAAAATGCGTAAGTACAATGGCACAAAGTGTCGACCTTATAGGAACGATCACCAACCTCAATGTCGTTTACTAACCGTCAAAATGTCGGTTGAGATCCGCTATTGCGTCTCTTATGGAACGTTGCAAATTCTACCCTAAATGTGAATTTACAAAGTGCAAATAGGCCTTTACATGAATTTAGGCACTATAGCACATTTACATGTATAAAAACTGAAAATTTTTACAGTATATAACAAAAACTTGGACAATGTGGGATCATGAGGCTCCCCATATCCCCTTCCTCAGCTGTGCAGCGGCTTGTAGACAACTTATTTACATCCTTCTCTATTGTTTTCTGCTGGCTGGCTTGCTGTGAAAAAAAGCCTTAGCTCGGGCTTCGTTCTCTTCATTCACTTGCTCCAAGGTCATCCCTTTTGTAGCGAGGAAATAACTATTCTTTTGATTATAATATTTTTGAAATGACAAATTTAGATAACCCCCCATTTCTTGATTCCCCAATGGTGCAAGAGGGTTATCGATCAATGTGTTATTTACAAGATGCATGTACCAACTATCCTCGGACATGATTTTAGACATCTCGACAGAAGGGACAATTAGTGAGAGGGCAGAATATGTATATTCTGGGAATTTTTTATTAATGTACAATTGTTGAACGGATAAAAGAGCATATGAAATAAGAGAAGCAATATTTACATTATTGTAAGTGTGGTATGGTTTGGTTATTGGATTAGTGGAGTGAAATATATTATTTGTTTTGACTTCCTCCAAATAACGAGAATAGTTAGCTTCCCAATCTGTGTAGATTTCCCAAAGATCAGGGAATAATAACTGATGGGAAACTCGAGAAGGAACTGGTTTAAGGCTAGAAACAACTTTCTTAATATCAAAAATGTTAATTGAATCTAACTTATTTAGATACTCATCCAGAGCTGGAAAAATATTATTTTCAAATGTTTTTAGATATTTTAAAATGTATATATACAAGGATCTTGCAATCACATGGATATAGTTAGTTTGCACATTGAACTTATTCTGAACAATGACAAGAGCAAGGATTCCTTTTTGGTGCACTGTTATTTTGGCTCAAAAAGAATTTAGGTTAGAAAAAGTCCAAGGGCTTTCCATTGTTCTTTTGTATAGCCAAAAAGTTTAGGTAAAAAAAGGTAATCCATTCTCCATTGGAGTTCTGGACTACAAAAGGGTGGAAGAAAGAATGTTAGTTCTTGTTGAAATGTCTAAAATTCTGTCTTTAGTAGTGAATACACTACCTTGTTTTTCTTTACAATAGCTCCATTGTGCGATGCCCCAGCTTGCTGTGGAATAATACTTAGTGTCTCAGGTTGGTCTGCAACAGCTGCGACACTGACTGTTCGCAGCCTCCTTGGAATCGGTCTGCGTCTCCTGATCCTTCTGGATTTGCCTACAGATGATGTCTGTTTGGATGGCCTTATCTGATATAGCTTTGGCTGGCTCATTTGTCTGCATTGACTGATCCTAGCACTGTGCTGGTTCTTACTCCTCAAAAATCTGCATTTGGCTTGATTGGAATTTAGCCTCTTCCAACTCTTTTTTTAATTTTTCATAAGCAATCATTTGCGATTGCAGATGTTGCAGCTGGAAGGTCTGGATCATCCTTCCTTGAAATCCCTTCTAGGCTGTTGGGTCAATCTTGTATCTACCATGGGATACACAGGCTCCCAATGTAACTTTGGCACTGATTCGCCATAAGATTGCCTCTTCGACATGTCTCTTGTGAATCTAGTTGTCTCTTTTCAGCATATCTGTAGAATTCTGCAGTTGGACTGAGTCCTGGACATTGCTGAGTTTGTCGCTCAGCTCCTCATTACTACTCTGGAGAGTAGCTTGAATGCGTCTCTCCTCTTGCAAAGAAGCATGTAGGATCTGAATCTATTGTTTGAGCAATAGATTTTCGCTTTCGAAAGCATTGGATTGCTCTTGCATCTCTTCCAATACTTCCAGCGTAGCGTCCTGCCTTCCTCTTGCCTCTTCAAGAGCTACATCCTTTTTGCTCAGCTCTACTTGGGCTGCTTCAAGCTCTTCACTTTTATACGACATCTCAGCCTTGATTTCCTCCAGTTCTATGTCCTTCTGAATTAGGTCTGCTCGGAGGGAATCATACCTCAAGCCAAGCTTCCTGGAGACTTTCTCTAAGCTGACAAGATGCTGAATAGCCGCCTGTGTATCTGGCAGCATCGTACCAGATTTTTTTTTATACAATTCGGCATCGAGGATTGATGCCTCGACGTCACTTTCACTTTCCTCCTGAACATTAGGAAGTTGTTGTTCTTCTTGTGGTGCTGGCTCCTACGACATATCAGCTTGATTCTGCTCCTGCTCAGCAACATTCTTTGTTTCTTCTTTCGCTTCCTTGTTTTTCTCTGCACTGGACAATGGCGTATACTGGGACGATGGTGAAGACATCCTCACCGAGCTTCCTTGGCTTGATGATGATGATGATGCCTTCGCTACAGTGGTTTCCCTTGATACTTGCATCTAAGATTCAGCCTCCATTGAAGGGGCTAGCTTTGGCAATACTGGTGCAATCCTGATGTCTTCCTGCACTGTTAGCACACCAGCATGCATGCACAAGATATCCATCTGCAAACCACCCAACCTGAAAAACTGATTAATCTTTACTAATTTACAGAATTGCTTAAAAACAATTTGTCTAAAGGCAATAGGCTCTCCATTCAGGGCTCTTAGCAGATATCCCATATTTGTATTTGAGATGGTATACTCTTGCTTTGGTAAAAAGATAGAAGCAAGAGCAAAGTGGACAAAGCCTTTGAGATTGGGATCTCTAATGTAAGAGAGTTTATATCCCCGTTTCTCAAGGTAAGCTTCTTCTTGGAAAACTCCGCTCTTTGCGATGAAATCTGGTTTTGTAACTGGCATATTGCCGTCCATAGGCAAACCTAAGGCACGATAGTAAAATCTTTTTGTAGTAATAATTCTTGATTGCAGATAGTGGTGGAAATATGTCCTTCTTCTGTTTCACTCAAATTGCGGATCAACTCATGGCACAAGTCAGTAAGAATTACTGATTGATCAAATTGAAGAAGTCCTTCAATCCGCGCTCGTATAGCTAGTGGTTGTAACATTGGTAACACTGGCTTTGGGTGCGTTTTGAATACGATTGCCATGGTGCTTGCAATTGTAAACGAGCGATGGCGGAAAAGAGCTTGATCGCAACAATTCAGAAATCAGAGAGCAAGAGTGATAGAAAGTGGTAGCAAAAAAATAGAAGTGTTTGAGGTTTTTAGCGTATTGATGATATATTTGCGGATTAGACTAATATTATATGAAAGCGTGTCCTTCGTTTTGAAGGTACATACTCAATAAGAAAGTGTCTAGTCCTAAAAACAAAACAAGAATAAATAAATAAGCAAAATACACAAATGCTTCGCTCAGTTCGCAAAAGTTTAGCTCAATATTTGTGAGTTTTGAACTGCGAAAATAATAATATACACAATCTATGTAACAATGCGTGAAATTGAAAGTGAAGACTATCGGTTTCTTCGTTAAAATGTATGAGAAAATATATTGGCGAAAAAATGTATCAGCGAAAAATACGAAAGTGTCGGGTTTTTTTGCAAACTTCGACTGTATTGGTGATATGAAAACATGATGAAAAAGGTATGTGTAAAATGATGTGCAACATTCTGGCAAAATGTTATATATATATTTTTTTGCAAAATCCCGAAGGTCAAAAATGGAATGAAGGAAAATCCCAAAAATGTCTGGTTTTTCGCAAAAATAAAGTGAAAAAAATGAAGCGAGGGTTTCGGCATTTTCGCAAAAAATGTAATGAAAACAGAAATGTAGCAAAGGTGTCAGAAATTTCGCTACAATATATATGGGTGAAGAATGCGAAGGTGTCGGGTTTTTGCAAACTTCGGTGAAAACAATTGGACCAAAAATGACGGTCTTTAGATACTGAATAAAATGTACGAAACATCGAAAATTAGTCATAGTAGCGCTTCACCCTTGAGCCATTACTCGAGTATCAAGATCGGCTAACTGAAGTGATCCATTGTTAAAAACTTCTATGACTTTATACGGTCCCATCCATCTGGTATGTAATTTTCCAGGAAACAACATGTGTCTGTTATCATACGAAAACACATAGTCCCCTCATTTAATTTTTATTTTTTTAATGGATTGGTCAAAAATTTCTTTTTTATTCTGAACTCGCTCAGTCTCGATTAATGAAAGATGACGATCCTCTTCCAGTTGCGTCAAAGATATCAACCGCTCTCGGAGACTATCATGTTCATCCATTCGCTCTTTATTACTAATGCGAAATGTTGGAACTTCGAATTCTATCAATAGTATGGGATGCATTCCATACACAAGATAGTATGGAGTCTGCCTAGTTGTAATCTTTTCAACAGTTCTGTATGCCCATAAGACAGACGGTAACTTCTGATCCCAATCAGAAAAATGTGTTTCCGTTACTTTATTCAAAATTTTACACAGAATTCCGTTTGCCCGTTCCGTAAGCTCATTTGCTTTGGGATTATACGGAGGAGTGGTTTGGCGATATTGGAGTAAGCGGACAATGTGTCGCGAAGCTGGGTTTCCCCATCCTCTGACAAGCATTACATCTTTGAATGAATAATTTAACATCTCTGTAGACGGTAGGTCACCAATATTTAGCATTGAATTTTTTTTTTTGCAGTGTTTTTAAGAGCATAGTGACCCCCCGAATCTTCCTCATGTAATGCACTTATTACAGCGGTCGTCTCAATTGGTTCTAAACATCGGTGGAGACTATCGTCAGCTCCTAACTTCTACAATTTCATTTTTCATTTTTTCAGACCGAGCATTTTTTGATCATTTCCTTTGCTGACTTTCTTGGTAAAACATGACTTAAGATGATCCAATGCACGAATGATCTGTTAAATAGTTCTTTGCCACCAAACATGATCTGCAACAAACATACAAAACTCAAATTATATTTAATAAATAAATAATCCATGTTATCAAGTGCAAATAAAACTTAAATGACATATACAAATCAAATATACAGTTTATATGACAACATACTTGAATGCTCGAATTCTTTTTTTCAGATTGCCTTTGTGTGTAGATAAGTCATCAATATTCTTCATCGGTACTCTCTTTCTTTTTCTCTCCATCATTGCCTTATTGATAACTTTTATATCAACAACAAATTTTAAACTCTCGGATCGCAACTTTTCCATGGATTCTAACATTTCTTGGTTTGATCCCCAAAGAGTAGTGACTGTAGCATTCAACTCTGACATGGCATTCTTGAGTGGATTGTTTTCAGCACTAGTGTGTTGCACATAATGAAGCAATTGCTGATTTGCACGTTGCAATTGTTGATTAGCAAACTGTAATTGTTGATTAAGACAAGATATGCTATGCATTCCAATATCACGCAACCTCTGACACTATCCAAGTAATCCGCTATTTCCTTCACATACATATCTGAGAAGATGAGTTACGGACTTAAAATCTGGACACAAATTGGTAGCTGGATCATTAGGATAAATTGATCCATCCACCCACAAATCTATATTCATGGTATGGGTCTATCAGTGAGTCATTAAGGAACTGGATGACGTGGCCCAGATAGGCTGCAGAGGTGCCCAGTGAGGTGTCACAGTGCACTACTAGTGGTGCATGGGCCTTGGAGGGTATAAGTATACCTGTTGGGCTCTCACTAGTGTATGCTTGATTTTGTGATTAGAAGCTACATGCTGCTGGTGTGACTCCTCTTTCCATGACTCTGATTGATCCATAGCTTGGGGGCTAGATCCGTTCGATCTAGGTTTGGTTGGGTTGGTTTAACCTCCACCAGTTCCCATGTGTTGTTGCTTTGTATGGTATGCTTAGACTAGAATCCTGTTGTGAGGACTTTATATTGGTGTCAGAGCCAGTTTAAGCAGGATTTACCATTGTAAGTGCTGAGTGGAAATCTCGATGTTTTCTTGAGAATTCGACGGAGTAAGCAACAAAACCGTGGAATTGTAAAATTTTCTTCCCATTGAAAATATTTTTCGAAACTCAATTGATTGTGTGGTAAGTGCACTACCAGATTCACAATCGGTTAGTTTTTATGCTTTTCGAATTGGATTCTTGGAAGGAATTCCGTGTCAATTTTGTTGTTGCCGATAACTTTGTGGTTAGCATCTTTGTAAAGCAACGGTTACTTTATTGGTTGCTGGATTTTTCCCTACAGTCTCTTATTCTTCTTATGAATGATTACTGTATTTTAATTGCTGTCTATTGCCTGTTTGGAAGCAGGTTTGGTTTTAAAACGGTGGAAATAGGCTGAAATAGAAGCGAAAATACTCTAATCTGTTGGCTGTTGAGTGTTGGTGATGATTGACAGGTTTGCATGGCTGCTTACTGTAGAAAAATCACAGGCTTATGCTTCATTTTCCAGCAACCTAACAGTTGCCTGCAAAACTAGGTTTTCTGGAAAATTTTGGCAGCATAACAGCTGTTTTGCAAGCACAGTGAGGGCAAAACCCTCAAATCTTGTTTTAAAACTTTACAAATACTGGAAACTAACTATCTTAAGGCAAAGTAAACTGTAAAACACTGGAAAAGCAAAGTGATCTGCAAAAAACAGCAGATACTTTGGGCTTTTATGCTTCCTGCATTAAAGAACTGTTTATAAAACTCAGAATTTATGCTCAAGCTGGCTGAAATCCGCCTATTTCCTTCCTCCTGGATGCCCTGTTGTCGACTCCAAAATAGTATGATGATGGAGAACGCCTCTTCATTCCGCCTGATAGCGCCTTCAGAAGCACTCTCTCTCTTTCTCTCTCTCTCTCTCTCTCTCTCTCTCTCGGGTCAGCTCATTCTGGTATCGCGTTTACAGAGGGCCCCAGAAGGGCGCGATGAAGGGCCGAGTTGTAGCCCGAGAAGAGGAGAAAAGAGGGGCAGGGGGGGTTTAGGTGGCCCCAAACTCAAGTTCTTTTATGTAAAAAAACTTGGTGTTTGCATGTTAAGGGGTAGGTGAGGCGGTAGAGGAGGAAGTTGGCTTGTAAGTTTTTCTTGACTTTTTTGAGTTTTTTAAACTTGTGAATTCCTTGCTGGGAATGGGTTTTTCAGTTTTTAAGCACTGATGTTTTAATATTGTAGTTGAAGTATGACCTAAGAGTTGTTAAAAGATTTTCAGTGTATTGACGTTTAAATTCTAGTTTTTTATTGCGTAGTGATCCATTTGCCGATTCATTGGTATAATTTGTAAATGAAAGCACGTATGGTTTAAAAAATTAGTTTTTTTGTAGACATTGCTTAATTTAGCAATTATTATACCCATAATGAATGCATTAGCTTAACGAAGTTTTTTAAATTTTTAGTTGGCAAGCAAATGGATTTTAATGAAATTTTGGAGGGGGGTGTTATCGAGATTCACCCGGCATCACCAGGAAGTGATGGGGGAAATACGGAAATTCAGCCGGCCTAACCCGATGATGACACCCTAGACTCAGAAAAACTGTTGCAAACCTTAGGCGAGGCAGTTTTAGAACTTCATCAGAGCAATAAACAACAAGATAAACAAATGCATTTAATCAACAACAAGCTATTAACTCTAACAACTTGGGCTACCAACCGAAACTATTTTTCAGCGATAAAAAGTTTCGCCGATGATTTCCTCGGCTGAATTGATTGATAAACTTCATGATTATGAGTATGAACTCTTTCACTTGCTTTTGAAATCTTGTATGCATTGTGATGTTGGGGATGTGAATGCGTTTCATGCTTTAACACCAAAAACTCGCATCAGGAACAACAACTTTTGCAAGATTTAAAGCAAGAGTTTAGTGAAGTTTTTCCGAAGCAGCTACCTTATGGACTACCACCCGCTCGGTCAATGGATCATAAGATAGATCTTTTGCCCAATATCCATCCTATCTTCAGACAACCATATCGGTTTAATCTGAAGGAAGAGGAGGAAGTAGCTAGGCAGATCGAGGAGTATCACAGGATGGGACACATAAGACCAAGTAAATCTCCATGGGGAGCATCTGTCCTTCTTAAGAGTAAGAAAGATGGGAGTTTCCGGCTATGTGCAGATTACAAGGGTCTGAACAAACTTACAGTTAAAAATAAATTCCTGTTGTCCAGGATGGACGATCTTATAGATCGATTGAATGGAGCTAAATATTTCACGAAAATTGATCTATGTACGAGATACCATCAGATTAGGATACATCCGGAAGATGTATCTAAAACCAATTTTAGGACTAGGTTTGGCCACTACGAGTTTCTTGTTTTGCCCTTTGGTTTGACAAATGCTCCGGCTACTTTCTAGCAAATGATGAATGATTTATTTCGTCCATATTCGGGGAAGTTCGTAGTAGTGTTTCTGGATGATATTCTAACCTATAGCAGAACACTCAAAGAGCATGCTAAGCATCTCTGCACTGTCTTACGTATCTTAAGACAAGAGAAGCTTTATGCGAAAGAATCAAAGTGCGAATTCTTTAAGAAAGAGCTGCTTTACCTTTGGTCATAAGATTATCTCCTTTGGAATCAAGATTCACGAAGAAAAGGTGAAGACGGTAGTGGAATGGCCAATCCCTAAAACAATGCGTGAACTAAGTCGTTCTTAGGTTTCACTGAATTTCTGTAGATTTGCAGAGGAGTACTCAAAGATTGCTGCACCTCTCAACAATTTGAGGATAGCGGATCCAGATTTGCCGTTCGTCATTAACACTGATGCAAGTGATACGGCTATTGGAGCTGTTCTCTTACAAGAGGGTCAGCCCGTTGCCTTTGAGAGTAAGAAACTAACCGATGCACAAGTCAGTTACACCACTAAGGAAAAAGAGCTTTTTGCTGTGATTCATGCTTTGAAATCATGGAGGCATTACCTGTACGATAATAAATTCGTGGTTAACATAGATCATCAATCTTTAAAGTATTTTTGTAATCAAAATGATTTGCGAGGTCGTAAGGCCAGGTGGGCAGAACTCATGCAAAAATTTGACTTTGAAGTGTGGTATATCAAGGGATCATCTAATCAGGTGGCTGATGCACTTAGTCGAATTGGTGAAGTGAACGAAGTTTCCTTCACTGAGATCAGTACAGACTTTTATCTCTCCATGAGGGGTCTTTATGAGAAAGACCCACATTTTGGACCAATCTGGAATAGGATTCTAGCAGTTTCATCAAGCGGGACTGATAATCATGGTGGTTAGTCTGGGGGGAAGGATATAAAGGGTACTAATGACTTCTCTATCCGTAATGGACTTTTGTTCAGGAAAGGGAAGGTTTGTGTGCCTGATGTGGATGTTGTTAAGAATAAAACTCTTTATGAATGTCATGACTCACCATGCGCAGGACATTTTGGCATACATCGTACATTGGATCTGGTACGAAAGAATTTTTATTGGCCAAAACTCAAGCCCTTTGTAGAATCTTATGTGGTCAAGTGTGACCAATGGCAGTTGAATAAAGCTAAACACCATAAGGCTGGCGGTTTGTTGCATCCATTGGATATCCTTGATAAGAGATGGGATAGTATTTCCATGGATTTCGTGGTTGGGTTACCGCATAGACGAATAAACAGCATGATGCAATTTGGGTTGTGGTCGACCATCTTACCAAATTGGATATGTTTATTCCGGTAAAGACCACCGCAAAGGCTTATGATTTAGCTCAGATATTTGTAGAGCGTCTGTTTAGGCTTTACGGATTACCAAGTGGTATTGTGAGCGATTGCGATTCGAAGTTCACCGGTCACTTTTGGTCAGCTGTATTCGCTAAACTAGAGACAACATTGAGCTTGAGTTCTTCTGATCATCCTGACATGGATGGATAGACGGAAAGAACAAATCAGATGATGGAACAAATGCTTCAGGCATATGTTTCCAGATGGCAATCTGATTGAAAAAAGTACCTTTCATTGATCGAGTTTGTCTATAATAGTAGTAAGCATTCGGCTACCCATTATAGCCCGTTTATGCTTATGTACGATTTTGAGCCTAGGTCACCCATCGCGGTTGAGACTCGGACAATCAAGTTTCAAAAAGTAGCGGATTTCCTACACAATATGCACGAAATGCTACGGATTTCATGTGAAAATATCCAGACTGCCCAGGATAGGGACAAACATTATATAAATCTGAAAAGATTACGGAGAAACTTCCAAGTGGGAGACTGGGTATATTTGAGAATCCCGAAGGATTCAAGTGTAATGCGTACCGGCAAGCATTATAAGTTGTCTTCTAGATATGGAGGACCGTTTAAGATCTTGAAAAAGATCGAATTCTTAGCTTACCAATTAGAACTCTTGGATGGATTGCAAGTGCATCCCGTATTTCATGTTAGTCGTCTCAAAAAGAGTCTGCGTGAAGGAGAGCATCTTGGATCTGGAGATCAGTTGGACCTATTGGATGAATCATCAGGTATATATCGTCTTCAACTCGAAAAGATCTTGGATACAAGAACTAAACGATTGAGAAATCGTATAGTTACCAAGCATCTAGTTCGATGGAGGGGATGTATGGACGATGACGATTCCTGGGAACAAGAAGTAAGCTTAATGAGGAACTTTCCCAGTTTTAAGATAGAACTTGAATAAGGGGGGAAGAATGTCATGCCCATGATTGGTCTCGGGTAGCGTGTCCACACTAGGGACCGGTAGACCAACAACCCGTAAGTTAATTGTGACTATAAGGGAATTGGGACCCTTATGAGTACATGGTCATAATCAATGGTTGTAGGCCTAAACACATGGTGGTGGAGTTGGTATGGGTCTATTAGTGAGTCATTAGGGAACTAGATGATGTGGCCCAGATAGGCTACAGAGGTGTCCAGTAGTGAGGTGTCACAGTGCACTACTAGTGGTGCATGGGCCTTGGAGGATATAAGTATACCTGCTGGGCTCTCACTAGTGTATGCTTGATTTTGTGATTAGTAGCTACATGCTGCTGGTTCCATGACTCTGATTGATCCATAGCTTGGGGGCTAGATCCGTTTGGTTGGGTTGGTTTAACCTCCACTAATTCCCATGTGTTGTTGCTTTGTATGGTATGCTTAGACTAGAATCCTGTTGTGAGGACTTTATAGACAGTCTTTTTGTCTGCTGTTAAGGGCTCAAGGTTCTGTACCTCGTTCTGTTTTATGGAATCATCTCGTCTTCCAAAGCTTTAATCCATTTTTTTTTTCTGGACTATTGATGGCCTCTTTGTATATTTGCAGTTCTCCACCGAATCCACAAAACTCTCCTTGAGTTGAGGCAGAACTGTCTGGTGGTGTATACCTGACGGGTTCCCTTCTTTCTCTGCTGGATCTCCTTGGTGGTGCCATAATTGTGGTGATTGTTTTTCTTTTGTCTCTTCTGCTTATGCAAGATTTTTCGTGCATTGTAGGTGTTCTGGGCACAAACTGTATGTTGAATACTCGTTCATCATCTGAACTGTCACTCAATCTATCTAGAACTTGGTTGTTCATGTTCCTAGTTGTCAGAGTGTGTTCCCTCTGTCGACGTTGGCAGGTTGTAGTATTGCTTGCCTAGAATCTCATAGCTAACTGAGTCTCCATTGGCCATCGTTCTTGTTTCATCAAACTTCATATCTCTGATAGTTTTAATTTGATTAATCTCCGACAGATAGATACTGTAATATGATGAATGTGTATCATATCCCACGAGGTATCCTTGTTCGACCTTCTCATCCAGCTTCTTTCCAGATCTTGTCAGGGATGTATGCATATGCTATGCAACCGAAGATGCGTACATGGGCTAAATTAGGCTTATTGCCCCACCATACCTCATGTGGAGTGATGCGAGGAATGTTTGATTTGCCTGTCCTATTCTGTAGGTAAGTGACCGTAGCTATTGCTTCAGCTCATAATGACCTTGGTGCCTTTGAATAGGCCATCATGCATCTTGCTGCTTCCATTAATAATCTATTCTTTCTCTCTGCTGCACCATTGTGTTGTGGTGTATCGGCTGTGGTCTTCCTGTGAAGGATTCCACGACTCCTGCAAAAATCAGAAAAGCTGTTGGAGATATATTCTCCTCCTCAGTCGATTCGGATCTGTTTGACCCTTTTTTCAGCCTAGTTTACATATTCCAAACTTATCAAGATCTTCGGATTTGTTGTGAATGAAGTATACGACGACAAACTTGTTGAAGTCATCGATGAAGGTGATATAGTATCGTGAGCCTCCCACAGAGAGTACATCGAAAGGTCCACAAATGTCAGAGTGTATTAGTTCTAAGAGCTCAATTACTCTGAACGAATCTTTGGTAAAAGATGTTCGTGGCATCTTGCCTTTGTTGCATGCATAACAGGGTGTCAATTTTGCATCTTTGAGGCTTACTCTTATAAATGTCCCATTTTGACTTGCCTTGTATAGCACTATTGGGTTCATGTGGCAGTCTTTTATGTCATAGAAAGTCAATTGATTCATGGGTCTGATGAGCTTGCTTCGTCGGTAGGCATATCTTCAGATGGTATAGGTTCCCCTTGCGTCTGCCTTGTGTGATGAGAGTGCTAGAGCTGGCATCAGTCACGCTGCATGTTTCATGTCTGAATTTGACACACATCCTGACATCTATTATCCTTGCTACAAACAGAAGATCCTTCTGCAGGGTAGGTACATACATGACATCGTCAAGTCTTTTGTCTCTATTGTTGGTGTATAGCCATAGTGCGCCAGTTCTGTTCACTTGATGGAATCAGTCATGTCGAATTCCTTCGACAAATCACTCTTAGTGGTGTGCATCAAGGATGTGTCATTACTACGTATAGACTATGTAAATTGAATTGACACCTATGTGTTTGGAATAAACATTGCAGTCAGCCGAATTGTTTGCAAAGCCTAATTGAATAAGATAAGCATTGATTTATTTGAACCAAGCCCTTGCAGCTTGTTTCAAACCATAGATTGCTTTGTGCAGCTTGCACATTTTGTGCTCTTCACCTTCGACTTCAAATCCTTTGGGTTGGAAGGTGTACAGCTCCTCTTCAAAGTAGCCATTGAGAAAGGATGTTTTGACATCCATTATTCAGCGGTTGCAAGTGCAATGAGAGTCCTGATTGACTACATTTTGACAACAAGACTAAATATACCTTGGTAAGCCACTCCCTGGATTTGAGTGAATCCTTTGGCCACCAGCCTTGCTTTCCATGTTGCAATGGAACCATCAGAGTTGATCTTCTTCTTGAAGATCCACTTGTTGTTGATAACTCTCTTGTGAGTGGGGAAGTCGACCAAGGTCCAAGTCTGGTTCGACAAAAGTGAGTTGTACTCGCTTTCCATGCTCGCGCCACATCACAACATCCTTACAGTTGATTGCTTAGGCTAGGGTCTCTGGTTCTCCTGATGAAGTCTAGAAAGTTTGAGGTATGTACTTCTCAGGTACTGTTCGAGTTCTCGAAGATCTTCGAACAATTGGTTGACCAGATTCAAATGGTGTCTCTTCTTGAGTTTCTCTAGACTTGCTCAAGCTAGCTTGATATGGTCTTTCGATAGGTATTGTCGACTGCTCGACTTCTGTAGCTCGAATTTCTTTGGCTGCAGATTCTGTAGAAGGGACATCATAAGTGAAAGATTCGATGTTCTGTAAGATAGGATAAAATAACACAACATCATTTGTCGATGGTTGTTTAAAGTGGTAGAATGCATCCTCTTTGAAGATTACATCCCTAGAAACAAATGCTACATTGGTGGATGGACCATACTTGTAAGTTTTATGTTCATCGGTATAGCCAATGAAAATGCATTTATTTGACCTTTGGTCCAATTTTTTCCTAAGTTGCTTAGGAATATGAACAAAACATATGCAACAAAGATTTTAAGATGATTGACACTTGTTTTGTTTCCATGCCACACTTGATAAGGAGTTTTGCTATTGACTACTTTTGTGCTGGATTTGTTCTATAGATAACATGTTGTGACAATGGACAATGGCTTCTGCCCAATTTTTTTTTTTGAAGATAAATTGGATTGATGCAACATAGATCTGGCTGAATTAAGTAGCGTTCCATTCTTTCTTTCTGCAATTCCGTTCTGCTGAGGTGAATAGGAGGTTGCCAATTGTCTTCAAATACCATGTTTGGCCAGAGCTTCTTTTGAGCTTCATCAATATTATTTTCTTCGTGTGACTTGCCTTTATAAGGGCTAATGGCAATTGCAACAATAGTCATGGTGCTCATGTTGAGCCTACTACTGCATGCAACCTCAAAGTTCTAACTTGATCTCTCTTGGATGGATTCCTCACCCCAGTTGTGAAAACAATTGGTCTTAGGTAAAATAGATTCTTTCTTTCTCTTATTTGTGTGGCTTCTGCTTGATTTTTTTCAACATTGGCTTCATTGGAACTTCCAGCTAATCAATATCAATTTTGCTATATGTCGTTGCCTCGATATCACTATCTTCCATGCTATCATCCTACATGAGGATGGAATGAAAAGTATGATTCATTCCACGATAACGTTACTTTTCTCTTCTTAAGTGAGCTAGCTATGGTGGAGATCGAGATTTCCTAGGGAGAATATTTGGCTATGGCGTGTTGAACTTGGCTATGGTGGACAGTGGATGAAGCTTTTAAAAGTTCTTAAGGATGAAAATTTTAACACTATCATATTTTTTGGAAAAGCACTTCTTTAGTACTTTTTGTAAACATCTACACTCTCCCCTTTCTACCTAGTAAGTCACCATCTACACATAAAAATCAAACTTCATTTTTCTTCCACATAATTCACATGAAAATTCTACAAAGTGGTTAATGTACTATTTGGCATTTGGTCATTTTTAGAACCTACATGAAGAAAAAAGATTTTCTATTAACCCAACTCCCATGGCCCACACCCCCTTCCCTCCCCTCTCCCCCCCCCAAACATACACACGCACACACACACACAAAACCATGAAATGTGTATACTATTAACACTTGGTCTAGCTTGTGAAAGGTGACATCATTAAAAGCCTTAGTGCTTGTACCTTACAACCCTTCCTTGCTCCTCTTAACTCTAAATTGTTCCTTTTTAGCTTAGCACTAGTCAACATCCACACATATGGATAACATCAATGTTCATTTTTCTTTCACATACTAAATGAAAATTTGGCAAGATGGTGACAAGGGTACATTCTCTAGAAACTTCCATTGAAAAAAGATTTTTTGTCCAAAAAAAATCACACTTGGATATTGCGTGCAGACCTAGAGTTCCTCTACCTTTGGAAGAGCATGAGGATTTGACTATAGTTTAAAGTGTCGTTTGAATATACACTTGTCTGGCTTAGCGCTCTTAGCTGCACCTTCATGCTAGGTGTACTTGTAAGGGGAGAACGTAAATAAGGGAGGAGGGTGGAGGGCCAAAGCTAAGGTAATTTGCATGCTATTGTAGTAATTATAAGTATATATGGCAGAATATGTGATGTTTTACAAGAGATACTTTCACTCGATGAGGTGAAGGGTGAGAGTCACAAAGTGTTATTTGCTCTTGTGGTGAAAGGATCTAAATCAACCCTTCTATGAGATGATGTCACTTTTGAGGCTATTGTTGCAATTTTGCTTTTGAACAAATCAATCTGAGAGCAGTTTCTTTTATCAACTTTGCCATAGCAACGGTAAGCTAATGCGATGATTTGCTAAACGCTAAGGTGTCAGTCTTAGATGATTAGTTTGAGCGTCAAAATGAATTTTTGAATGTTTCAATCATTCTAAAATGTAACCTTTGTTTTTATTTTCTTAATTTAATGATTCTGATGCCTTGTTGTGTGCATAGATCACAAGATTTGTCCAAAATACGAGACAAAAGCAAACCTAAAAATCAATATTAGGGAAATGGGTGGTGGTGGGTTTTGTTCTTAAACCCTTACAACCCAACACAGAATTGAATGGAGTTGAGTTGAACAACCCCAAAAGAAAAAAAGAAAAAAAGCAAAAAAAAACGAAAAGCTGAAAGCATGTAACTGAAAAACAGCGACGTATCATCAAGCCTTGGCCCCAAGGGAACGGAAAGGCTTTTTGAGAAAGGGATGGTGGATGTAAGGAAAAAGGGGAAAAGTACTTTTTGAGTGTGTAAGGAAGACTAAAGCGCTGACATTAGGAGTGTAAGATCTTGCTAAAGTTCCAATCTGTCTGCTGAAGTAAGTTATTGGGTTGTTCAGATCAGAGGGCTTCATAGTGTGGGTCTTCTCTAGTCAGCCAGTACTGTCGCATGAGCTGAATCTCACTAGGAATGCAGAATTCCACATGGCCTGGCCCACCCAATTCAGGAATTGGTCTCAAATTAGCTGATCTTATGCATTGCTTGGTGCTGCAATCACAAAGAGTTAGATAGAGCTGCCTCATCATATCCTCAAATTCAGTGCTAGAGCAATCACAAAGAGTTAAATAGAGCTGCCTCATCATAAACCTCACATTCATCTCTAGTGCACAGATACAGAATCAGAGTCACGGTCTCTGCTAACTTTATGCTCTCCTCCAGTTTTGCGAACAGCTACATTTGCAACATCACCATCTCCTTAAAATTTTACTAAGAATTTTGTGATCATGTGTATCCTAACGAGTATGATAGCTTCTGTTTAGAATCGTACTGTCAGGTTGATTGAGAGCAACATGCATTAAGTGAAGGTACCATTTCACTCTAACATCCTCACCCACCATAGCATTCATCGTGAGGTTGACTGCAGTGCTTAATACTTATAAATCTTGCTCATTTAATTTTTGCTCTAGTCCTCCACTTATAAGTCGCAACAGCATAATATTGAGATCACAAAAGAAAGAAGTCTACCGGCTTAGGTCTCTGCTTAAATTGTTAAATTGATAGTTCTTCTGTGCCATATATTAGTAGATTGTGGCATAGTGATAGTTTATAAGCACCTGGTGCTCATACTCTTTTCAGCATGGATTCCTCAAGTTTGGGTTTTAAACTCATGGAAGATCAAGCTAGTGGCGTCCAAGGCGGGAGCTTCCTCGCTTCAATGTACAATCGTGCCACCAAAATTGGGAAGAGCTCTGGCCACAAAAACACATGCTTTCCTGTTCATCAGTCTATGGCGGAAGAGGGGGTTCGAAGCGAACAAGCCGTTTCTTTGTCACCCTGCCCTTCTTTAACAAAAAAGGTGAGCAGCTAAATACAAACTCTTCAGATTTTCAAGAAGATCAAGCTTGGAAACATAGTCATAGAAAACAATCCTAGGATTTCTTGATCTATATATGTTGTGATTCCGCGAGACCTGTTAATGGATCAGCTTTGATAGAATGAACTTCAATGCACATTTATTATTCGCTGAGAGAGATTACGATGTTCTCACCGTTTGGCAATTTACAAGCTAACAAAGAAGTGGGGCTGCTGCTGTGGATGGAAAGGTACTTTCGGAGTTCATTGGCACATTTGTACTACTGTTTGCTGCAGCAGGCGGAGCCATAGTGAACGAGAAAACAAGAGGTAGTCTCACCATTCTTGGTTGCGCAGCAGCAGCAGGCTTAGCCGTAATGATAATCGTAATCTCAACGGGACACATCTCAGGAGCTCATATCAATCCGGCAGTTACTCTTTCCTTTGCTTCACTACGCCACTTTCCGTGGATGGAGGCATATTACTCTTCCTCACATATTACTTGTTAATTTCTATATGTCATATATTGCACTCATCTACAGAAGTTAACAATAAAGCTACTGTTGATCTTGCATGGACATCTTCAGTAAGCCATGTATGTGTGTCTTTCACTATGCAACAATGAAAGCTCTTTCTGTAACAAACACTAAATTCAATCTGAATTGCTATAGCTCAAGAAGATACTTTCATCTAATATGTTCATCCATTTTCGAACCTGAAAATCATAACGTCGCTCAAATTCACAGGTCCCCTTATATATAGTTGCTCAAGTGGGAGGATCCATCAGTGCTTCATATGCGTTGAAGGCCATTTTTAATCCTGATCTGCATGGTGGAGTGATTACTCCTCAGGGAGGTTATGCACAAGCCTTTATTCTTGAGTTTGTGACCTCAGCGATCCTCATGTTTGTGATTACAGCTGTTGCAACAGACACTCGAGCGGTAAATCCTAAGACTGTAGTCGAGGTCCTCAGTGTCAGTCATCTTCACTCAGAAGAAAATAGATCTGGCATTCTCTAGCTTGGTGCTGACATTTGCTTTCTTATCTACTTTCTTTTCTGACAGAGGTCCTCATGACAGTTGATTTCCAAAAAATTTGAAGCCAAAATTTAAGACTTGAGTAAATCACTTGCTGAGGAGTAGCAAGTTAGGGCATTTTAAGAAGGATCTGATTCGTCCAGATTGATTGAATTTGTATGAGAGGGGTATATTCCTAAGCTTTTCATACACAACGCTTGCAGGTGGGAGAATTGGCTGGCATAGCTGTGGGTATGACTGTTTCCCTTAATGTGTTAATTGCCGGGTAAGATATCTAAATATGAAAGCAACTGCTACTGAAACATTTTTTTTTTCTCATATCAGCGTTAGAAACAGAGACTTTGATTTCGTACTGGAGAAACCTGAAGGTATGTTTTGCAACGATCCCTCATTTGTCAAGTTTCAGCGTTAAAGGGCCCAAAATTTACCTCCATGTTGTAAACAAATATGTTATAGAATATTTCAGTGGCATTAATCTGATGAAAGCAGGTGCTGTATAAAGAGAGCCATAAGTTTGGATCCTGCACAAAAAGGATTAAAACTTAATCAATATCGTAAATAGAGGTTTTTGCTACGAAACCCACTGTGAAAATCTACATCTCTCAGAGAAAAAAAAAAGACCTTTGATTTGCTTCTGCCTGATGGAACTGACCATAGTATTCATTTTGGCAGATCAACCTCAGGTGCTTCTATGAATCCTGTTCGCAATCTTGGTCCAGCCATTGCAGCCAACAACTACAAAGGCCTCTGGGTGTACATAGTAGCTCCTATATTGGGCATGCAGTTAGGGGCAGGAGCATACACTCTCATACGCGTTTGAAAGATGTATTACCTGAAAGATGAGTGAGAAGCATAGGACGTAATCCGTTTTTGGCAGCAAGGGCATAAGATTGTTATGCCATTCACAAGACCTGACGACCTCTACGTTTTGGATAGGCAGAAAAGTGAGTTCTTTTGAGGCACATTGCAGCCTTGAAGAGTTATAAATCATAATATTTATCTTTCTATTCTGATATACTGGTCATTCTTGCTTGCCATCAGAAGCTAGCTGCTGATAACATCAACTGATTTATATATGTTTATTTACTGGAACACCTTGATCGTCTCACGATAGAAGATTGGTGTCATGGTTGTGTAAATCTAGTGTGAATGTGAGCTCTCCTACTTTTGACAAAGTGAAGACAAAGAAAATGTTCATGTAAAATCTCAAATGGATGTCCCTTTGGGTTTGATAGCACTTCATTTCCCTGTTTTTTGAATACTTGGGTTACTTTTTAGTTTCATAGATCTGTCTTTACTCTCTTGAGGGTGTTGTGGCCATTCGACTATCTCCTTCATTCATGAAAATGGAATTTTGTGGCCAATCAAGTATCAAATGATTCAACTAAACAACAAACTATAGCCACTTGTATTTTTCCCCTTGTGGGATGGAGGGGATGTCTTGCCAAGGAAGGACATACAATTGATCCATTGTCTCGTGGCCAGCATTTGTAGAGTGTGGGGGCTTAGAGGCACACATTTGTGTGTGGGATGTATGGAAACCCTTGCAAGTACATACCAAGGTCATGATGGCATACTAATAGGGTTGTCTTTTATAGATCGATTGTGACAATATGCCGGGTTGTGCGGATGAGTTCAAGAGTTGTAAGGACCAAGATTGGAGGCGAAGTACCAGGGGCTCAAGCACTTCAACTTTAAGTGTTATTAGTTTTGTGTGTTTTTACATACATATGACTTTGAAGCCACTAAGAGTATTTTGCTTATGGGATAAAGCTTTGAATTTGCCCTGTGACAGCACCAAGTATCCCATTACATTGGGTCGAGAAGAAAGTAATTGTGGACCACTCATTTTGGTCCACATTAGGCCGGATTCAGACGACACACTTACCTCCAACATGCGAGAGTGTACCTCCGGTTGGTAATCTTAAAATACTAGTCACAGGTGCTAGGCTTAGAGGCTTTGAATACAATACACAAGGGGAGCTTGAAATATGTGATGCCTATATTTATGGAAGACAACCATTTCACATAAATATAAGCAGTAGGTACTTTAGCCATTTGATCTTATACACATCGACATACATTATTGGACAATAGAAGTGAACTTGCTTGGAGGATCAAGGTATATTGTGTTATTCATTGGTGATTTCACCCAAAAAGCACACATGACTCTTCTAAACCAAACGTTGAATTTTTCATGACTCTAAACCTTTCAACAACTAGGTGAAGTTTAGATTGAAAGGCAAATAAATTAACTATGCAGTTTTCAGTCTTTTAAAAACTGCTTGCCAAAACTTGCTAGTGAGCTTAGAATCTTAATCACTTACACTATTGTTCAGTAGTTCATATAACCTGAACAAATTTTCTATGAAGATTTGTGCAAGTTTTGAAGCCTTGATAGTATACTTTGTTGGAATAAACTAAGCCATCTTGGTAAGCCTGTCAACTACTACCCAAATGACATCATGGCCCTTTTCAGATCTGGGAAGTCCAATCACAGAATCCATGAAAATATTTTTCCATTTCTTGTTGGGAATTTCCAATGGATGTAATAGACCGATTGCTTTGAGTCTTTTAGCTTTATTACCTTGGCATTGTTCACACTTTTGAACATATGCCTCCACATGACCTTTTATTTTTCACCAATACAATTCTCTCTTAACAAGGTCTTTGTGGTTGGCCGTAGATTTTAAGCGACCTATCGAGTGCAGCGGGACTGAACCTTCTTTCCTAATGCATGACTACGTCGAACAAAACTATAATGACAGAAGTCATGTTCAATCTTTAGCAACTAACTTTGAAATGATTAGCACTGAGGTGATTTTGTAGCCAAATAATGATGTATTGAATATTGCTATGTTGAAGTATTCAACAAATCAACCGAAACAATAAGAGATTTATCAGTTACAAATAACTACAAAGAAGCATACATTCTAACATGATATTGAATGCAATAAGAAGATAGATTGATTCAATAAGTAGCATGTACAAATCAGATGATGAGAGCACAAAACAATGACGGGTGAAACCACGTACTCTAAGCTATCTATGAGTAGTTGAAAACTCTGTCTCATGCACTTCCACGGATTAGCAATAATCGCGAATAGCAATACTCTAATAGAACTCTGTAAAACTTAGCTAGAGAGTTAAAGAAGTATTTGATGATCAACTATTTATACTAAAGCAATTAATGCGTATCTAGTAGGACAACTAATCAGTTCACAGTCACACTTGGTAAATGGTCGTAATGCACTGGCATCCATCTAGTTAGGACTTCTTGGAAATTTACTTGCAAAGCAATTAGGGCAAGTTTTTAGTGTAATATCAGGTGGAACAGTAGTTGTCGTTCTTCGACATGGTCGACTCCTTTGACTTTCGTCGTCGTCGTCGATATGTCGAATGATGTCCGATATGTCAGAGCCACCTGTTGAGCGATTCTTGAGTGTTTCTGCAGACTGTGTAGAAACACGAATAAAACTGCAGAACTGGATAATAAAGTGCATGAAGATTAAAGATCGATTATGCGAATGAATCACTTTGATAGTAGAATAATCCAACACTCCCTCTAAACTAGAATCCATGAATGCTTTGACCTTAAAACTTAGTTCTGCACAAACTTTCTGTGTGTATCCAAGCTTAGTGCTTTAGTGAAAACATCTATTGTCATATCTTGCATTTGACAGTACTGCAAGTTTACCTCTTTGTCGAGAACTTTGCTTCTGACATAGTGATACTTAATTTCAATGTGCTTACTCCTAGAATGAAATCTAGAGTTGGTTGATAAAGCAATAGCACTTTGATGATCACAAAATAAAGTTGTCGGAGCAGGTTGTTTCAGACAAACATCGGAAAGTAAGTTTATCAACCATATTGCTTCCTTTGTAGCTTGAGAGGCTGCGATATACTCTGATTCAGTAGAAGATAGAGCTACCGAAGTTTGCTTCCGACTGTTCCATGAAATAGGACCGTTGTTGAGGAAGAATGTAAATCCAGAAGTGGATTTACGAGTGTCTACATATGCTGCCAAACTTGCATCTCAGTAACCACTGAGAATATTGTTTGTCGTTGTCGACTGCTTTATAACAAATGCAAAAGTCCATAGTAGCTCGAATATATATCTCAAAACTCTAATAAGAGCCTTCTAATGTGTAATGCTCCTTATTGAAGTTTGGGCTTCAGATATGTGGCCAATCTGAGTGTTTGATATACTGAAAATAATAAACGCAAAAGCTTTTTCATCCTTCGATTTTCACTTTGAGTCGGTTGTGTTATCTTCAACCTTCACTTCAATACTTGTGACAACATCCCACAACTCATTGGTGATTAGCAAGGTCTTCATCTTAAATTTTCACAAATAGTAATTGGATCCATTCAGATTGTCTACGATGAGACCAATTTTATTTTGAGAATCCATCTGGAATTTTAGTCTGTCGATTAGATCGATGACTTTAAGAATGATGTCGTGCTACGCTACAATTGGAAATCCATTATCTGATACTGAAATTTGATACCACAATATCTGGGATTTAAATGTGGTTGTGTGCCATTATATTGACCATATCGATGGCTATAGTTGCTTGCCAATCCTATTCATTTTGCTTTGCCAACAATTTCTCAAGATTCTCCTTACTTAATATAGCCTTAGGTCTAATAAAAGTTTTACCCTTCATATACATTTAAAAAAATTGAACATTCGCTCCTCTTCATTGATTGCAGTATTTCACAAGTCTTTTATCATTAATTTTTTTTAGTTTTTTTTTTTTTTTCAAGTTTTTAGTGTTTTTTTTTTTTAAATTTTTTAGTTTTTCTAAATTTAGTTTTCTTAAATTTTCTTAATTTCTTTTAGTTTTTTTTAAAAGTTTTTCTGAGTTCTTTGCTTTTGTCAACAACTTTGTCAATAAGAGCACTAAGGCCTTCGTTGCTCTTGTCAACAAAGTGTTCCTATGTTTAACATTTTTATGCTAAGCATGGAAATGACGAACATAGCTACGCTTTGTGAACGATGACAACTTTATTAAAAAAATTAATGTTATTATTAAAAAAACTTAAAAATTAAAAAATTATAAAAAAATTATAAAAATCAAAAAATTAAAAAGCTAAATGTAGTCGAGAGAGGACATATGCTGAGCATAGGTCGAGGGAGGAACTATGTCGAAAGAGGACCTACGTTGAAAGAGGACCTATGTCGAAAGAGGACCTATCTTGAACATAGGTCGAGAGAGGGAGGACCCATGTGAAGGGAGGACCTATGTCAAAAGTGTTGGAGAGAGAGAGAGAGTAGCGAGAGTTGAGAAAGGTGTCGTATGTTAGAAACGAAAAATTTAGCTCAGAGGGGTAAGACGAACACGAACAAGAAACGAGACACAAACGAGAAACGAACTCGAACAAAAATTATTCCTACGCAGCGGAACGAGCTATGCGACTCTCTCCAAAAGCATGACTACGCCTATCAGAACGAACAAAACGTTAGTGATGGAAATCACGGTTGTTCTTATTATGTAGCCAAACATTAATAAACGAAGCGCCAGAAGAATAATTTGTCGCGAATAGCTAGACAAATTATGTGTCGCGAAACATTCGCGAAAGACAAGACTAGATGTTAGTCGTCTATTACCAGAAAGAGCAACTAGAAAGATCAGACAAAATGAATAATAAGCATAACAATATCAACACAAATCTGAACGCAGAACAAAGAACTGTATCATATTAAGTATATCAAGTATACATGTCAATAATGCAGTAGAGCACAAGACAGTAGCGGACGAAGCCGCGTGCCCTACGAAGCTTATTTAAACTGTAAAAGGAATGAAATCTTATTGCTGACAAATTAAAGAATCAATGCACAGAGGATCTACTTTTTGTCTATCTCTGATAAGCTTCGCTTCTTCATTCTCTCTTGCTTACTAACTTCTTCACTTGTTAATGAATACACAAATGATATTCAATATATACATAATATTACAAGTGTGCAGATGAAGAAAGTACAGGGTGGATGAGCTGTCTGTAGGAGATCATGGGTGGCTGCAGTCGTCGTCCAGTTTGTTAGCGCAGCTGCATGAGCGTGAAGAGGGTGTGACGTTAGCCTTTGCTTTTCGTCTTTTCATCGCCTGTGAGAATTTGCATGTGAATATGCAAACTGCGTGACAACACGAGTAAATATGCAAGATGAATGGAGGCAGATTAAAAATGAGATTTAGGTGACTAGAGGAAATAAATCCAACACCCCATCTTAATCTGGATCCATGAATGCCTTGATCTTCAGACTAAGCAATGCACAAAATTTGCTGTGTGCATTAACACTGAGTGCTTTCGTGAATATGTCTGCAACCATGTCCTACGTTCTGCAGTATGTTAAGCTTACTTCCTTGTTGAGAACCTTGCCCCTGATGTAGTGATATCTGATTTCAATGTGCTTACTCCTAGAGTGAAATCTAGGGTTGGCCGATAAGGCAATAACATTCTAATTATCACAAAATAAAATTGTAGGCCTATATTGATTCAGATTAATATCTGACAATAAATTTTTCAACCAAAACGCTTCCTTGATAGATTGAGAAGCAACAATGTATTCTGCTTCTGAAGAAGAAAGTGTGACAGAAGTTTGCTTACGACTGTTCTATGAGATAGGACTGTTGTTGAAGAAGAATGTAAATCTAGATGTGGATTTACGATTGTCTACATCTCCTCCCCAGCTTGCATTAGAATAACCACTGAGCTGATGAAGATTGTCATTGTTGACATCTCCATAGCAGATGCACTGGTCCATGGTAGCTCAAATATATCTCATAACTTGTATGAGAGCCTTCCAATGGGTAATGCCAAGATTAGCCATGTATTGACTGAGTGAGCTTACAGCAAAAGAGATATCAGGTCTTGTACAGACCATTGCGTACATGAGAGATCCTAGTATCGATCGATAAGGGTATTCTCTCATTTGATCCACTTCCTGCTTGGTCTGGGGACAGTGGTCCTTTGACAGATGTAGGCCTGGATCCATTGGTGAGTGAGCTAATTTACAATTCATCAAATTGTATCTGTTGAGAACGTTGTGAAGATACCTTTGTTGAGTGATGTAAATCAGTCGATCTGCTCTGTCTCTATGGATTTGACTTCCCAGACAGAAGTGAGATTTGCCCAGATCAGTCATGTCGAACTTTGAAAACAACATATGCTTCGAATCCTTGACCATATTGGTATTGGTGCTGAAGAACAACGTATCATCCACGTATAAGGTGATGATAATGAAGGATTGTTGTACTGACTTGGAATTGACGTTGCAATCAGCAGTGCTTGGTTTGAATCCTTGTTTGATGAGGAATGTGTTGATCCTTTGAAATCAAGCTCCTCCCCCATACAGTGCTTTGTGGAGTTTACAGATATGATTTTTCATACCTACCAGAATGTATCCTTCAGGTTGGATCATATAAATATCTTCTTGTATCACTCCATTCAGATAGGCTGTTTGTACATCGAGTTGATGCACTTTGAGGTTAGTAGCTACAACATAAGAAAGGAACATTCGGATCGACGAATGTTTGATGACTGGACTAAAAGTCTCATTGTAGTCGACATTCAGGATCTGGGTGAATCCTCGTGCTACCATTCTTGCCTTCCTTTGGTCAATTGCTCCGTTGGCATTGTATTTGATCTTAAAGATCCATTTGCAATCAATGATATTGCAGCCAATAGGAGCTTGGACTAATGACCATGTTTGGTTCTTGATCAGAGAGGAATACTCTCTGTCCATAGCTTCTCTCTAGAGATCAGAGTCTGGTTGGCTAAGTGCCTCTTCGACTGTCGTCGATTCTTGTATCAAGAGACGGACAGACTCAGGAGTATACCTTGTGGGCTGCGTGCGTACTCGGGTTGATCTTCTGGAAGGATTCGACTGAAGAACCGCTCCTGGGATTTGTTGTTGGGTAGCAGCAACATCTTCGTCTGATTCGCTGTCTCAAAGTGGGTCGACAATAGACACGCCTGAGCCAGAAGCTCAGACTGTCGTGTCAATGGCCAGTGATGAGGGTTCTTCTTGAGCAACATCCTTGGCTTTGAGGTCGACGAACTGATCCTCGATGAAGACTATATCCCGTCTATACAAGATTTGCTGGGTATCATGATCATACAGCTTATAAGTATTATCAGATGAAGTATATCCGATCAGGATGGTCTTGAGACCTTGGAAGTCCAATTTCTTCCTCGTGTCTTTTGAGATTTGCGGTAGGCAATGCACCCAAACACTCTTAGGTTCTTCAAAGAGCCTGTCCACACCTTATGGGGTGTCTTGTCTGAGAGGGCCTTGGTCGAACATCTGTTCTGGACGTAGGCTGCAATGGAGACAACTTCAGCCCAGAATCTCTTAGGCAACGATGCACGCGATATCATACATTTGGCAGATTTGACCAGAGTACGGTTCTTCCTCTCGGCTAAGCCATTAGACTGAGGATTGTAAGAAGTGATGAAATGATGCTCAATGCCTTGGCCTTGGCAGTACTCCTTAGACTTGATAGAGATATATTCTCCACCATTGTCTGACTTGAGGGCCTTAATCTTCCTTCCAGTATCCTTCTCTACACGCTCCTTGAAGATTCTGAAGCAGTTGAAGGATTCTGATTTATTCTTTATAAAATACACCATGGTCCTTCTGGAAAATTCATCAATAAAGGTTATAGAATACTTGGCATCCTTCAGCGAAGGGTTTTTCATCGGGCCACAAATATTCGAATGTACAACATCTAGCAATCCTCTAGCAATGTGCTGATGGCTTGATTTAAAAGGTTTTCTAGTTTGTTTACCAACAAGACAGTCTTGACAGACAGGTAACTCGACTCTGTCACGAGGATAGTCGAGATCAAGAACAATAGATTGTCTAGACATTCGTTGAACAGCGACATGATTTAAATGGCCAAGTTTATAGTGCCAAAGTAAACCTTTATTTGAATGAATTGAAGTATTGAGAGCTTGACTAGACGCAGAAAAGCAATGAATCAATTTGTACAAGTATCCATGCCTCTTTCCGAGTGCTAGGATCTTGTCTGTCCTATCAACTACTTTACACTGATCACATTCAAATTCTACTCTGTGTCCTAGATCTGTGATTCTGCTTACAGAGAGTAGATTCGTAGATAAATTTGGTACATAAAGGACTTTAGAGAGTAGCCTAGACTGATCATTGGCAAAGTTTAATCTTACAGTGCCTTCACCTTTAATAGCCTATGTGCTATTGTCACCAAGGTGGACATATTTCTGGGTACCGTAAGGTGTATAGGACTCAAATTAGCCAATGAGGCGTCATATGCTGAGTGGCTCCAAAATCCAGGAACCAAGAACTGTCGCCAAATGCTCCTTGATGGCTGGTCGTGTCATGATCCGCTTCTTGAATAGGCTGTGGAGCTTCTGCAGCTGCATTTGCCACTTGATTCGACTGTCCCTTGCTGTTGTTCTTCGCTTGAAGTATTCGACAGTCTTGTATTTCGTGGTTGTTTTGTTTGTAGTATCTGTAGAACAACTTCTTTATTGTCTGCGGATTCGACTGTTCCTTGTGCTGAGTTGGTTTCTTGTATGGATTTGATTGCTTCAGGCCTTTCTTCTTCTTTTGCTTTGTCGTGCTTTTGTTGGTGTACAAGGTGTGAGAATCAGCTGAGGAACTTGAGGCTTCGTTCCTCCGCGTGTCTTCCTGCAACAACATAGTAATGACTCTCGAAAGAGTCAATTCTGGATGAGTCGTGATGATCACCACCCAAGAGCTTCGCAAGCTTGTAAGCAGTTGCATCATCGCGTCTTGATCGTCAATGAAAGATCCGACAACGGCCATTTGTCTTAGCAGGTTCTTGAACTGATTAATGTGATTCTGCAGAGAATCACCAGTCGTCATCTTGAGGGAGTAGAATTTCTTCCTGAGATGTAGCTTGGAAGCTATATCTTGCACTTCATATAGTGTGCTCAAGATGTCCCAAACTTTTTTCGATGTCTGAGCCTCAGATACATGGCCGATCTGGGTATCCGTGATGTTGAGGATGATCAGCGCGAAAGCCTTTCCATCCTTCAGCTTTCATCTGGCGATTGCTGCGTCGTCTGCATCAGGTTTTCCTTCTGCACCTGTAACAACATCATACAATTCTTTAGCCATTAGTACAGTTTTCATTTTAAATTTTCACAGATGGTAATTGGCTCCATCAAGCTTGTCCATGATAGGATTGGCTTTCCCTTGGGAATCCATGTGGAGGAATGAGTCTAAGTGATAGGAGAAACTATCAGTGACTTAAGTATAAAAGCAACTAGGAAGATCAGGCAGAATGAATAATAAGCATAGCAATATCAACACAAATCTGAACGCAGAACAAAGAACTGTATCAGATTAAGTATATCAAGTATACATGTCAATAATGCGGTAGAGCACAAGACAGTAGCAGACGAAGTCGCGTGCCCTACAAAGCTTATTCAAACTGTAAAAGGAATGAAACCTTATTGCTGACAAATTAAAGAATCAATGCACAGAGCATCTACTTTTTGTCTATCTCTGATAAACTTCTCTTCTTCATTCTCTCTCGCTTACTAACTTCTTCACTTGTTAATGAATACGCAAATGGTATTCAATATATACATAATGTTACAGGTGTGCAGATGAAGAAAGTACAGGGTGGATGTGCTGTCTATAGGAGATCGTGGGTGGCTGCAGTCGTCGTCCAGTTTATTAGCGCAGTTGCATGAGCGTGAAGAGGGTGTGATGTCAGCCTTTGCTTTTCGTCTTTTCATCGCCTGTGAGAATTTGCATGTGAATATGCAGACTGCGTGACAACACGAGTAAATATGCAGCATGAATGGAGGCAGATTAAAAATGGGATTTAGGTGACTAGAGGAAATAAATCCAACAAAAAGAGGACCTATGTTGAATATAGGTCAAGAGAGTCATAGGTCGAGAGAGAACTTATGCTGAGCATAAGTCCAGTGAGCCCTTATGCTGAGCATAGGTTGAGGGAGACCTATGCTCAACATAGGTCGAGGGAGGACCTATGTTGAGCATAGTTTGAGAGAGAACTTACGCTGAGCATAGATCATCTTCAATTCCAACAACAACAATTGATTCCTCTTATATTCCACAATAGACTGAATTTTTAACCCTTCTACAAAATGAACAACGTGAAATTTATTTGGGTTCTAGAAAAAATCGCATGCTTCCTAGGCTAAATGGTATGGTAACCTCAATAAAATAAATATTGGGAGTCTCATTGCACTTTTAGCTTTGGAAAATAGTGAAAATCGTCCATTCTAAAGTGATTGGCTTCATTCAAAGTGACGACACGTTGGCAAAAATTGGATGTGTATCACTTCAACAAATGCTTCCGTGGAAAGGTACGAGTTAGAAATGTTGAAATTACCCAAAAGGCAAGAGAAAGTGTCCAACAAAGAATCAGCCAAGAGTTGATAATGTAAATCTCCAAGATGTAGATGTGCTTGCATTTAATTTTCTATTGACAATGACAAACCATTTGCGAAAATCAACAATATAGATTTTACAAGGATGTCTGGGTAAAGTGTACAACCATCATCCTTAACTCAACATAAATGTAGAAAGCCACAATACACAATGTTTTTCAACATTGCATGTTGACTCATATAAGAATTTGTCGATAGACTCTAACGAGGAAGATGAGTCGTCAACTTCATCAACTGAAAATGAGAGCCTTGATAATATTTCAAACATTGAGTTTAGAGAGGAGTTAGTGAGAAATCCTTGGAATTTGAATTGTAAAAAAACAAAACAAAAAATATTTTCAGTGTTTTCAAAATTTGTGGATTTAGTGTAACTAGCACTAAATGTATTATGCGAGTTATTTATGAAAGTCAATTTAATTTATTAAAACACCATAGATATTTTGTGTATTTTGTTCACGCGAACATTTTCAATCTTTTAGGTTTTATAAAAATCTTTAATTTTTTTGGACATGGTGTATTGATTTTTTTTTGATCTAAATGCATATTTTTTATATAATTTTTTTGTGATTTTCAAGAATTTTTTCATGAAAAAACATGTTTTTGGGAAAATTTTCAAAAGTATTTTGATCCATTTCAAAAGAATTTTGTATTTTAAGTTATCTTAAAAAAAATTTCTTCAACAATCAAAATAGAAGCATGATTTGTGTAGAAGCTTGCACTTCTTCTTATTGAGGAACCAATATTTTACCATTAGCAACAAATGTCTTGATCGATTCTCATTGCAATTTATACACATCATCATGATTCTAATGATAAAGATTGAAATGTCATTATCAACACAATGGATTAACAATTTAAAAAACATAACGCTGAAATAAAGAAAATCAACATAACTAAATGGGAAAAAAAAAACTTTTCTTATTGATATCAACATCTTCATGTAAGTTCTACTACTCAAAAAATAATCTGATATTGTTCAATACAAATCAAACACAATGGCAATAGCATTTTTGCTGTACACAGTACAAGTAACTGAGTATTGGAACTATAATAGATATTGTCAACGATCGATCATGTAGTTTATGCTAGCAATGTACATGTTATCCATCAATTAGATTCACAATTGCTAAAAGAAAGAGCACACCACACCCCAATCAACACACACAATGGATTGTATTCCAAAAAGAGAAATAATGCATATAAATATAGACTTTTCTAGAGGGTATCGTTGCATGGTAAAACGGTCCCCGTTATGGGGTGTGTGTCCCGACTCAGTGTCTATATGTGTCGTAAAAAAGACACATGCAACTATCACATAAGCCAAAAATCCAAAGTTTGACAATAGTTCAAACCCTCAGAGATTTTTGCAAATCTTTGAGAATGCATGTGATGTGTATGGTGAAACATCTCCCGATGCTATGGTCCAATTGTTTTCAATGACCATGATCGCTAAAGCATGTGATTGGTTTTTCAACCTTGATCATGATGAAAAGATAGACTAATCAATTTTGAAAGAGTCCTTTATCAAGCGTTTTAAGCCCTTTCGCTTGATTGAGAGCCCTTTTGTCAAATTGAGTAACTTCAAAATGACAAAAGATGAACGTGTACGAGACTATATCGAGCGTTTCAAATGCCTCAAAAGTCAAGTACAGGAACAGCCCTCCGAACAGATGCTCATCATCTGGTTCCTAGTAGGACTTCCAAGATGGATTAGACGCGAGCTTAAATCCAATGGTGAATATATGATCCTAAAGTTAGCTATGTCTGATGCCATCGAGGAAGAAGACGAAGGATCAGATGTTGACGAATCCAGGGAAAGACGAGCCCCACATGCTCCTCTCCATGAGTCAAAGCCGATCAAGGACATCCGAGATCAGCTTTGGAAATCCCAGTTGGAGTTGCTTAATAAGCAACATCAGCTACAAATGAAGAAACTCACCAATGAGTTTCAAGATACCCTGAAGTCTATCCAAAGCAGTATGCCTGGTCAGTCAAACCCTGCATAGGTACCTTATAGACGAAAAACGATATAGTTAGGCCTTTATAACTTAGACTTTGCTAAGTTGGACCCAATTTTGGGGTGGCAGTAGCTCGTGGCTATTCAAGGCCTATTATTGACATTTAAGGACCCAACTCTACTTATGGGTGTACCTTATTTATTTTAAAAGTAATTTGTAGGAGAAGTTAGATAGTCATCTACAAGAAGTTAGATAATCATTGGAAGGGTATATATATTTGTGCATTTCCTTTGTATTTTACAATTGTAAGCATTATAGCTATTCTCTTGAAATTCCACGAGCGTTTACAAGAGGGTGACCAGCCATCTCTCTCTTTCTCTTTAAAATGCTTTGTGTGATTGAATAGAAGATCTTGGATCCTTTGGTTTCTATTTCCTACAAGATATCAAAGCCACGTTAGGTATTCAGATTGCTTACAGGAGGACGCCCTACAAGAAGATGCCCTACAAGAAGCTATCGTCTTCTCTTCCGATAACATAAAATCAGCAAGTGGTTGATTTTTGCAAGTGAATAAATGAAACACTTTTATTAATTGATAAGTGTGGTGATTAGATCATATCTCCTCATATCATAGACCTAAAATCGCTAGTTTTCATCATTCGAGAGCAACCCCAAACATAAAATTAACATTGAAGGCGAAGCCAGATATAGATTTGTGAGTAGTAGCTACTATCGAGGTTATACTTAAAGATAGGCGTCAACATCTTGAAAGCTAACCTCACAACTACTATCACAACAAACCCAATTACGATCGGTTCATCAATCACAGCAAGGCAACAGGGAAAAGTGACGTAGAAAGCATGTTTGCAGAACCAACATGATATATGAGGTTTGTTATCAGATCGTAGTCGCATCTACGTACTGAAATGATCAATATTCTGAAATCAACTTTCGGGAGCAGTGATGGAAGGGCTGCAGTGCTGGCTATTACCAGGTTGAAAGCGATTGTAGATATACTTACTAAACGTGAGTCGCGTGATCAAAGTAGCACGTGAATCGCGTGATCAGTACAGTAGCTGTCCATTCCATTCCTTCTCAATTGTATCCAAATCTGAAAAGCATAAGCAGAAACGACTTGACTCTTGAGATACATGCCGACCAGGCTTTCAACGACAAGCCTCCTTATGTTACCCGTACCTCGCTGAAAAGACTTCTTATGTTACCCGTACCTCGTTGAAAAGACTTCTTATGTTACCCGTGCCTCAGATGGAAGGGTCATGTACGTTAGTGGGAGGGGGTACTTGACTACTTCTCTGGCAGCCTGGCTGAGAGAGCCTAAACTTTGAAGGCTGAGACTGTATTTCCTTTTCCTTGAGACTCTAGGGTGCCTTTCCATGCTCACCCGGGCAAAGTGATGTTGTTGTGTTGTTGTAGTGTTGCACAACAGTAATGGTTGCTCAACGGTTGAGAGGATTTGCAATTTTTTTAAAAATCAGCTCTTGGAGAGAACGAGTGACCCGTTCTCTCAGGTGGAAAGGTTGAGAGGATTTGCAATTTTTTTAAAAACCAGCTCTTGGAGAGAACGAGTGACCCGTACTCTCAGGTGGAAAGGTGACGTAAGGTGATGCATCGCAGGGGTGAGAGGGTGGACATGGAAAGGGCTTGAGCCCGTGCCAATGGTTTATTGACACGTGGCTGGGCAAGGGACAAGATTGGCCCCGTGGCGGGGCGGCAAGTTGCCAGGCCCAATTTTTCATGAGCCTCGGCTTGTGTCGTCTTGAGCTCAATTTTTTTGTGGGTCTCAATTCTTGTGGTCCAAGCACCATTTTCATGGGTTCCGTAGGTCATGGGCCCAATTTTTCGTTGGTCCTATAAGATCCCGGGGTCTTCTTTTACGATCTCAAACGTGAGCCCCAATTTCTTGCACACACACACACAGAGAAGAGAATTTTTTTTCCATACATGCAAGAGAATCCATTTTACCAAAAAACTCATTAGGGGAAATATGGGCTCAAAATGGGCCCTTTAAGAAATTTCACTTTAGAGAGAGGTTACGTAGAGAGAGAATGCGAACCGGTAACTTCTGGTCGCTGTTTTCTGAGTTTCCGGCCTTGCCCGACGTTTAACTGGTATGGTTAACTTCAGACAATAGTTAGTTAAGCATGAGATGTAATAACTTCTCTTCATGCTCGTTCCAAAATTCGGGACTAGAGCTTTAAGACTGAAAATCTTGGTGTGCTCAATGCAAAAACTGAAGCGGGAGTAGCAGAACTTTTGAAATCATTGTATGCTTATAGTGAAATATGAGGCGGGACAATTTTTAATGCGACATAAACATTACAAAAGTAAAGTATGCTAGATCTATTCATGTTGATTTACTGTAGTTTGAAGCATTTACGGATTGTAGCTTTTAACAATGGCAATGTTCCATTTGCATGTTGCTCTTCCTATGGAATGCGCTCCAATTATTAAGAAAAATTGGAAAGTGGTAGAGAATGCTGCTACAATAGTTAGAGAATTGAGAATGAATAATCATATGAATATGGGTGGATGGATCAATTTATCCTAATGATCCAGCCACCAATTTGTGTCCAAATTTAAAGTCCGTAACTCAACTTCTCAGATTTGTATGTGAAGGAAATAGCGGATTACTTGGATATTGTCAAAGGTTGCATGCACCTTCTCTAGATTGAATAAGTGTTCAGAGTTTGGTCCATGCACGCACAGATCGTCCAAGAAAATTTTCAGAAATTTCTGCAAATACTCTTTGAATGCTGTCTGCATGACTCGTTGGAAAGTGCTTGGGGCATTGCAAAGTCCGAATGACATCACCTTATAGGCATAGGTTCCCCATTCCGTGGTGAATGTTGTCTTATGCTGGTCTTGGGGTGCTATCTTCACTTGGTTGTAACCGCTAAAGCCATCCAAAAAATTGTAGGCTTCGACCCCAGCTACTCTGTCAAGGACGCTTTCTGTAGGGCAAAGGAAAATGATCCTTTTTGGTGACTACGTTTAGCGCCTTTAGATTCACATAGATCCGCATTTTGCCATTCTTCTTGGGTACTATAACTATCGACGATACTCATTCAGTGTGCTTGATTTCGTAAATGAAATCTGCATCTCACAGCTTCTACAATTCCTGCTTGATCAGTTTTGTGTAGTTCAGGTTGCAACAGTAGTAACGACTCACCTTAAGGACTGCTCTATCCACCAAGGGTATGGTGTGTTGGACTACTGTTGGTGGAATGCCCTTCAGATCACTGTAATTCCAGGCAAAACAATCCTTGTACTCCACCAACAATGACCATAGTCTTTTGAATTGTGTGGCGTTAACTGCTTTCCCACGTATACAATCTTTTCTTCTTCACCTGGCTCGGCAAGGTTCATGGGTTGCGTTCGCGTAGGTCCTTCGAAGACTTGTTCCGTTGGTGCTTGACTTTGATCAGGTTCTCGCTAGGGTTGCGGCATCATAATTACCATGTCGTCCAAGGTATAATTTTTTAAGGTCTCAAGCATCTTGTGAACAGGTGCTCGTCGAGATTCCTCCTTCGGCATATTGATCTTAGCCCGACTGGTCATCTTTTGATTTTCTATCATCTGAGAAGAGGATGACGCTGTATCAAAGTCCATCTCTGAATCGTAGTGACTACCCTTGGCTTGCCTTGGGCGATCTATCGTGTGATATGTCGTGGATGATCCATCATTAGCCTTGGGTGCAAGTGGTTTCACCGCCCATGTGGTTGGATCGACCTTTACAGCCTGCTCTCTGTTCTCAAAAGGTGAGTTTTCCCGTACCCCAGTTGTGTACTACTTGCGCAGTCCTTAACCATAGTCTTCTCAGTAAAACACGGTATGCAGATGGAGATTCAGGTATATCCATTACTACAAAGGTAATCACAAACTGCATGCCTGCTATTTTTACAGGGATATTGGCAACCACACCCTTCGGTTTTACATAGGATTGATCTGCTAGCTTGATGGCGAATCTTGCTGGCTTCAATCCTTGCAAATCTCACTTTTGGTACAAAGTAGTGGATATCAAGTTAACACCTGATCCTCCATCTACCATTGATGCCTTGTCCTTGAATCTCTTATGTTTGATTGACAGGGTGATGTTGTGCTCTTCGCTTTCCCACGCTGCCCTGATGTGGAGGATTTACTACTCTCTTCATAGCCCGTACAATATATGGGCTCTGGCGCTACTGGCTCCGTGTAAACTTTGGCCCATTCAGCTAAAAGGCTTTTAGCTTGTGGCACAATTAGTGGTAATTCCCCGAGGGGTAAACTAACACAGCTCGCAGCAAAAGTTTTGAGGATTTCATCCTCTCTCAAATTCAAAACATCATCTATATCATTAAATGACTAAAATTTTCAGTTCTAGTGGGTAAGAACCCTCGGAGAGAATTCTGAAGTTCCATCTTAATGAGACCAGAACATAGAATAGTCTGCGAGAGTCAGTTTGATTCCGGTGAGCAGAAGACTAGGTTTAAGTGCTAAAAAATCACTAAAAAGTGTAAGGAAATTCTTAGTGATGCTAGGAATGAAGAGAATACCATCTATCTTAGTCTTCTTGGAGGATCCTAAGCATAAGGGAATGGATCCCACACCTTCAACTTTACATTCATGATTATTTGCTGTAAAAATGACTTTATAGGTCCTACATAAAGTGTGAGTTGAGAAAAATACTCCCTTTTACCCGACATGTGGGATCTAGGCCCACTATCTATCCACCAAGGATCTTCGCCTTTGACATTTGATGATGAAAAGGTTGACATCATGAGTGAGTCCTCATGATAGCTCTCTTCTTCCTCTTGTCCAATGTTGGCTTGGCTTTGATCTTGCTTCCTCTTGAAGCATTCCGAGGCATAATGCCCCATCTTGCTACAATAGTAGCACTTTATCTTAGATTTGTCCTTCTTGGGCTTGACTTGTGATGATGAGGATGTGGATCCTCCTTGATCTCCATCCTTTGCTTGCTCCTTTTTTAATGCTCCCTTGGTCTTTGCTTTGCCTTTGCTCTTGAAAAATAAGGCTTTGTCATCACCATCATTGATGGAGAGCCTCTCCATCCTTGATTTGATATGAGCCTTCCTACTCTCCTCGGCCATCAACACACTTTGAAGGTCTTCAATTGTAGTCAAGTTTCCCATGATGCCATAACTTTGGATAAGGTTAGTAAAATAACTACATAAGCCATTCAAATCTATTTGCACAAGCTCACTTCTTTGATAGGTTCACCAACATAAGTAAGCTCTTTGTTCAAATCTTTTACTCTCAAAACAAATTGATGTCCACTCTCACTCCTCCCTTGGAAGCATTGAAGAACTTGGTTCTTGAGGGAAAGTAACCTTGAGGTATTCTTGGACTCATAGATCTTTTGAAGAGTCTCCCAAGCCTCTTGGGCTAAGGTACATGCTCCTACTTTTTTGAGCAAATCATTTGCAACATTCATCTTAATACAATGAAGTGCAAGCTTGCACCTTCTCTTGTATTTAGTTGCTTCTTGTAGATGGATTGGCTCATCTTCCTCTCCATTTACAATATCCATCCAATCTTGCATGATAAGGATGGATTCCATTCTTAACTTCCAAATTGAATAATTTGAAGAGTTCAATCTATCACTAGAATCCAAAAGATAGGCACCTATGGATGCCATCTTCAATGATAAGGAGATAGATTCAAAGAAACAAGATAGATTGTACAAGATATGATCACTACTAGCTATCCCACTCTCTTTGGGACCTGAGATGAATCACTCTATGATTTCTCAACAAGATCTAAGGTGATCTTGAGCTTGATCTATCTTCTAGATCAAACTTACTATAGATTTGATCAAACTAGTCTCCTCCTTGATCTCGACTTCACAAGAAGGGTGAATCCACCTATATTAAACCAAAAGCACTTTATAACACACAAATGTCTTACAAATAAAGCCTCTTAGATTTAGGTTGAATCACATTGACATATTCAATCACAAACCTATCCAAAACCCAGTAGTATAGAAACTCAATTTTCACTAGTTTTGCATTTCTAATGAAAACTCATCAAAACACTTGATCTGGACCTAAAAGGTGTATTTTAGAACTTTAAGAAACCTAAGAACAACCTAATTGATCTCTCAAATGGCTGATCCAAACTTCTAAAGAGTGGTGGCATTCAAATCCTTAAGAAAATCTCTACTAGGAGACATGTACTCCAAGATTCAACTCATAAGAACTTTCTAATTTGGTTTGGTTGAATGGAAATGGGTCAATCTCGGTTCCTGCAGCTATAACTCAGCAAAACAAGTTCCCTTTGATCTATTATCACTCAAATCAAACCAAATTTGAAGGTACAATAACTAGATTAGCAACTAGTAGCAAGAGCAAAGCCAATACTACTCAAATCTAGGATCAAAGCTTGAGAAAATCAAATGTAAAGCTCACTTTTGATTAGGCTCTGATACCATGACAAAATTTTATAGCAAAATGAATCCCAATCAATCCTAAAAGTGATGGACGATGCACAAATAGGATTTGGCAATTATAATATTGGGTTATATTCCCAATGAGACTACAAAAAGATCATCTGCAATGGCCCTTATATTCGGGTTACATTGATATGAGCAAAAGGAAAAATTTAAAATTTTTGGATCCATATGAAAGGAGATTATTTCTTCATGACAATACCATCCGTCTGAATCTTGAAGAGGATGATGATAATAATTAAACAATTTTCTATAATAGATTTTTGATATATTACAAGGATCTCTCTTTTGTTATGAATTTGAATGCCTTCCAAAAAATCGTAACATTTGGCGAGTTTTTAGCTTGATATCTAAATCGTGCTCTTCTATAAAACCACTGAAAAAGTTGAACTAAATATTTATTTCTTGAATTGTGTCCTCCATGATTTGTAGCTCTATGAAATACTCCCCTTGCTTGCCAATGAGATTTTTCCATGCCTTGTGATGATTAGATACTTAAGCTCTCGTATTCCTTTGCAAAATAAGTTGCATGATGAAGAAGGATATGCTGCAAACAATAGCTTTGATTAGGTACATCAGTAGAAAAAAATATAAGCCTGAATGAGATCAGTACCTGTTGGAGATATTTCCAACATAGAGCGAATAAAAGAAAACGAGTCAATAAATGTGTTGCGAGGGCATGGCTTCCACCCATGACCCAATGAGCACGCAAGGTGATTGTAAATATAAATAATGGACTTGGGCCCCTTGTAATTAAAATAAAACCTGAGTCCCAGAGTCATTTTAAACTTAGAAGTCTATTATTTTAGAGTTGGGTCCAACTTGGGCTCACATGAATCTTGTGAATTCTAATGTACTTTTTGTGGACCTTTGGATTAAGTTGGGTCCAAGATAAATGGTTAGGATCAATGTACATATTAGCCAATAGAATTTTGGGGCAAGAGCCTTCCCCATTTATTAAAAAGCCCCATTTGTACTCTATTTTCATGCTTAATGAGAAGGAGGAAACTCTACCAAATTTCGGAGAGAAGCATCCTCATTTGCTATTCACTACTTGCTAATGTGCTTGATTGTGTTTTCCTTTTGCTCTCAAATTTGCAAGTTTTTGGTTTCCATAGTTAAAGTTTTTGCATTAGCAAGCACATGGAGCAATTGAGCTAACCTCCACCCTCTCTCTCTCTCTCTCTCTCTCTCTCTCTCTCTCTCTCTCTCTCTCTCTCTCTCTCTCTCTCTCTCTCTCTCTCTCTCTCTCTCTCCACCTTCTCTCTATTACTCTCTTCCTCTCTTCTATTCTATTCTTATCCTTCACAAGATCATGTTGAACGTTAGTTTAGTGGAGTAGAGTTAGGGGTGTGTAGTGTTAGAGGTGATAGAGTTAGAGAAAAAGTAGAGAACTACCTAAAAGTAGCATCTATTTATAATTAGGCACCTATAGAGTGTTCTAACCCTTGTTGACAGACGGGAGGGCTACTACGACGTGAGATCTTCAATCCTGCAGTGGCGCCGATGTCGGGGATAGGTTTCCACTAACTAGTATAGCTACATTTTAGCTATTCTTGCTTTTTGGAGTAGTTTTAGGTAGATTTTTGGGTGTTTAGTGTTAGTTTTCTATATTTTTCTGTGTTTGGACTGTTCACAGCTAGCGGAGGAGGTGTGAGAGGGTAGAGGAGATCTTGAACAATCTCTAAGGGCTTGACATCCAAACCCAAACATGAGAAAACCCAAAAAAACACACCAATCTGTATTTTGGAGGGAAAAAGTGCCAAAATTCCCATCAAATTTTGTTTTTTCCAAAACCAGTGAGAGATATCACTTTGTTTGGAAAGAAGGTTTAGCGTCTCCACCAAATTTATCGCATGATTGACAGCAGCTCCAGAGTACTGTCCCAGACCTGCATAGAAGCCTACGAGAGTTAATTCCAAGCAGATTGCAAAAATCAGAGAAAAAATCATAAAAATTAAAAAAATCCTTGTAAAAAATTAAAATAAATTCAAATCTTCATAAGAACTCTCACAAAGCCTTCTAAAGTTCCATCTCACTGAGACCAGGACACAGAGAAGCTTGCGAGAGTTAGTTCACTGTCTAAGTGCCTATGCGAGAGTTTCCCATGGAAAAAAAATGGGAAAATACCAAAGAACCCTCGTAGACATAACTCTCATTATTTATAAAATATAAGAGAACATCGAGTAGAGTTAATTGATTAACAGGAGATGCGGATGAAAGAGAATCAGAGAGGATTATAGAACAAGGGAGAGTTTTCTGATAATCTGAATTCATAGATGTTTCAGCTTCAACTCCTATATCAATATCTGCATCATCTACATCAACTGGAGCAGATGCAGATGCTTCAATCAATGGAATAGTAGAAGATTCAACAGACTCATCATCTAAAATTTCAGCAGATATGTAAAAGACAAAAGCCATTCCTTTGATTAGAAGGTGACATATTTTTTTGTGGATATCACAATATATATTTCTTTTGAAATGGTCATGCAGGTTAGAGTACGTTCTATTGTGTTTATGCTTAGACGATGGTTGGGAATGCAAGGTCCTAAAAATGAACAAAACAAAAACTATCTATATCCTGATCAGGAGTACTAATAATCTGAGAAAAATTATCAAGAAGAGAAATATAATCATAACGATTCTCATAAACTAGCTTATCGATATCGAAGGGAGCAAAAAAAATACTAGAAAAATACTCTAATTTTTCAAATGGAATGTCACTGACATTCAAAAAATCCAAAAGTTTGTTATCTAAGGACATGGAGGAACTAGCCATATTGAATCTGATATCAGTTCAACGGGACTGAATGATTTCAGTCAAGGACTGAACAACAGTGCGCGCGTTGATCCGATATCGTTTTGACGAGAGTGAATTTTCCACAAGCACACGTCAGAAGAGACTGATATCACTTCAGCACGCCTGAATGAATCCGACCGTGCACTGTATGTGAAGGCGCGCGTCGATTTGATATCGTGAGAAAGAAAGAAAATAAAATGACGAGTGAGTTCAGAATAAAAGATCACGGAATCAAAATATGAAAAGTGATGCCCATATTTATAGCCTATTCCTATTGATCACAGCCATACATTTGTCAAATAATGAATTGAGGAGCGTAGCCTATATTTATCCACCAATCAGAGAGAGACAAATTTGTATCTACGTCGGAATACATTAAATAGTCTATCACTAGATTCTTCGAATCATCATTAGTCCTGACCCCAAAATTTGTACCTACGCCGGAATACATTAAATAGTTTGTCACTAGCCTCTCCGAATCATCATTAAACAAATACTAAACTAATATTAAATGGACATAATTGAAAAACGTGTACGAGGGCAATTATTATAGTCTCTCATCCTATTTAAGCACCGTAAAGACGAAATTTTTTCTTTTGAGATACTTGTTCATTCAGAACATTTTCAAAAGGCAGAGCATTTTGAAAGAGCCGATATCGATTCCACACCAGAGGACAAGTGCTTCACCAAAACAGATCAAATAAGCGTGCATTGATGAAATACTCCGGTATGGCGAATCAAAAATCGGATCAACGCGCCCGTCCCAAAAGAAAGATTTTTCAACTTGGACTACGTGCATTGATTTGCTATTGGAATGCATTATGAATCATCATAGCTTGCTTCGAGAGATTCCTCATACATTCAAAGCTAAAAAAATATCTGCCAAAGCAAGCTTTGATGGTTCATATTGCGTTCCAAAATATTTTCAGTGCGTCTCAGATATCGGATCAGTGCGCCTGGGAGAAGAAAGTGATTTTCCACTTGGACTGTGCGCGTCGAATCGCTATTGCAAAAAACAAAAGATTTTTAAAAGTTGTCGAAATTATTGGACAACATTATGCATGATCAAAGCTTGACTTGGTAGACTCTTCATACTGTCCAAAGCTAAGAAGAATCTATTGAGTCAAGCTCTAATCATTCATATTACCATCCAATATCGATTCAGTGTGCGAGAATAGCCTCTATGGTTTACACATGCAGTATATGTATGTCAATTTACTATTGGATGAAATAATGACTGTTGGAATTTTTCAAAATTATAATGATTGGATATCAAAAAAGGCTAGGTACTTATAGCATAACCTTGTCAATTTTAGAAATTAATTGTAGATGTGACCATACTTTTGTAGAATTAATTGTAGATGTGACCATACTTTTGTAGAAATTAATTGTGGTCGTCATTAGCCATATCGACTAATCATTTTGATGACCGATGGATATTTAATTGGATTTGATTGACAAGCCTCTGAATATCTCGATGTACTCATCACCGTAATCCGAGCCTCGGAATTCCAAACCACCAAGTATGCAATCATTTCGGATTTGCACTATATATATATATATATATATATATATATATATATATATATATATATATATATATATATATATATATATATATATATATAGATGGACGATGCTTAAAATGTTTTTCTTAAAGTCCTTATCATTCTCTACTTCCATGCGGTATCGATTCAGTGCGCCCGAAGCAACCTACCTACATTCCGCTTTTACTTGTGTGTGCCCATTCATTCTCAGGTATCGGTTTGGTTTAAGTTCAGGTATTGGTTCGACGAGCTTGGCCTGACTTCTGATCCTGAGTTCTCCTTGTTCACGCGCTGATCTGATATTGGATAGTAATGGCACGGACTAAGCAAACAACACGAATCCACTCTGGTGAATCCCAATCACATGAGGGGGACAAGGAAATTCACCACCACCGCCTCGTCCGCCACCACCTCCTCCTAGGCCAAGGGGCAAACGAAGAGACACTCCCTAGCTGAAGGATATTCGGAAGCTATAGAAGTCCAATAATCTTCTGATTCCGAAAGCTCACATACAAAGATCCATCAGACAGGTTACAAGAAGTCTATCTGCAGATGTGAGATGGACTGTAACGGCAATTGAGGCGCTGCACACTGTATATGAGGATTTCCAAGTGAAATTTTTTTCAGATAGTGTTGTTGCAGCTGTCCATGCCAAGAGGGTGACCATCATGCCCAATGATTTCAACATTGTGTTCAGGCTACAGGACATATATGACAAATTTGTACTTTAGAATAGCTCCTTCCTCTCCTCCAAAACAAGATCTAGAGAAAAGAAAACGAAAGCAATTCAACCATCCCGGCTTGTTTTTTGAGTACAAAGCAGGAGTGTTTCAAAGAAGAGGAGGTCTCATGGCCCTCCTAATAAAGCGAGAGATTTTTCACAGCCTTCTCCTTTGCATGAGATTCTAACTGCTTGACAATATCCTCCTAAGTCTCCTTCTTCTTCTCCTAGAACTCAATCTCCATCTCCTCCTCCTACATCTTCCTCTCCTAATAAATCTCCTTCTCAAAATCTCAGTCTCCTCCTACCCTCACAAATATTAGTTTCCCACCTCATGTTCCAAGAAATGATTTAGGTGATTTTGTAAATTTAAAGGTCGAATCAATTTTGAATGACAATTCTTTTAGTGGTTTATTTGTAGTACTTCCTTCACCCCCTGCACTTGCCTGTGTAAATACTCCTCAATATGTACAGTATGACCAATTTTTAAACACATATCTTAAAGCTTTAGGTCATCTACACAGTTTTAAGATGTCGAAGACCAATGTTGGTCTTCCCCTTTCTAAATTAGATACATGTGAATTAGAAAGTAGGGATAAAATGCGAGGGGACAATGTGGGGGGGGCAATTCAGTACTGGATGGAGTATTTCTGGACCCCACTGTTAATAGATGTAGCTTTGTTTCCGTTTCAATTCATGGTTGCTTTTGATTTCCTTGAATTCAAAAGTCTGCATGATGATATGCTCCAATACGTTAGACTTGGGACTCCTATTCTCGTGCTCTCATACATAACAAAGTAAGTGTATTTCTATCAGATTTTATTAAGTTGAATTTTTTATATGAATTTTGATTTCACATTCATTCTCATAAATTTATTGTTTTCTGATTGCAGTGATCATGGAGCTTATATGTGTTGTCCTTATATGCCAATGATGAGGGTGTGTGTAATCCAGTTTGTTTAAAGATGAACACTATTACACACACACACACACACACACACACACACACACACACACACACACACACACACACACACACACACACACACACACAAAATTGCCAGGAGCCATATCCAGAAAATAATGGAACTCTTTCCAGTACCACATGCAATAGCATATGTGTGGGCTCAGATTTCAATGTTGATCAATGCTTTTGATTGTTAATGCTTGTTGTTTGTCAAATTGCCAATCTAGATCAACTTTTTTGTGTCTAGTTTTTTGATAGATTGTTAAGCAAGCATCCAATCACTCTTGTGGATCTTTTATAGATCCATTTATGGTCCTAAAGTACAGTACTTTCACATGGTATCAGAGTGAAGTACAAGAGCATAAGCCATTGATCTAATGCAAATCCATTTTTAGCAGGTTTTGGTGCTAAAAACTAGTATTGAGAGGGCAAGCTAGAATCTTGATTTTGGTGAGGAGATTTGATCCCAAACTTGGTAGGGGTCCAAATCCGTACTTTCCACATGTGTGGGCACCTTTGAACCTGCATTTAATGCATGCTATTCATCTGATCCAAAGAAATTCAATTTTTGAGCTTTTGATGTAATTTTTGGTGGAAATCTTAGGATAAGCTACCAGATTAGATTTGACATAGGGTCATGAAATCTAATTAATCTAGGCTGAAATCAGGTCCTATAAACTTGTTTTACAGGTCTTGAAAGTACATCAAAAAGTGTGAGTGAGATTAAGTCATGTTTTTGTCCAAAAATAGCCAAAATTGGCAAGATTTGATTGTAAGTAGATTTCACATCATCTTATCTTCATTCCAACTTTGTGAGGGAGTGCTAGAACTGAGATTATAAGTCCATTTGTTGGATTAGAAATCTAATTTGAGTGAAGCACTACAAGAGAGAGACCTTAGTGAGTTTCTAGAGACAATCAAATCCATTTCTTGGCAAGATTTGTTTGAAAGTAGTTTTCACTTCATCTTATTTTCATTCCAGCTTTGTGAGGGAGTGATAGAATTGTGATTATAAGTCCATTTGTTGGATTAGAAATCAAATTTGAGTGAAACGCTGCAAGTGTGAGACCTTTGTGAGTTTCAAGTCATTCAAATCTATTTCTTGTTTGTAGAAGTCACTAGTAAGATGGAATCTGCTGGAGCATACCTTCTAGAAGCTAGTGAGAGATTGAATTCTACAAATTACGCTATTTGGAAGGTTAGGATGGAGTCACTCTTGGTGCTCGAAGACCTTTATGAGTTCTTGATTGAGGATGAAGATGAACCTCTAGGTGCACAGGAGTTAGCTAGATACAAGAAGAGAAGCAAAAGTGGAAAGATGTGTAAACTTGAAGAAGCACCTTTGGATCAACACCTTATTCAATTCATTGATGATCTGGAATCAAGTCAAGTGGAGGATCAAGCTCAAGACCCAAGGACTCCAAGAAGAACCATGAGTATCAAGATGGAGCCATCAAGGCTCAATCATATGGATCAAGCAAGACAAGTTGTCTTTGGCAACATTATGTAGTTTAATTGATGTATTTTCAAGTGCACAAAATGCCTTGGAATCCATGGCTTGGCATGATGTATAGTTTTTGAAGTGTGCTACATGTATATAGATACATTTGTGGAACATCTTGTAAGGGATCCTTTAAGAGGTGGTGAAAGATCCTTCATGGACATCATTCTCTATTGGAGTCTCAAAAGTTCCTGGTTTGTAGCCGGATTTTTTAGACACTTCTAAAAGCATTCATTCATCTAGCAAGAGAGTTGTAGATAGATCAAGCTAAATTTGAGGAGGGGTGTGAATAATTGCCAAAAATTGGCAAATCTAGCTTGATCAAAACCATGAAAAATGGTGTAAATTTTGTACATAATTGGGTTCCACACATGTATGGCCAAAATGCCACATGGAAACCCACTCCTGATGTAGGTTAGGTCAAGTCAAGAGAGTTGGTCATGTCTATATGGTGGTCATCCCTACTTTATAGGACCTACACCTAAGTTTAAGGTAAAAATTTGACCAACTAGCTACCTACCAAGCATAACTCTAGGATCTAGGCTAGGGTTTCATTTTAGGGCAAGAAGGGTGAGTTAACTTCCTCGTTACATGCTGGAAATCCACCTAACTTCAAGAAGGAAGTCGAATTTGCTATGTATTCCAAGCTCCCATAGTAAGAAGATAGAAAATTTTTGGAGCTCATTGGCAATCTCAAGCTAATTCACTATGTACATTGAGTTTTTGTGATTCAAATGAAACCAAATCAATTTCTACTTGTTTCTCAGGTTGAAGGCCGTACTACAGCTTGTAGTACACACGTGGGGGCTCGGATTTCAATGTTGATTAATGCTTTTGATTGTTAATGCTTGTTGTTTGTCAAATTGCCAATCTAGATCAACTTTTTTGTGTCTAGTTTTTCTGCACTCTGCCCAAAAGTCCCACCTCGTCCTGGCGACATGGAGCTCCATTGAGAATTGGAGTACGCTGAGCGCGTATGGCCCAACGCAGGTATTGCAATATTGCTACCAGTTTATAATAGCCTGTGCATTAGTCTGTGGCCTAACACATATCTTGGTTTTTGGCCAACACGCTCGACTTTGAAGAACATAAAATGAGATATAGTAAAGTTTGAGTGGGGCCTGTATCCTTTTGATCGAGGGTAGTGTCAGGTGAGAGATGACCAATTGGTGCTTGTCACATGGTGGAGCTTTCATGGACGTAGTACTTTTGACCTTTAGCGATTGTCAGAGAGAGTCCTCTCAAGGGACTATTAAGCTTCCACCTGTGAGCGGAACTGGAGCGTATGTGCCGGCCATCACACAAAGAGGAGAAATAGATTATCCATTGAGCAGTGCAGGCGGTTGGTGTTCGTGAACACCAACAGACGCATGCTGAATCGCGCACGCACACAGAGTGACTGTTTGATCGAGGTGAGTTAGCTAGTGACTTACTTGGTATTGCTTGATGTACTTGCGTTTCAAGGATATTTCTCTGACAAATGAATAAGTTTGTTAATCATGCATGTTTGTTTTTGCAAGTGAACACTGACTCCTGCATGGTGCAGATGACAGAGCTGTAACTCCTCAAGTACCACCTATGAAGGAGCTCGAGGATGAGATCTATCATGACCTGTAGAGGCACGGTTTGTGCGACGCCACAAGAGATCAGCCTAACGTCAAGAGAGAGGGAAGGAGGGAAATGATGAGCTGTCGAGGGATGGCCGAGGGCAATTTGGGCCTGATTACGAGGAGTGGATGGAGGAGAGGGATATAGAGGCAGAGGATGAGAGTGAGCATGAGGGGGGAGAGGACATACAACACTTATTCGTAGACCCCGATGTTGAGACACAGGAGAAGCCAGCCATTCTTGCACCTAGGCATAGAGGGCGACCTAGATGTCCCAGGGAGGAAATGTGGGTTGGAGACATTGTTTGTAGGGCTGATTGGAGTATCACAAGCAATTGAGGGCCAAGTCGTCCTGAGTTTATAGGGCCTTCCCAAGGTGAGAGGGCCTAGAGGAAGCAACAGAGGAGGAGTGGAGCCAACTAGGAGGGGGGATAAGTGGGAGAGGGAGAGGGAGAGGGAAAGGGTGGGAGACGGAGGCTCACCACGACGCATAACACCCTCAGCGTGTAACTCCCTATAGGACAGTTCCACAAACTTCGATGACTCGAACTTTGAGTTAGAGGACGAGTGTTAGTTGTCAATGTTTATGAGACATTGTTTATCAAACATCACTGTATTTTTTTACGACCTTGAGCCCGACGTTATATATTGCCACATTTTTACATTGTCTTGTTGGTTTTTTTCAACATGGCTTACTTCGATATAATAATTATCACATTCTACATGGAGATAGACTTCTTTAACTATTCTAAAAAAAATAAAATAAGCATTTCTACTAATCCCATAAACATCACATGCACCTAGTATCACATTTGCGTCCAACTAAGTTTGAAACTTATTCAAAACAACCTCTGCAATTTTATTTTCATTTTCAAACCGAACATTTTTTATCGGTGTCTTTGCTGACTTTCTTGGTAAAACATGACTTGAAAATGATCCAATGCATGAACGATCTGTTAAATAGTTCTTTGCCACCAAACATGATCTGCAGCAAACATATAAAACTCAACTTATGTTTAATAAATTGATAATGCATATTATCAAATGCAAATAAAACTTGTATGACCAATACAAATCAAATAAACAGTTTATCAAAAAACATACTTAAATGCTCGAATCGTTTTTTTTCTGATTGCAAAGAGAGAGAGAGAGAGAGAGAGAGAGAGAGAGAGAGAGAGAGAGAGAGAGAGAGAGAGATATTAAATATGGTTTTAATGGTTTGCTTTGCCCATGATTTTATTTCACACAATATACAGATTTAGTTGAATACATGCCTAGTGGGTAGAAAATCACTTAATGGACCAAAACTGGACGGCATTGTCTTGAAAATCTTGGCAAACTAGATCGATGAACTGCTCTCAAAAAAAACCTTTCATTTGATAACCATATTGGCACTTAAAAAATCTCAAGGGAAAAAAAAAACGTTCAAAGAAACCCTAATGCAAATCCCAAAACACGTTCCAAAATGTGTTCCAGAACGCAGCCTGCAACATTGACCCAAACATATGTTACTAACTGGGTTTCTAAGAGTACGATGCATTATTAGGTGACACCAGTTTAGTGGAGAATATTTAATTGCAGAATTAAAACTACCTTAAAAATATCTAAAGCTAGCTGAACATCAGCATTTAATGGATAGAATCATCGAATGAACTGATTGGTGTGCTACTTACAATTATTCTTCAATTATAGCAAGTACTTTGATTTATAGTCTTTGACCATAAGGATACTTCATCCATTAAGAGCTTATTTGTTCCATTTTACCATTTCAGGCATTTTCTCTAACTCATGTTCGACCAACAGCTTCACACTATACAGGCTCTGATTTTCTTACGAAGCAAAATGTCAATTAGTCTGTAAGTGTGAAAACCAGTCACATAAATCGTGAAGTTATGTACAAAAAAAATATACTTGGAAGTTCAATGAACACATTGAAGGTAACGGATGGGCTGAATGATCTTTTCTGAAATAAAAAAAAAAGACCAAGAACATGGAAACATCTGATGCCTCCACATTCTTCAAGATAACATGCTATCTCATTTTCAGTGAGGCCAGGTTAACTAGAAAACCATTCATTATTGTGCAGTTTCAATCATATTTCACCAGGCTCGATAATAGGCAAATAAATAGCAGCAGTAAAATGTACATAAAATGCACATAAACCTGCATCTGCCATGTAGATTTTATTCTTGGCAAAAACCAGAAAAATAGAGATTACTTCTGTAACCTGTTTCGTGCAGTCCACAATTAGGAAACCTCTTACTAGAATTCATTGCAGTCATGAATGCCACCACAGTCATCACTTTATTTAAGAGAGGAGATAATACAAATGACAAGCCTGCAACTTTCCAGGTAAATTGCCTGGCACTTTGAGAGGATAACCCAATAACAGGAAACCTGATATCTCATGCATCCCTCAAACCTCACAGAACTGCTTGCATCTCAGGTACAAAAATGAGATTCGAAATTGCCAATGGTCACCCTAAACTCCTTTCTCCTTGTTGACAATTTTTTTCAAAGAATAGTCCTAAATGAAGCATATTGCACAAAAAACTGCTTTCCTCCATAATTGAGTCCCCAAAAATTACTGTTTTATAGTGCACAAAAACTACAAGATATATTACATGATGGATGATTAAGGGCCCTAGACCATGGTGGAATTTCTACCATGACATCTATAATCTTGTATTGAGAGCAGAATTTCTTAAGTAAATTTAAGAAGTATATTTACATACAAACCCCCGAGCAAACTTCAAAGGTGTTTCTTGTATGGACACGGAAAGTGATCTCATTCCTTGATGAAATCTTCAAAATCAATTCTCGTTAATCAATACTGGTATCAACTTGAGGCTGTATCGCTTTAACAAGAAAAGCACCACCTAAATAAAGGACAATCAATGGTCCGGCTAAAAGCACTTGTGTGAGAGGATCTGTTGATGGTGTCAATACCGCTGCTGCAATAACTGCTCCAACAACTACATATCTCCAGACAGAAAGCATTTGATCTCCTGTTACAATTCTTGTTTGCCCTAGCAGTAACTGTATCACTGGTACCTGAAAATCATACAATGAATTTGAATGTCATATTGTTACATTATAACTGCTGGATTGAATGCTGATTCACCTTAGCTCTCATAAGCACAAATCCATCTCTGCACCAATGTCATTTTGTAAGCACCACAGTGCAGACCCTCAGTTCAGGTAACTCATCATCACTGTCATTTTTCTTTAACAAACGTGAGAGGTAACATCTGGCACCTTAGCAAAAGACATCCCCCTAGACCACCTTCACAATTTCACCTAGAGACCTCATGAATGATCATTCGCACAATGATGATTGAAGGTGGCTACGAAGTACAATAGCTCCTTCATACTTTACATCTATCACAATTTCTCCAAACACACCCTTTAATTTTGGATATTGCACGAGCTCAAACCATAGTTTTTGTTACATGCCAGCTCAGTGAAAATCTACAGAAAGTTGCAAAAGCAGAAATCTAAGGACAAGCTTTGAAAAGGTAACTCTACCATTTGTCAATGTTAATCACGAAACATTCAACAAGGATGCAAACATGTATCTACAACATTATGCTCTGCTGTTCACAATTTCTCTTATACTTCATGCTCGAAAGGTTTACTAGCGAAACAACCTGATTTGTAAGAATATAGACAGACTGTAGAAAAACTTCTTGGAACCTCTTTTTGCAGGCAGTAGGCAAGAAATATGAATACCTGAAACGCTAAACCGGTACTGAACAGTAGCACTAGTATGAACTCAAAATATTGATCTATAGACCAAAAAGACTCCACCACTCCTTCCGCATATGACACAAAAAAGTTCAATGCAGCTGGTGTTAAGACTGAATACGAAAAGACCAGGCCTGTGTAGAAAAGAAGTGAAGAACCAAAAACTATTGGCCCCAAAAATTTCCTCTCGCTTCGTGTCAATCCAGGAAGCACAAATGCAATAATCTCATAAAGGATCACAGGACTACCAACAAGTAGGCCACAATAACCCGAGACCTGCAAATAATTTACACCCAGAAGTTTTTAGAGAGAATCTCTGTGGCGGAAATTATAGATGTGATCTTATAAAAAGATTATGCACACTAACTTTAATATTGAAATCAATACACGCACGTGCACACACACCTAGAGCTTTGAAAAGCAGTGAACCTGCCTTCCATAAGAACAAAAGTAAGACAACATGAAACAGCCATGCATACTCTAATCAATTGGAAAGAGGCATTTGTGTATGTTCCCAAAAGGTACATTCCAGTAGTAGTGTCGATTTTCTTATGTACTTCAAATGTCAAGGACAGTGAACACTCTCTGTGGGAATACGGCAGAGTCTCGTATATACATATTTTCATGTTGCCTAAAATAGAACTCAATATCACAAGGGAGGCATGCAATCTTAAAACTTATGGAGTCTATCCACAAAGTTTCAGACGTCAACTTCATCATGCATAGTCAAACCAAATGCTACAACATCCCTACTCGCTTTGTCAGTGCCCAAGAGTAGGTTAGGTACATGCACAAACACATTAGCTTTCATAATGGAATCACGAGTCTCAAATACACAAGCAGACTTCACAAACCCAGTGCCTTGTGTTTTAAGTGCAAACTGGAAATAGCAGACAAGTGCAGGAAAGATAGCAAACAAGTTCCCAAACAACAAACTGTCTTGCAATCGGTGCAATAGGACCATGGGAGACTAATTGCAAATATGCTTCAAATAGTTGTGAAAGATAAATTCCAAAATTAGCGCAACTAATCCTGTTCCCTATGGTACTATTAAATTAAACCAATCTCTTAAAAAAGTCAACTTACACTTTTCTGAAAAGAAATGTTGTTGATTGCTTTGACTGCATACACAAAACAACAAACAGAGGCTAACAGACATTGCAACAAATTCATCGTAAGATGAAAAGGAACATAAGCCCAGAATGCAGTTCTTTAACTTACCACTCTGACTAAGGCTTTAGCTAAATAATAATCAAATGTTGGCCTAGATCTAAGTGACTGTACATTTCTTAACAGCTACCATCTTAGGGCTGCCAATGTCTGCAGCCTGGACAGTTGGACCTGAGCTACCCCCTCTGAATCAGTAGCTTCTTGTGGTCTCACTTTGGATGGGGGAGCTGGCATGTAGGTAGCCCTACCCTCTCTGAACCGCAGCTGCATATGGCGTGCCTTCATCTCCTACTCCAAAATTTCCAATGCCTGCCTCCTCGTCAGGCTCTACATCATCCGTGGATAGGGCCAGGATCCGCAGTGAATGACAAGGATATCATGTGGAAGCAACATCATCAGGTTGTGACCTGGAAGGCTTTGGAACTATTGTCGCATAATGACTGGACTAGGTTGCTTAAATGGTAACCTCAGACCTGCCTGCTGCCAGACAAGCTCTGGCTATTATGAACAGCATGGCAGACCTTGCTCCTAGATACACACCCATTTCTGCAGGCCTAGAAGCCCCTGTTAGCAGTCTACTTGGCCCTGATGGCCCCAAAGGTGACGGAGATACACTGCATTCCTCATGAGCAGCAATAAGTCTCATCGTCCCCAATCTATGTGCATGACACAATGCGCCCATCTTGCCTTGCAAGCCTGAAAAAGTGCACCTTGTAAGAGTGCTTAAATACTACTTAGTAACCTTAAAACTGTGGCCTGAACAACAACTCATTCTTGTTAAGTTTGTAAACAGTGTCTGCAGTGTTTCTGAGATCTTGAATTATGTCGGTTGCCTCAGGGTATAAAGTCATCCACTTTAGGGGACTTCAGCTGTTGGAAAGTAGGCTTCCCCATTATCTCAAGCATGTCTATTGTGCTTGAGTTGGGCTTGCCCACCCAGGTTCAATTCTCTCAATGTCATTTCCTGTATTTCACTAATTCTAAAAGGTTGGCAATCTTAGCAAAAAATAGTTGACATTCTGAAATGGAATGCGTTCAAAACGTTGCTCCAAAATGCATTTCGGAACGGGTAACACTGGTTGATGCACATGGACAATCTCTACATGCTCAATATCAAAGACACAATTTACTTAGATAGCTCTCAAATCCTTGGTTCCATCAATTTCTGAAGCAACCGAGCATCATTCTACCATACATGCAGCGCATTTCTGAAACGCGGTTCAGAAACGCGTTTCTGAAATTTTCCAAAAAATTCCAGAAACGTTTTTTTTTTTTGATTTTTTTTTGGGCAATATGGGTTACATCCCCCATCCCCCTCGCTGCTACATCACCCATCCCCCTCGCTACCTCACCCGCCCCCCCCCCCCTCGCTACCTCACCCATCTCCCTCCACGCCGTTGCTGCCACCTCAGCAATACCCTCGCTGATGAGATGCCTGCTGTTGCGGCTGACATGGCACCCCCCTCCACCTCGTCCCTCTTCTCTTCTTCTTCTTCTTTCACTCCTCTCACTACTGCTCTCCTCTCTCTTTCATCCTCCTCTTCCGCACCGTCCTCACACCAATCCACAGCTCCTGCCACCGCACCCATTCCCTACACTCCCTCCAAATCAGTTGAACTCTTTTCCTCTTGGGAAGCTGACCAAATGAGAGCAGGTTTCCAGCTCTTGAAGCAAGAACTTACACAGTTGAAAGAAGTAGTGGTCTCCTTAGTAAAGGAAAAGAACCTGTTGCAGTCTAAAGTCGCCTCATTGGAGCACGTGATCAACACTAGGCAAGTTGCAGCCTCGGAAACGCACACCACCATGATACGGGAGCTCGAGCACAAAATTGAACAACATAAAGATTCATGGGCAGCAGTTTTGAAGAAAGGCACCAAACCTAGCGCCCCCATTTCCTCAGTTATCTCAGCCACCATTTTAGAAGAGCGGTCAAGAGAGCAAAAAGCTCATAACATCAGGGTTCGTGAGAAACCGGACACACAGGATGCCATGGCCGAAGCTACGAGATTTCTCGAGACCACTCTAGGACATGTGACAGATGGACTAGATACAGCTTGGAGGACCACCAGGGATGCAGCTTCACTGATCATCCGCTTCACATCCCTAGACAGCCGCAGAGAGGCCTTACGCTGTAGAGCCCAATTGACGATCTTACCTACATCCAGGTTGAGGAGAGGCGTAAAGCCTTCCAAGCGGCTCGAGAGACTGGTAGACGAGTCATATATCGAGATGGGCAGATACGATTTGTTGCTGGCACCCCTAGCCGTTCCCAGAGCTAGGAATTCGGGGCCCCCGGGATTGGTGGGAGCATCCCGGGGCCCCATCCATACCATCTTCAGATTGGGGTATGGAATTGTGATGGCATCCACTCATCCTCTACAACAGGTGATCTAATTGACTATATCACTGGACAAGAACTATTGTTTTTTATGGAGACTCAAGAGAGCTAGGTGCGCGGTTTACCCACCTTCCCGGGATACAGATGGGATTCAGTATACAGATCTGAGACTAGATCAGCCAGTGGCCGTGGTTCGGGAGGAGTGGCTTGTCTCTACAGAGAGTCCCTTCATCAGATGTTTGAGTTCGTCAGACATGATGAGCATGCACGGTATATTTGGCTTCATATCACAGGACGAGCGATTGGTTTGGACAGGGACGTCTTCATTGTTGCCTGCTATTTTCCTCCAGAGTCCTCCTCCTTTGCTGAGGGTGTTGGCTCACCTTACTTGGACCTTTCAGTGGATATCATCAGATTTGCAAAGCAGGGGCATATTTTCCTCACTGGGGATTTTAATGCCCGAACAGCTTCACGACAGACAGAGTTCCATGATGCTACAGATCAGCTGCGAGTTCATGCCCTGGATAGTGACAACTTGGGGATCACCAGGATCTCCGATGATGGACCGGGACCTATTACTTCATATGGTGAGTACCTGTTGCAGTTTGGTGAGGCACACGAGTTAGCCATTTATAATGCCCTACCTCACTGGCCTAACTCTGGCAGCTATACGTGTCACCCTCACAGTGGTGGTCATAGTGTAATTGATTACCTCATGGGGTCACCGTCATCCATTCCTCTCATTCACAGCTTCCGTATCTCCCATACCACTCTCTCTGATCACTCGTTCCTATCCTTCGCTACTGGCCACCTTCCACCACCACAACTTCAACACCAGTCCACCATCCCTCCCCGTGCACCCAAATACACCTTCCATCCCCTCTCTATCCCACTCTACCAGGAATCCCTCACCTCCTTACTTCACTCTTTTCCACACAGTGAATCACTGGAATCACAAGCCGCCTTCCTCACCACTTGTCTCCACTCTGCGGCTACTTTGGCTTTCCCCTCTAAACCTCATAAATACAAACCAGTCCATCCTCGATCATCACGACCTTTCCACCCACCGTGGTATGGAAGGGAATGCCGATCCCTTCACCACTCTATCACACATGCTTGTTTCCACGCCCGCCATCTCCTCCGCTCTTCACGGCAATTGTACAACCGCACACTCCGTCGCAAAAAACGTGCCTATGATGACTCCGAAGGAAACCGCCTTGTGAACCTTCTTCACAGCTCCTCCTCTGGTGCCTTTTGGCATGAGTTTATCCCTCGTGCCCCTCCCCCTCTTCTGGACGATTTACATATTTGGACCGACTATGCTACCCAACTTTACACTATACCCACTGATACGCCCATCTCCATCTCTCCTCGACCTTCAGACTTCACCTTCTTCACCCCTGACTTGGTTCGGGCAGCAATCAAAAAGTTGAAAACCCACTGCACCAGAGACATTGAAGATCTTGAGTCTGAGCTACTGATTCACGCCCCCGATACCCTTGCCCCTACATTATCCACTCTCCTTAACCATGCTGTTGTTGAGGGCTTCCCATCCTCTTGGTGCACCAACATCATACATCCTATCCATAAAAACGGTGACCCCATGGTACCTGGTAATTACCACACTATTATGATTGGACATGTCCTCGCGAAGATATATGGCGTTATCCTCCAGTCTGCAGTTAGCTCAGAAGCAGAGTCCAGGAGATTACATGCTTTGGGTCAGGCAGGGTTCCGCGCTCATTATTCCACTACAGATCACATATTCACACTCTGCACCATCATCGAGGAAGCTAGACACAGGAAAGAAAAGGTTTACTGTCGTTTTGTGGACTACACGAAAGCCTTTGATTTTGTTCCACGCTCTTTACTTATCTAGAGACTCCGAGACCTAGGTCTCTCTACAAATATTATTCTAGCCGTCATGGCTCTCTATGAGATTGTTTTGGGTTGCTTTCGTCATGTTAGTGGCATCTTTGAGCAGATCTGGAGTACTATTGGGGTTAAGCATGGATGCTCTCTCTCACCAGTTCTCTTTGGATTATATATTGACGAGCTAGAGCAGGTCATCTCTCAGTGTGGTGGGGACGGTTGTCGGCTGGGAGACGTTTTGATTGCCATCCTTCTCTATGCGGATGATGTGGTACTAGTCTCCTGTACCAGAGAGGGGCTACAGAGACAGTTGGACTGTTTACACACTTTTTGTACTCAGTGGGGTTTAGGGGTGAACCTCTCGAAGACCAAAGTTATGGTCTTCAATACCTCTCGGGCCTTCATGCAGCGCCAGGAGCTTACCTTCGATGGACAGTCCCTAGAGGTGGTTTCTTCATGCACTTACCTGGGCGGGCTCTTCTCTGGTCCTACCTTCAGTATGAGACAGGCGGCTACTTCTAGACTTGGAAAGGGCCACTCTTCCCTAGTCCAGCTGGAGAGATTCTGCTTCCGTAAGTCTATTCGGGATGCTCCGAATAAGTGCAAACTGTTTGATACCATCATCACCCCCTTAGCCTTGTATGCCGCAGAGATATGGTGTACAGGATTATCATCTGCACACTGGTCTAGCATTTCACGCTTACAAACCACCATGTTGGCTCGCATGATCCGAGCGAAGCCCTCGGTTCCCCATGAGATCATCCTTGCGGAGTTTGCCACCCCCCCTAATTCACTCATGTCCTCTCATCACCTTCAGACTCAGGGATACCGGCTATCATGGTTCTCTCAAGCATCACACTTCCTCATGGAAGCATTTGGTATCACTATCACTGATCTCCCTTTGGGTACACACCAGTATATTGGACGTTTTTTATACAGAGCATATCTCGACCATACCTGGCATCACCAGCTGGGGGTTAAGCCTGACTACTACCGGACTCACTTTCTAGTGCAGGATGCCACTGGTCTTCCAGTTTTACCTCGCTACTTGTCTTCTGGACTATCACACGGTCTCTGTTTCACTTTGGGACAGTTCAGAGTCTCCTCACATCAGTTGGCTATTGAGAGAGGCAGATTCCAGGGTACACCATGAGAGGAGAGACTATGCCTGCTGTGTCCCCTACATGAGATAGAGTCCGAGGAGCATTTCATCTTCAGATTCCCCATATATTATGAGATTAGAGGGTGAAATCATTGTTTATTCCGTGACATGCCTACTACACTCAGAGCATTGATGGGATATGAGGACTCTCGCTGTGTTGCACTTATGCTACGAGAGATGGTCTTGCTGCACCAGGATATGTACCAGACAGCTCACCAGCCACATCCTAGCTCTCAGGCTCAAATTACGTCTTTCTTCACCAGGAGACGGACACGGCCCGATGACGATAACGACGACATACCACCTCACCGATGCCAGAGACAGTGTATCACTCGTAGTCATGCAGCAGTTCACACTTCTCGCCTTGTTACGAGAGTACACCGTTTTCACCCTCTTAGACAACGTCAGCGACGGTCCATACCTCCTAATACAGCTCGTATTACGTCTTTTTTTAGCAGCAGCAGTATCTGACACTATCTGATACTACTCTACTCTACTCTACTCATGGCAGCTATTCTTGCTCCCACTTATGGACAGATGGCAGTTTGTAGTTTCCAGTTATATTACTCATTTTTCTTTTATGCATAGTTTTTTTTTATTGGAGACGTTTATATACGCTCCCATGGTTTTCACATACTTGACATGTACTCCTTTTGATCTTATAAGCCTTTTGGCATGGAAAAGACATTAATAAAGCTTTCTTTCTTCTTTCTTTCTCTCTCTTATTATCTCACTCAGATCCAACAAACTAAACAAAAATGCCAAATCATGCTGAATCTTCTAAACCATACTGCATTGTCCTGAACCATACTGAAACATTTTTCAACCATATTCTCTCTCTCTCTCTCTCTCTCTCTCTCTCTCTCTCTCTCTCTCTCTCTCTCTCTCTCTCTCTCTCTCTCTCTCTCTCTCTCTCTCAAAGAACAGTACTGAATCATTACACTGCTATGAATAGGATCATCATAATATATAATATCGGGTCACATGGCACCAAAATGGGGTACAATGATGTTCCATGAACGTAATGAAAACTACACAACTAAGACTCGTCAGAGTCATGGCAGGAAACATCATCTGAATCTGTGCCTGACTGCAGATCCCAAGGGTCTGCAGATGAATTGGAACCATATGCCGTGGGGTGGCCCTGGCTCTGTTGCGTGCTCTAGCTCTCTGCTGCGTGCTTTGGCTCTAGATCCTCCCCCTGCCTCTACCTCTGCCTCTGCCTCTGCCTCTCTCCCGAGGAGCAGCTGCTGCCGAATCCACCAAGCAAGTGTCAAGGTTCACCTGCAACCAAAAACAATACATTGTTGCCAGGCAGGTATTTTGCAATTCATTGCATAATTCGAAAGCAATTCAATTCGTCAAAGCATAGCAAGAAACAAGGGGTAATGATGTGGCTCACCTCGAGCATTTGGCCCCCTCCTCGTGTGTGCCTCAGCATACGGCCGTTGATGTTCACAAACACCAACCGCCTACACTACTCGATGGATAATCTCTTCCTCTTCTGCGTGTGATACAAGGCCCAGGTGCTCCAATTCCGCTCGCAAGCTCCAGCTGAACAGTCCTGTGCAAGGACTCTCTCGGCCAGTCGCCGCAGGTCACTTGTGTTGCGCCCATGGTAGCCCCACCATGTAACGGGTCTCAGCTGATCCTCCCTCGCCGACTCTGCTCTCCATCGAAAGGAAACTAGTAGCGCTCAAAGATGAGCAGCTGGCGTGCAATATTAGCGAGCATCGGACCTGTTGGCAGAAGAAAAAACATGGCACGTGTACGTCCCCTCAAATTCGCACACTAGCAATGAGTACAATACAGTCCTACTGCAAGTATTTAGGCTACCTGGTCCTGGCCATACGCGCTCCGTGTACTCCATCCATCCCTGGTGCAGCTCCTGATCGTCCCGATCTCGAGTCTCGTGCCACAAGGGGTGCAATATGCGGGCTACGGCGTGGATGGGTCGGTGGAAGTAGTCCCATCTGGCCTCCCAGATATGCGAGATCTCGTGCCTCCTGCAGCAGACAAATTACAACAATCAGGTAACCATAGCATAAAATAAACGCATCAGACCTGAGTGAGAAACAACAAACTAGACATTGAAGAGTCATACATGTGCTCGCCCAAGGCTGAGGTCAGAATCCCCTCGCCGATGCGGTCCATGAACTTGTAAATGAGACTGAGAGTGCACCCCTCACAGTCTACCAGGCGCAGCACTCAAAAAATGGGTAGAAGGACCCCAGTAATCTCCTCAGCACGTGTCCAGAACTCATCACCGAACATATTGGACCGAAAAAATGCCGCATGTGGGACGTCCATGAACTCTCGGAAGGCCTCATTGGAAACCATCCGTCGCAATGCGTCCTTCACTTTTGTCAATTGCTCTAGCACCAAGAAGTAAAACGCAAAGCGTGTGGGTGCTGGCTTCCTCAGGTTTAGGTGCAAGAAGGTGTTTCCTGCCTGTGAACCTGCAGCTGCTCTTGCTCCCTGTCCCTGTCCCTGTTCGGAAACCTGATGCACCATCGGGCCCGTACATAATAGACAACCTCTGCCTCTCCTCATCAGAAATCTTGGGGCAATCAGATATGCCCAATGCCCACCCACCCGGCCCTCTAGCCCTTAGTAAGTGAGCCCTAACCCTGGTAAGTGATCCTGTGAAGAGATCACCACAATGCAAGCATCTCCATCTACGGACTCCTGTGTCATGGTGTGTAGCCACATCCCCCTCGGTAAGCTCAACCTCGCCCCAAAGGCCTCGGCCCCGCACCGGCATCGTGTCAACACGAGATCAAACCTACAAACAAAAATAAGCAGACAACCGTTCAGTAGAAGAAAACACACTGCATTGGAAAACATTACCAGCCTAAAATAGAGCTCAACACATCCGAGCACACGTCACATTGATTCTAGTAAAATCATAGCAAGTGCCAAAAAACACACGAGATTAGGGCGAGGGATAGAATCATTTCAGTATGAGCGAAAACGGGCGACTGACGCTAGCGTGGGAGCCCTTGCAGGCGTAAAGGAGTGCAGTGCAAGCCTAAACCATGCTATTGGCATATGCTTGCACGATGCTCCACGCCTAAAGCCTTAAAAACGTGAAATTAGGGCATGGAAATTGAAATTTGTGATATGGACGTAGACGGGCGGAACGGAGGTCACAGGAGTCTCTGCAGGCATGTGGAAATGCATTCTAGGCTCAGACATCACCTGAATCGGTTGCCCACAAGTCATTTTGTGAAAATGGCAAAAAAACACAAGCATTTGGAATGTAATATTCAAATCTCGCTAGGCGTGCCGTAACGGCTGATCTCAGAAACACGTTTTGCGAAACGCGACTCCTCAGAAATGTGTTTCTGTGCATCTATGCAAGTTTCTACGCAATGGGCTAGACTCACTGTCTTCAAAACCTTTCCTGATCTTTGTCTTGAATGTCATACAACTGTACTAAGTGCACAAAAGAGATTAAATAAAGATACAAGGGCTGAGCCCATAGACACATATAAGCTTAGGGTTTCAAAAAATTAAAAAACTGCTTATACCTTTAGGGTTGTGAAAAAATATTCACCCGGCGAGAGCTGTAAAAACCGTACGCCTTGTACATATGCAGGTGATTCTAGAAGGATAATGAGATCTTTTGAAAATGCAAAGCATCCAAGTATGGCTACTCCAACGGCTGCCACAGATACAAACAATCGTTGCCTCAACTCCTCAAGATGATCGAAAATAGACATTTCCACATCTTCTGGAAGCTCTTCCTTATTTGGATACAGCCATGACATGATTCCTTGCTGTTTTCCATTAGACTGCTCTTCATCTGGCACCGTCAATTGCTGTTCTATTGCTGTACATACACAGGGTAGTACTGCTATTAGATCGCAGGAAAACCTAAAAAACTATTTTACAATTGATCTGAATTAGAAAAGGAAGAAGAAATAAAGGCGGCCATGAAAATATCATCTCTACAGAAAACCTAAAGAGCAAGTTTAGTAATTGAACTAGTCAGTGCATGAATTTAGAGATAAAGAAGGCCAGGACTGAATCGTTCCTACCAAAACCCAAAAAGCACTTTACTTACTGAACTAGTCATTACAGGAATTAGAAATAACGAAGACAATAACAAAATCATTTGTAGAGAAAATCTAAAGAACTATTTCACTTATTGAACTAGTCATTGCATGAATTCAAGATTAAAAAAGGCCACAAATAAGTTACTATGAGAAAACCTATGGAACTGTTTTCCTTATTAAACAGATAACTGCATGAATTAGAGATAAAGAAGGGCAGAACTCAATCATTCCTAGAAAAATCTACAGAAATGTGTCATGGATAGAAATGGTACCAGGTGGATCTTCCAAAGCAGGCCCTGCTCGATCGCTTTTATCAGCCGAACACTTGAAGAAGGGTGATCTTCTCATAATTCTTGATGACCTCTTTCTGTCAAGCTTTGAAGAGCCTAGGGTTTTATATGGCACGTTCCCAGGTGCCCACGGAGCTGCTTTTAGCTTCACAAAACTGCTGCACCTTTGCGTCAGGCAAGCGCTGCTCGACGCCAAACATACTCCCACACAAGCAACGCCATCGCCAATACTACTCGCCATCGCCACAGCCATCGCCATCGCCATCCCCAAACCCCCCTCGCTCGCATTCCATAGCCTGTGGGAAGAATACCCATAGCCATGGCTAGCCCGAGGTATCTTAATGGCACGCCATCATTTTAAGCCCGCCACCGTTGGATATTTCCCATAGCATTCAGATTCTTCCACGTGTCATTGATTGGTGATCACGGATCGCCAAGTGGCAGGTCCTAACTCGTGGCTAACATCCAAATGGGCACCCCCAAAATATGTGTACAAGGTGATTCATATATCATGATAATAACCTTTGCTCTTTGCCCTTGCCATTGCATTTTGATTATCCCTAAAAATAAAAATAAAAATGGATTGCATTTTACGCGAATTAAAAACGTTAAAGAGGAATTTATTTTCAGGGTCAAAATCACTTGAAAGTGACACTTTACTTTTAGCCAATCTTCAAAACATCTTGACACTATCGTGGCAAAGTGAAAAGGATCCATTTTAAGATATTGTTCCTTATCATGGTTCATTTAGCTATGCCATTCGCTCTGTAACAATGCATCTCAAAATTTTCCATCTTGACTCGATTACATTGAGATGTAATCACTTGCTTACCATTTTCTAGAATCTATGATTTTTGCGTTTAAGGTTTTGGATTAATCTTCCATGAACTATGGGGTGTGATCTAATGAAATTTTGTGCGAGATCCATGAATATTTGGTTCTCTTATTTTCAAATGCTAAAATGTGTATTAGGGAATTATGAAAAGGTTATATGCTAATAGGCAATATGGTTGCTTTATATGATCTGATTTTTACCACTTGCATACACGAGAACACTTCCTATCAACATCTCATAACAGAAATTGCTCAAAAAGTGAATGACCTTATTGAGTTGAAATTAGTCAATTTTGTAAGGTCACAGTACCTTTCACTTTTGATTGAAGATTTTTGGAAATCTATCAATTAAATAAGAGCATTTCTTGTTTTTAGGGATCAATGCAGACCAAGAATAATGTAAATCATGTTGAAACAGTTGCTATGCTGATCCATAAGGGGATTGCCACAATTAAGTGTGGCACTTAATCAATTACAGCAATCCATAAGGGGATTGTCATAACAAAGTGTGGCACTTAATGAATGAACAATCAAAACTGTCTGGTTGATTAGTAGTAAAGTATTACTGATATCAAATTTGGGGCTTTTAGCCTGAACTATATTTGGAAGGGAGAAAAGAGATGAAGCCTGAGGGGTAGTTGATTGGTTGACTAATCAGTCTTGTTAATCTACTTTTAATTCTTGAAGTATAAATGATAGCATGTGAGAATAACAATTGGGAATTAATTATGAAGACCGCCTTTGGAAATTTGGATTCCTTTTTCCCAGTGTTAATTAGAATTTCGAGAAATCGAAGATTCTAAGGGAAAAGTGAGTGGCAAGTCAGATAATCCATTTTAGGAACCATCTCTGTTTTGCAATTTGGATCTTGCAAGTGATGGTAGATGAAAGGTGTTCCATACAAGAATCTAGTAATTTGGATTCTATTTGTGGCATTATAGAGTGTTCTTTTATAATGATTGTGACAACCAAGAGAAATTCTAACCTATAAAAGAATTAAGATTTTTTTACCGATTCTAAACTAGATATTGGATATCTAGGACAATATGATATTCGGTTTTGTTGAGATCCATTATCCTTTTGGGTTAATGAATAATCATGAGGCATTTCAGACAATATTGTGCGATGTCGTTTACTGGGTGTTATGTGGATTGGTATTCTTTGAGTAACGCTTAAGGGGCATGAGGGATTTCAATGGTTAGAAGTATCTCCTGAATTCTGATACTAAATTTGGGTATAGGATAGCCAAATAGTCTTTTTAACTTTTTGGGCAAAATAGATTTAGATGCAGAGAATTCTCGGAGGAAAAGTTGGTGGTATGGGACATCAATGAATCCAAAGGGGATTTCTTGGGTAAGAATGATCTGTAGACCGATGGTTAGTGATTATTGTAATGCTAATGCTAAAAGTAAAATCCATTGGTTTTTTTGTTTAGGGTGTTTATGAGATATAGATCCGGATCCCAAAAGGTATCTCATTATTTACAAAATCTGGAGGCCCTTAAATCTATTTTTCTTCTTTTAAGACCTCTACTTTTTAGAAATTTTTTAAATACGAGACAATTCGATTGAGATTCGTATAATTTCTTCCAGTGTGGACTGTTATGGTTATATGAAACTATACTTCCATATAAGATTTGTGAATGTGGCTCAAAATTTGTTGATGTTTTCAATTGATTCAGTGGAATTTAGACTTCCTAGACCCAAATAATTATCTCTATTTGATAGTTGATTATTGAGATGTAATATTTCTATCATTCCGGATAAGATGTTCTATGATCTTGAGGAAAAAGTCCAATTTGTAATGGTATTGGATACTTATTACTAACTTTTTCGAATCTTTGATATCTTATACATTGTAGACTGGGAACTTTTTAATCTAAATTATGGAATTTCTTTTAAAAGGAGGAAAAGAAATGGTAGGAATAAGACTTTCATGGGATCAACTAGTTGCATAGAATTCTTTTAAGGAATCCAGTATGTGTGCAAAGGTGGAACTATCCAGTGGGAATAGAGGAACTCTCTAGTGATTGTTTTGAACAATCTGGAACTAGAGGAATTGTTGGGGTTAATGAGTTGTGAGATATTCATGAGTATGGTAAGTGGTGGTAAAGATTAAATTAAGGTTCACCGATTGGTTTGCCAAGTACCATTTTGTTATGGATTGGATCAGATGGAATAAAACTTTAATCTTAACATTATGTCCAAAGATGTCTGTATAAGTCGGCCTAATCTTGGTTTGAATACTAAGATCTATGGTAGGCTGATTGGGTGAAGGAATTTTGTAAGTAAGAGTTAGATTGTTGGGAAACTTGTGATGTGGAATTATTCACTTCAAAGATTTTCCAGATATGTTATTTACTCATGAGAAATAGAGTTCTTTTCTAGCCGAGTTACAAGATTCTCAATGAGTTATGTGAGTAACATATGCAGATGATGGATAATGATTTATGGGAAAGAGTTAAAAGCATACAAATTTGGATCTTTCCTAGTTGCTCGTTCTGAGGACTGAACTAGTTTAAGGGACAAAGAATGTTACGTCCATGTCCAATATGAGGGATTGGAATAATTCCTAACATGGATAACCGGTCACTCCAGTGTATGTGGTTATTAGTTATGCACCTCGGGCTTGGCCATTAAAGTAATTAATAATCATATGAGGAGCACTTGCATGGTGTTTGACCACTACAATGCAAGAATAGGAGGTCAATTGCTATTCTAGGTTGCATAGGGATCCTAAGAAGAATATTCTCTCCTCATGGGAGAGAATATATACTAGTGGAAACTCACCCATCTACCTATTGGATTTTTTGATCCTTGAAGCCATGAACTCTTCCTCTCTTGCATTCATTCACCATGGCATGGGGGTGAAGTGGTTAGGGTATTGACTAGCCATTTCTTGTTGGTTGAGAGGTTTTGATCCATAGGTGTCCTTTTGGTTGCATGCGACAAGATCTAGTCGGATCGTCACTAGGAGATCTTACAACAAGTATTTACATAGCAAATGAATGGTCTAGATTAGCAATGAGATAAGGGATGGAGAGGATAGAAATCCAACAAACCCCTTAATCTAGATCATTAAATGCCTTGACTTTCAAATTTAAAATAGCATCAAAATTCTTGTATGCTTTTTGAGTTAAGCCTTTTGTAAAGATATCAGCTACCATGTACTAGATTCTGCAAAATTTCAAACTCACCTCCTTGTCAAGTATTCTGCTCCTAATATAGTGTTACTTAATCTCGATGTGCTTGCTTCTAGAAAAAATCTAGGATCCATAATGATATAGCACTCTGATTGTCGAAGCAGTTTCTCTGAGAACAATGTCAGACAATAAATTTCTCAATCAAATTTTCTCTTTAGTAGCTTGAGAGGCTGCAATGTACTCTAACTTTGTCGTAGACATTGTGATAGAGGTCTATTTTTTACTGTTCCAATATACTAGACCATTGTTGAACATGAAGGCCAATCCAGAAGTCGGTTTTCTGGTGTCTACATTGTTTGCCCAATTTGCATATGTGTATCCATGAAGTGTACTGATATTGGATGGATCGACATCTCCATAGTAGATACATACACGTAGCTCATACATATCTAATTACTCTCAGAAGATCTTTCTAGTGGATTATACCAGGGTTAGCCATGTATAGGCTTAAAGAGTTGACAATATATATAAGATCAGGCCTGGTGGAGATCATTGCATACATCAGAAATCCGATAATAACTGATATGGACACCCTTTCATTTATCCTTTGTCCTCATTGGTTTGGGGACATTGCTCCTTCGACAACTTCAAACTTGGATTCATGGGATTATGTATTTTACGTTATTTCTGGTCTTTATTGATCCATGACCTTTCGAGACACAAATTTTTCGAGACTCCAAATTCTTGAGACTCAATTTTTGGAGACACGAATTTTTGGAGACTCAAGTTTCGAGACTCCAAAAATTAGAGTTTTGAGTCTCCAAAAATTCGTGTCTCCAAAAATTCGCGACATTGGCCGTTCCCCTCAAGTGTCGCGTTTTTTTCGAGGGTCAATGTCGTGGATATAACTGAAGCCTTCGCTAAAATTTTGCGAAATTTTTCTCAAGGCTTCGCGAAACTTTCGGATTTTTGGAGACACGAATTTTCTGAAGACAAAATTGTTGAGACTCAATTTTTGAGACTCCAAATTTTCGAGACTCCAATTTTTGCAGACTCGAATTTTTTGAGACTCCAATTTTTGAGACTCAAATTTTTTGAGACCAACTCGATTTTTTGTAAAGACTCAAATTTTTCTATATTATTGAATTTTTCCAATGACTTGAATTTTTCAATACTCGATTTTTTTAAATTACTCGAATTTTTGCAATGGATCGATTTTTTGGATGCGAAACCTACAAAGCACGTTGGTCCTCCCAACCTGATGCACGATTGTAAAATTAAGTTTTCAACTTAGACTTATCACTTAGACTTTTCAACTTAGACCTCTCGCGATATTTTTGAGGTATTTTTTGAGGTCTTTTTGAGGTATTTTCTCGGTGATTTTCTAGGCCTTTTCGAGGTATTTTGAGATTTTTTTTGAGGTATTTTTTGAGATTTTCAAAATTTTCGCGATATTTTTGAGGTATTTTTGAGAGATTTTCGAGGCCTTTTCGAGGGCCATTCTCGTGGTATTTTCGAGGTATTTTTGAAATTTTCGCGGTTTAGGGTGATATTTTCGAGGTATTTTTTTCGAGATTTTCGAAATTTTTGCAAGATTTTCGAGGCCTTCTCTCTCTCTCTCTCTCTCTCTCTCTCTCTCTCTCTCTCTCTCTCTCTCTCTCTCTCTCTCTCTCTCTCTCTCTCTCTCTCTCTCTCTCTCTCGCAAGATCCAAGTGCAGGAGCAAGAGGCTCAGATAATCGGCGGAAGGGCTTGGACTCTCAGTTGTGACATGCATGCGTAGTGCAGATGGTGCAGCTGCTTGTTGTAATAGCGAAGATGATCTAATTTTCTCAAGGACATGGGGAGCATTTGCCACACCTCTTCTATTTTTGTGTTGAGGTTTTTGTTCCTTTAGTGCGTCTTGTTGCAAACTCGGAGACAGGAGAAAGGGGGAAGCAAAGCAGAAACAAAATTGTGGTGTGATCATGCCACTCTCTAAAACTAAACCGAAAGCAAAATCAAAATCAGAGTCGGAATAAGGGATGTTGGAGGCATATATTTTGTAGTGAATCTCTGGGTGGGTTTTTGGACGATTTTTTTAATTAAAAAAAAACAAAAGAGCGTGTATTGTTTTTAAGGATGCTCAAACATTCCAACACTTCAGTTCATTTGGACAAATTTTGATTTCATTTGGTACATAGTCATTTCATTTGGTTTTGATTTTTGTCTTTTGATCCGAACAACAAATAGTATGTAGCAATTGCATTTGCTTTTAGTTGTTGTCTGTTGATCCGAGCAGCAAATAATTCGTAGCCATAGTATTTGCGTTACATAGTAAGCATTTAGAGTAAGCATGTTTTGTTTCCATGTTTTGACTTTCTTAATACTATTAGTCTCTCTTTATTCAATGCCTTAGTTAATAAATCTTTAATCATCGTTTGGCGTCAATCAGGATTAAGAGAGTTGTTTAGAAGTATTTTGAACACATCAGGCCCTTTTCTGCTCATAGATTGGATTCTTCCAGATTTGAGTATTCAAACAACACTACAACTAAACCATGAACTAAAGACAAATGTCAACAGATACTACTTTAGGTGGGATGAAATCAAATTGTTTAATCTTCTATTTGAATTCTGTAATAACTTCAGCTGTGGGTTAGGATCTAGATGTCAATACTTTCATATATCATCATGCCATTTGTGAAGGAACCAATTCATGAGTGTAAATTATGCAGAGCCTAGCTTTTGTAAATCTTCTATTTCATATTAGGAGATTTCTAATATGAACACAAAATCTCCATGGTGAACACAATCTTACTTAATCTCAGTCATACTTGAGCTAGAGATCTCAACGATGGCCAGATTTTACTAGGAGGCATATGATAATCTTCTTGAAACGAGACACGAATTCTTAGAGACTCTAGACACGCATTTTTCTAGACATGAATTTTTCTAGACATGAATTTCGGAGACTCAATTTTTGGAGACACAAATTTTTTGGTGGAGACTCAATTTTTGGAGACAAGAATTTCTTTAAACACAAATTTTTCTAGACACGAATTTCACCAGATTCGAATTTCGCTATACACGAATTTTTGGAGACACTTGAAACGAATTTCCTTAGAAATGAATTTCTCTAGAAACGAATTTTGCTAGAAATGAATTTCGCTAGAAACAGATTGTTATTATTATTATTATTGTCGAAATTATTATCGCTATTATTATGGGATTGATGCCTTCTGATATTCGATTGGAAGATGGCTAATCTGCCTACACGGTTTAAGCAAGGAGTAGTATTATAAAGAGAATAACGACTAAGAAGAATTGACGTCATGCCCATGCTCATCTTAGAAATGCTTTTCACCTCCAATGGAAGCTACCCTTAGTAATATTCATACCCTGCTCTACACTTCTCAATTTTTGATCATCTTTTCACTGCATGGACTAAATACAGACTCGATTCGAATTGGATGAACTCTCTCTCTAAGACACAAAAAAATCTCGAAGAATTCTCTCTCTCTCTCTCTCTCTCTCTCTCTCTCTCTCTCTCTCTCTCTCTCTCTCTCTCTCTCTCTCTCTCTCTCTCTCTCACACACACACACACACACACACACACACACACACACACACACACACACACTCGACTCGAATTTAGTGAATTTTTCTCACACTTGACTTGACTCGAATTCAGAGAATTTTTCTAGACACAAATGTCTAAACTCAAATCTAGACACAAATTTTACTAAATGCACACTCGAATTGTACATTTCGAGGGTCATTGTCAATTTGTGGAGAGCCGAATTTTTGGAGACTCAAGACACAAATTTTTAGAGGTATTTTTGACGTACATTTCGAGTTACTTTCAAGGGTGAGTGTCTCAAATTCTTGAGGTATTTCGAGGAACGTTTCGAGGGTGACTGTCCTAATTTCGAGAGTGAGTGTCAATTTTTTGAGGTATTTCGAGGAATGTTTCGAGGTATTTTCAACATATTGACTTGCAATTTTTGGAGACAAAAAATTTTCGGGGTACCTTTTGAGGGTCATTGTCAATTTGTGGAAAGCCAAATTTTTGGAGACTCAAGACACGAATTTTTGGAGGTATTTTCGAGGTACATTTCGAGTTACTTTCGAGGGTGAGTGTCTCAATTTCTCGAGGTATTTCGAGGAACGTTTCGAGGTATTTTGAGGAATGTTTCTAGGGTGAGTGTCTTAATTTTTCGAGGAACGTTTCGAGGTATTTTCAAGGTATTGACTCGCCATTTTTGGAGACTCAAAATTTTTGAGGTACATTTCGAGGGTGATTGTCAATTTGTGGAGAGCCGAATTTTTGGAGACTCAAAGACACAAACTGAGACACATGTCAAGGTACATTTCGAGGGTGTGTCTCAATTTTTTGAGGTATTTCGAGGAAAGTTTCGAGATATTTTGAGGAACGTTTCCAGGTATTTCGAGGTATTGACTCGCAATTTTTGGAGACTCAAAATTTTTGAGGTACATTTCAAGGGTGATTGTTAATTTGTGGAGAGCCGAATTTTTGAAGACTCAAGACACAAATTGAGATACATTTCGAGGTTGATTTTGAGAACGAGGGTCTCAATTTGTTGAGGGTGAGTGTTAATTTTTTGAGGTATTTCGAGGAACGTTTCGAGGTATTTTCAAGGTATTGACTCTCGCAATTTTCGAGACACAAAATTTTCGAGAATCAAAACTTGAATTTTTAGAGTGTCTCCAAATTTTTGAGACACAATTTGTGGAGAGACGAAATTTTGTGGAGAAACTCGAAACTCGAATGTTTCTAGACTCGAATTTTTGGAGTCTCCAAATTTTCGAGATTCAATTTTTGGAGACTCCAAATTTTTGAGTTACTTTCGAGAGTGAGTGTCTCAATTTTTTGAGGTATTTTGAGGAACTTTTCGAGGTACTTTTGAGGGTAAGTGTCTCAATTTTTTGGGCTACTTTTCGAGGTACTTTCGAGGGTCAGTGTCTCAATTTTTGAGGTATTTCAAGGTACTTTTCGAGGTATTTCGAGGGTGTGTCTCAATTTTGAGGGTTAGTGTCTCAATTATTCGAGGTATTTCGAGGATCGTTTTGAGGGTATCTTAATTTTTTTAGGTATTCCGATGGTGAGTCTCTCAATTTTTTCGAGAATGAATTTTTGGAGACTCCAAATTTTTGAGGTAAATTTCGGGGGTCATTGTCAATTTGTGGAGAGACGATGATGAGTGTCTCAATTTTTTGAGGTATTTCGAGGAACGTTTCGAGGGTGAGTGTCTTAATATTTCGAGGTATTTCCAAGGTGAGTGTCAATTTTTTGAGGGTCATTGTCAATTTGTGGAGAGCCGAATTTTTGGAGACCCAAGACACGAATTGAGACACATTTCGAAGTACATTTCAAGGTACATTTAGAGTTACTTTGGAGGGGGTGTCTCAATTTTTCGAAGTATTTTCGAAGTATTGACTCAAAATTTAAGAAGTACTTTTCAAGGTACTTTCGAAGGTCAGTGTCTCAATTTTTGAGGTATTTTGAGGTACTTTTCGAGGTATTTCGAGGGCGTGTCTCAATTTTGTGGGTTAGTGTCTCAATTATTTGAGATATTTTGAGAATCGTTTCGAGGGTATCTTAATTTTTCAAGGTATTTTGATGAACGTTTCGAGGGTGTCTTAATTTTTGAGGTATTTTGAGAGTGTGTGTCAATGTTTCGAGGTATTTCGAGAAATGTTTCGAGGTATTTTCAAGGTATTGACTCGCAATTTTTGAGACTCAAAATTTTCGAGGTAAATGTCGAGGATACATTTTGAGGTACACGAATTGAGGCACATTTTGAGGTAATTTCGAGGGTGAGGGTCTCAATTTTTTGAGGTATCATCAAGGTATTGACTCGAAATTTAAGAAGTACTTTTCGAGGTACTTTCGAGAGTCAGTGTCTCAATTTTCGAAGTATTTCGAGGTATATTTTGAGGTATTTCAAGGGTGTGTCAATTATTCGAGGTATTTCGAGAATCGTTTCGAGGGTATATTGATTTTTTGAGGTATTTCAATGGTGACTGTCTCAATTTTTTGAGAATGAATTTTTAGAGACTCCAAATTTTCGAGGTAAATTTTGGGGGTCATTGTCAATTTGTGGAGAGACGATGGTGAGTGTCTCAATTTCGAGGGTGAGTGTCTCAATTTTTCGAGATATTTCGAGGAACGTTTCGAGGGTGAGTGTCTTAATTTTTTGAGGTATTTCAAGTCTGAGTGTCAATTTTTTGAGGTATTTTGAGGATCGCTTCGAGGGTGTCTTAATTTTCAAGGTATTTCGAGGGTGAGTTTCTCAATTTTTCGAGGTAGTTCGAGGACGTTTCGAGGTATTTCGAGGACGTTTCGAATTATTTCGAGGAACGTTTCGAGGTATTGAGTCTCAAAATTTTCGAGACACGAAACTCAAGTGTTTGGTGTCTACAAATTTTTGAGACACAATTTGTGGAGAGACAAAATTTTGTGGAGACTCGAAACTCGAATTTTTTTAGACTCAAATTTTTCATGGTATTTCGAGTATCGTTTCGAGGTATTTCGAGGTATTTCGTGTCTCAATTTTTCGAGGTATTTCGAGAAACGTTTCAAGGGTGAGTGTCTTAAGTTTTTGAGGTATTTCGAGAAACGTTTCGAGGTATTTTCGAGGTGTTGACTCTCGAAATTTTTGAGATACGAATATTTTGAGACTCGAAACACAAATTTTTGGGGTCTGCAAATTTTAGAGACACAATTTGTGAAGAGACAAAATTTTCAGTCTCCAAAGTTTCGAGACACAATTTGTGGAGAGACGAAATTTTCAGTCTCCAAATTTTCGACACTCGAATGTTTGGAGTCTACATATTTTCGAGATGTTGTGAATACTGGAAACTCGAATTTTTGGAGTTTCCAAATTTTTGACACTCAATTGTTGGAGACTCCAAGTTTTCGAGGTTCATTTCGAGGGTCATTGTCAATTTGTGGAGAGACGAATTTTTGGAGACTCAAGACACGACTTTTCGGAGGTATTTTCAAGGCACATTTCGACGTATGTCGAGGTATTTTCGATGTATTTTTGAGGTGCTTTCGAGGGTCAGTGTCTCAATTTGTGGAGAGATGAATTTTTGGAGATACTTTTCGAGTTACTTTCGAGGGTGTCTCAATTTTTCGAGGTATTTTGAGGAACGTTTTGAGGGTGTCTTAATTTTTCGAGGAACATTTCAAGGGTGAGTGTCTCACTTTTTTGAGGTATTTTGAGGAAAGTTTCAAGGTATTTTCAAGGTATTGACTCGCAATTTTTGGAGATTCAAAATCTTTGAGGTACATTTCAAGGGTGATTGTCAATTTGTGGAGAGCCGAATTTTTGGAGACTCAAGACACAAATTGAGACATATTTCGAAGTACATTTCGAGGGTGTATCTCACTTTTTTGAGATATTTTGAGGAACGTTTCGAGGTATTTTGAAGATACTGACTCGCAATTTTTGGAGACTCAAAATTTTCGAGGTACATTTCGAGGGTGATTGTCAATTTGTGGAGAGTTTTGGAGACTCAAGACACGAATTGAGATACATTTCGAGGGAGTGTCTCACTTTTTTGAGGTATTTCGAAGAACGTTTTGAAGTATTTTCAAGGTATTGACTTGCAATTTTTTGAGACTCAAAATTTTCGAGGTACATTTCGAGGGTGATTGTCAATTTGTGGAGAGCCGAATTTTTGGAGACTCAAGACACGAATTGAGACACATTTCGAGGTACATTTCGTGGGTGTGTCTCACTTTTTGGAGGTATTTCGAGAAACGTTTTGAGGTATTGCCAAGGTATTAACTCACAATGTTTGGAGACTCAATTTCGAGTTACATTTCGAGGGTGAGGGTCTCAATTTTTCAAGGGTAAGTGTCAATTTTTTGAGGTATTCGAGAGTGTGTCTCAATTTTTGAGGTATTTCGAGCAACGTTTCGAGATATTTTCAAGGTATTGACTCCCGCAATTTTCGAAATACAAAATTTTCGAGAATCGAAACTCGAGACTCGAGACTCAATTTTTGGAGACTCCAGAAATTTGAGTCTAGAAAAATCCGAGTTTCGAGTCTCTCGACAAAATTTTGTCTCTCCACAAATTGTGTCTCAAAAATTTGGAGACACTCCAAAAATTCGAGTTTTGAGTCTCAAAAAATTTGTGTCTCAAAAATTGCGAGGCAATACCTCGACACTTTCCTCGAAATACCTCAAAATCTTAAAACACTCACCCTCGAAATAGTCGTTCCTTGAAGTATCTCGGAATACCTCGAAAAATTGATACTCACCCTCGAAATACCTTGAAAAATTAAGAAATCGACCATCGAAGCATTCCTCAAAATACCTCGAAACATTGAGACACTCATCCTCGAAATACCTCAAAAATATGGAGACACTCCAAAAATTTGAGTTTTGAGTCTAAAAAATTACGAGTCAATACCTCGACACGTTCCTCGAAATACCTCAAAAAATTGAGGCACTCACCCTCGAGATGTCGTTCCTCGAAATACCTTGAAAAATTGACACTCACCCTCGAATACCTCAAAAAATTGACACTCACCCTCGAAAAATTGAGACCCTCACCCTCGAAATGTAACTCGAAATTGAGTCTCCAAAAATTGCGAGTCAATACCTTGACAATACCTCGATACATTTCTCAAAATACCTCGAACAATTGAGATACACTCTCAAAAATTTCGTCTCTCCACAAATTGTGTCTCAAAAATTTGGAGACACTCCAAAAATTTGAGTTTATTCTCGAAAATTTTGTGTCTTGAAAATTGCGAGAGTCAATACCTTGAAAATACCTCGAAAAGTTCCTCGAAATATCTCAAAAATTGAGACAGACACTCGAATACCTCAAAAAATTGACACTCATCCTCGAAAAATTGAGACCCTCACCCTCGAAATGTACCTCAAAATGTAACTCGAAATTGAGTCTCCAAAAATTGCGAGTCAATACTTTGACAATACCTCGAAACATTCCTCGAAGTACCTCGAAAAAGTGAGACACACTCGCAAAATGTACCTCGAAATGAGATGATGGCAGGTGATCAGACATCGAATTCTACTATCAGAATCTGTGTGGATTCGGTGTGGATTGCGACTGGCAAACTATCGAACTCTGCTATCAGAATCTGCTATTAGAATATGCTATCAAACTCTCTCTCTCTCTCTCTCTCTCTCTCTCTCTCTCTCTCTCTCTCTCTCTCACTCTCTCTCTCTCTCTCTCACTCTCTCTCTCTCTCTGGATCATAAGCAGGTTTAGTGATTCAGTAATTGTTGAAAATTGTCACTTCTCACTTGACATTGGTTCATGTAAATATTGATCAAACATTAGAATATGTTGATGATATGATTTCACACGTGTGGAGCATGTTCCCATGTGTGAAAGGATGTACTTTTCATGTTTGTATATATCCAAATTGATTTTGTATCATTCTAGTTAGTGTGAACATGAAATGACTAGTTTTTAGTCAAGTTGACTAGTCACCTACAAATTAGCTTTTCCTTGCATGTGCATGAGTAAATGCTCCCACATGGCAAGTGGATGTTCACATGTGTGTATAGAGTACTAGAAGATAAGAGTTGACCATTTTCCTTAGATCCTATTTTGTAGGGAATATTCCTATATTCTAGGAGACTAGCTTTTTGGATTTTAGTCATATTCTAGAAGGTCAACTATTGGATAAGGATCAAGGATGGATCAAATGGATAGATATGAGTGATGTGGCACTCTTCACACGTGTGAAGGCCTGCTGGACTGTACCAGACTCATGGATGTACTTGATCCATAAAAGGATCATCATTTTGCTAAGAAAATTGATGAGACTTTTGCACTCTACACTTTTGTGAGATTTCTAGTCATTTGTCTTGTGATTTTTATGCATGATTGCTATCTAGTATCATTGTACTTGTTGTTTCAGGTGCAGGCCGTACAGTGGACAGTACTCCACACGTGTGAAGCCGCTCTCACTAAAAAATGATGTGTTGATCCATTGCTCTTGCTTAAATCCAAGTGTAGTGAATCTAGATCAAGATCTAATGTGTAGAACTTGATAGATTCATTGATTAAGCAACCAATAACTCTCTATGATTGTAAAGTACAATCATTATTGTCCTAAAAACTGTAAAATTTATCATGGTATCAGAGCTAAGTAAGAGAGTGATCATTGAATCATAAATCTTGTAAAGATCATTGGCAAAATTTGTTTTTTGGCCAATACTAGTGAGGGCGAGTTCTTCTAGAGTGATAGCTTGTAATCATTTGGATCAAAACGACTTGGAGGCTGTGTATGTACTTTTCACACGTGTGAAACCGTACAGCAACTTTCAATTCAAGTTACTTTGTGTTTTTTGGTCCCAAAATCACAATACTAGTTCATTTTTGGTGCTTTTTGAAGCATAGTATTGATCTAGATTCATTCTAACTAATGCCTATGACCAAATAGTGTTTTGGATCATTGAAGCATTTCTTTTTAGAGTCTAAGATCAGATCTAAGAGGCTGATTTGTTCAGATCCTTAGTTGAAGTGAAATCTCTAAGAAAAGTGTAAAGCAATTTTTTTGTGAGAGTGAAAGCTAGAAATTTTTGGTAAGATCTTTGAGTATCATTCAAGCTTGTGTGTTAGTTTGATAGAGACAAGCCTATAGGCATTCTAGTAAGCTTTAGGCCACTTCATAGATCTTTTAAAATTCAAAAATCTTTGTGATTTTTAAAAGAGCATTCATTCTAAAATGTCATCCATGGGTGGATATTTGATGGAACCAAGTGAGAGACTCACTTCCACAAATTATTCCATTTGGAAAGTGAGAATGGAATCACTCCTAGTGATCCATGATCTATATGACATAGTTCAAGGAGTAGAGGAAGAGCCTCAAACTCCCCAAGAACAAGCCAAATACAAGAAGAGAGCAAGATTAGCTCTACATTGCATAAAGTTAAATGTATGCAATGACCTCTTGAAAGAGGTGTCTTCTTGTACCTCATCCAAAGAGGCTTGGGATTCATTAAAGAGCATTTATGAATCCAACAATACTTCAAGAATCCTCATGCTAAGAAATCAAGTTTTCCAAAGCATGAAAGGAAGTGGAGAGAGTGGACAAGAGTATGTTCTTAGGATCAAATCTCTTAACAAGGAGTTAAGTGAAATAGGAGAGAAGATCCAAGATCAAGAACTAGTACAAATCATTTTGAATGGTCTAAGTGATGAGTTTACCAACTTAGTCCAATCATTTGCCATTCAAGACTCTCTTCCATCCATTGAAAAGTTGCACAATGTTCTTGTGGCCGAGGAGAGTAGGCTTCTACACCTCAAGACAAGAATGGATAGCATGTCACTTAATGGAGGAGAGGAGAAAGCTAACTTTACATCTAAAGGCAAGAAAAAGCAAAATCCATTCAAGAAAAATCAAGGCAAGGAGGCCGAGATGAAGAATGGAGGATCTACCTCCAAAGGCAAAGTGAAGAACAAGGCAAAACTAAAGTGTTTCTTTTGTGGAAAGAAAGGACACTTTGCCTCAGAATGCTACTTGAAGAAGAATCAACAAGCCAAAGGAGATCAAGGGAACATTGCTCAAGAGGAAGAATATGAGGATGGATTCAACACATCCTTAATGGTTGCATCTACACCAACTTCAAGTCAAGACACATGGTGGATAGATAGTGGGGCTAGTTCCCACATGTCCTTTAACAAGCATTATTTTTCTACTCTTCTATCTTGTAATGACTCTAAGAAGTCAATATACACTGCTAGTGATCAAGCATGCAAGATAGATGGCATAGGATCTATACCTCTTTGTTTAGGTACATCTAAAAGGATAGATCTAGATAATGTTTTGTATGTTCCTACCATTTCAAGAAACTTGCTTAGTGTAGGACAATTAATGGACAATGGACTAGATGTACATTTCAAGAATGGAGTTTGTTCCATCTTGAAAAATGATAAGTGCATAGCTAGTGACATTAAGCAAGGGAGACTTTTCAAGTTGGATGCTAATGTTGCAAGTGAAAGTGTGAACTTGGCTAGGGAGGAGCTAACTCAAGTGGAGCTTTGGCATAAGAGATTAGGCCATCCTAATCTTCAATCTATGGAGTCAATGGCAAGCAAGGAACTAGCTCTCGGCCTACCAAGAGCTTTCAAGAAGTGTGGAAAAATGTGTGAGGCATGTGGCCTTGCAAAGTCACACAAATCTTCTTACAAGAAATCTTCATCAAGATCTCTCTCTCCCTTGGATCTCATACATTCTGATGTACATAGTTTTTCACATGCAAGTAATGGAGGTGCCTTGATGTATGTAACTTTTATAGATGATTGTACTAGATTCACATGGATTGAGTTACTATCAAAGAAAAATCTTGTTTATGAAGCTTTCATTAAGTTCAAGTCTCTAGTAGAGAAACAACTTAGTACTTCTATCAAAGCACTAAGATGTGATAATGGAGGAGAGTACACCTCCAATAAAATGAAAGACTTTTGTGAGATCAATGGTATTAAGTTACAATACACTTGTTCCTACACCCCTCAACAAAATGGGGTGGCCGAGAGGAAAAATAGGAGTCTATGTGAGTGTGCAAAGTCCTTGAGGCTTGATGCATCACTTCCCATCTCATTTTGGGGAGAAGCCATAACATGTGCTAATTATTTGTGTAATAGACTTCCTAGTAGTGCTATAGATGGGATCTCACTTATCAAGCCTTGTTTGATAAGAAACCCAATGTAAAATATTTTAAGATCTTTGGATGTACTTGTTATGTACACATTCCTTTGGAGACTAGAAGGAAAGAAGATGCTACCTCCTTCAAAGGAATCTTTGTTGGCTATGGAGAAAATAGCAAGGGATATAGGATATATGATCCTACATCCAAGAAAGTAAAGGTAAGCAAGGATGTACTTTTTGATGAGTCACAATTTGCTAAGAGCTTGTCAAATGGATCTAACCCATTGTGCATTGAAGATCTTGACAAATCCGAGGAGGATCTTGACAAACCCGAGGAGGATCATGACAAACCCGAGGATGGAGATTTGGATCCAAGTCAAAAGGGGCCAAGAAGATCATCAAGGAGCAAGGCCGAGCCCTCAAGGCTTACCTATGTGGACAAGGGAAAGCAAAAGGAAGGCTCTACATCTTCTACCTCTTACTCTTTTTTAGCTACATTGATTGAAGAACCATCATCTTTTGAAGAAGCATGTAAATCTAAAGTTTGGAGAGATGCAATGCAAGTAGAGTATGATGCATTAGAAGAAAATCATACTTGGAATCTTGTAAATCTTCCAAGAGGAAAGAAACCACTTGCATGTAAGTGGATTTATAGAATTAAGTACAATCAAGATGGATCTATTAGTAAATACAAAGCTAGGCTTGTTGCTAAGGGATTTTTTCAAATAAAAGGATTGGATTATGAAGAAACATTTGCACCTGTAGCTAAGCTTGTAACTATTAGATTAATCATTTGCATTGCTACTTTGTTCAAATGGGATCTCTACCAAATGGATGTGACAAATGCCTTCTTGAATGGCTTCTTAGAAGAGGAAATCTACATGATGCAACCCGAGGGCTTCATCAAGATTGGTGAGGAGCAAAAGGTGTGCTACTTAAGGAAGAGCCTATATGGCTTGAAGCAAGCACCTAGAGCTTGGTACTCTAGGTTGCATGATTTTCTCTATTCCCTTGGCTTTGTACTAAGTGCTTATGAACCTTCTTTATATTTCAAATGTAATGAAGGAAAGATCATCATTTTGGTTCTTTATGTTGATGACATCATTATGACAGGAAATGATGATGATGGCATAGGCAAAGTAAAAGTTGACTTATCTAGTGAGTTCAAGATGGTAGATCTAGGCTTCCTAAAGTTTATACTTGGGATAGAAGTGTCTAGAAGTAGCAATTGTACTTTCATAAGTCAATCTAAGTATGCTACTTCCATTCTTGAAAGATTTGGTATGAAAGATTGTAAGGGGATTGACACCCCTATGGAGCATGTTGTGAAAGCAACTAATGAAGGTGATGAAGCATCCTTTGAGGACATCACTCTCTTTAGGAAGCTTATAGGCTCTCTAATCTATTTAACCATCACTAGACCTGACTTAAGTTTTTGTGTAAGCAAGTTAAGTCAAAGTATGCAAGCTCCTTTAATTCATCATTGGAAAAGTGCCAAGAGAGTACTTAGATATGTTTCTAGTACTAGATTTTTTGGTATACTTTATGAAGGATCTAACTTGCACTTGAGAGCCTACTCGGATTCAGATTTTGCAGGTGACAAGATGGATAGGAAGTCCATTAGTGCATTTGCAACATTTCTTTGTGGAGGAGTGATATCTTGGCTTTCCAAAAAGCAAGATACAATCTCACTATCTTCTTGTGAAGCCGAGTACAAGGCATTGACTTCAACAACCAAAGAGCTCTTATGGCTAAGAAGACTCTTGATGGAACTACATGTGCTAGAGGCCGAGGAGATCCCTTACATATTTTGTGACAATCAAGCTTCTCAACAAATTGCTTCAAATCCTATCTTCCATGCTAGAACAAAGCATATTGAGATAGCTCACCACTTTGTGAGGGAGAAGGTACAATCCAAGGAAGTGCAACTACATCATGTACCATCATCCGAATGCATAGCTGATATCTTAACCAAACCATTGTCCAAAGATCCATTTTTTAAGTTAAGATATGCTCTTGGAATTGTAGATAGATGTACACTAGATTTGCCAAGTTAGAAGTGAGGAGGAGTGTTGAAAATTGTCACTTCTCACTTGACATTGGTTCATGTAAATATTGATCAAACATTAGAATATGTTGATGATATGATTTCACACGTGTGGAGCATGTTCCCATGTGTGAAAGGATGTACTTTTCATGTTTGTATATATCCAAATTGATTTTGTATCATTCTAGTTAGTGTGAACATGAAATGACTAGTTTTTAGTCAAGTTGACTAGTCACCTACAAATTAGCTTTTCCTTGCATGTGCATGAGTAAATGCTCCCACATGGCAAGTGGATGTTCACATGTGTGTATAGAGTACTAGAAGATAAGAGTTGACCATTTTCCTTAGATCCTATTTTGTAGGGAATATTCCTATATTCTAGGAGACTAGCTTTTTGGATTTTAGTCATATTCTAGAAGGTCAACTATTGGATAAGGATCAAGGATGGATCAAATGGATAGATATGAGTGATGTGGCACTCTTCACACGTGTGAAGGCCTGCTGGACTGTACCAGACTCATGGATGTACTTGATCCATAAAAGGATCATCATTTTGCTAAGAAAATTGATGAGACTTTTGCACTCTACACTTTTGTGAGATTTCTAGTCATTTGTCTTGTGATTTTTATGCATGATTGCTATCTAGTATCATTGTACTTGTTGTTTCAGGTGCAGGCCGTACAGTGGACAGTACTCCACACGTGTGAAGCCGCTCTCACTAAAAAATGATGTGTTGATCCATTGCTCTTGCTTAAATCCAAGTGTAGTGAATCTAGATCAAGATCTAATGTGTAGAACTTGATAGATTCATTGATTAAGCAACCAATAACTCTCTATGATTGTAAAGTACAATCATTATTGTCCTAAAAACTGTAAAATTTATCAGTAATCTCCCTATACTTCTCTTCATTGCTCTCTCTCACACACATATACTTCTCTTCATCGCTCTCTCACACACACATAGCTTTCACATATACTTCTCTTCATCTCTCTCTCTCTCTCTCTCTCTCTCTCTCTCTCTCTCTCTCTCTCTCTCTCTCTCTCTCTCTCTCTCTCTCTCTCTCTCTCTCTCTCTCTCTCTCTCTCTCTCTCTCTCTGGTTCATAAGCAGGTTCTTTCTCTGAGAATGAAGCAGTTGACATCAGTAGCTTTCTTCATCGCTCTCTCTCACACACGTAGCTTTCACACACACACACACACACACACACACACACACACACACACACACACACACACACACACATATATATATATATATATATATATATCTCGTTCATAAGCAGGTTCTCTCTCTAGGAATGAAACGATTGGCTGTAGTAGCTTTCATATATACTTCTCTTCATATCTCTCTCTCTCTCTCTCTCTCTCTCTCTCTCTCTCTCTCTCTCTCTCTCTCTCTCTCTCTCTCTCTCTCTCTCTCTCTCTCTCTCTCTCTCTCTCTCTCTACTCAAATTCAGAGAATTTTTCTAGACACGAATGTCTAACTCGATTTTTTTTAGAAACGAATTGCACTAAATGCACACTCGAATTGGACGAATTTTTTGAGACTCGAAACTCGAATTTTTGGAGATTTCAATTTTTGGAGTCTCAAAATTTTCAAAACTCAAAATTTTCATGACTCAAATTTTGGATTCTCCAAATTTTTGAGACTCAATTTCTGGAGACTACAAATTGTCAAACTCAATTAGTGGAGAAATGAATTTTTTGGAAACTCAAAACACAAATTTTTAGAGATATTTTTGAGGTACTTTCGAAGTAGATTTTGAGTCTTCAATTTTGGAGACATGAAATTTTTGAAACTCAAAACTCGAAATTTTTGAAACTCAAAACTCGAAATTTTTGGAGTGTCTTCAAATTTTTGAGACACAATTTGTGGAGAGACGTAATTTGAAACTCAAATTTTCGTAGTCTCAAATTTTTCGAGACTCAATTTTTGGAGACTCCAAATTTTCGAGAAACATTTCGAAGGTCATTGTCAATTTGTGGAGAGACGAATTTCTGGAGAATCAAGACACGAATTTTTTGAGATATTTTTGGGGTACATTTCGAGGTATTTTTCGAGTTACTTTCGAGGGTGAGTGTATCAATTTTTTGAGGTATTTTGTGTCTTAATTTTTGAGAGTGCGTGTCTTAATTTTTCGAGGTGTTTCGAGAGTGAGTGTCAATTTTTTGAGGTATTCGAGGAACATTTTGAAATATCTCGAGGTATTGACTCTCAAAATTTTTGAGACACGAAATTTTGGAGACTCGAAATTCGAATTTTTGGTGTCTACAAATTTTTGAGAAATAATTTGTGAAGAGAGGAATTTTTCTAGAGACTCGAAACTCGAATTTTTCTGAACTTTGAATTTTTGAAGACCAAATTTTTGAGGTTAATTTCGGGGATCATTGTCAATTTGTGGAGAGACAAATTTTTGGAGGGTGTGTCTCAATTTCGAGATTGAGTGTCTCAATTATTCGAGGTATTTCGAAAATCATTTGGAGGGTATTTTAATGTTTCGAGATATTTCGATGGTGAGTGTCTCAATTTTTCGAGGTATTTTGAGGATCGTTTCGAAGTATTTCGAAACTTGAAACTCGAATTTTTGTTGTCTACAAATTTTTGAGACAATTTTTGTGGAGAGACGAAATTTATAGAGATTCGAAACTCGAATTTTTCTAGACTCAAACTTTTGGAGACTCCAAATTTTCGAGGTAAATTTCGAGGGTCATTGTCAATAAGTGGAGAGACGAATTTTTTGAGGGTGTGTCTCAATTTCGAGAGTGAGTGTTTGAATTTTTCAAGGTATTTCGAGAATCGTTTCGAGGGCGTCTTAATTTTTTGAGGTATTTCGAAAGTGAGTGTGTCAATTTTTCGAGGTATTGAGTCTCGAAATTTTCGAGACTCGAAATTCGAATTTTTAGAGTCTCCACATTTCAAGACTGAATTTTTTAAGACTCCAAATTTTCGAGGGTCATTGTCAATTTGTGGAGAGAGACGAATTTTTGGAGGGTGAGTGTCTCAATTTCAAGGGTGAGTGTCTCAATTTTTCGAGGTATTTCGAAGAACGTTTCGAGACGGAGAATCTTAATTTTTTGAGGTATTTCGAGGCTGATTGTCAATTTTTCGAGATATTTCGAGAATCATTTTGAGGATGAGTATCAATTTTTTGAGGTATTTTGAAGAACGTTTCAAGAGAGTCTTAATTTTTGAGGTATTTCGAAGGTGAGCGTCTCAATTTTTCGAGTTATTTCGAGGATCGTTTCGACGTATTTCGATGGACGTTTCGAGGTATTTAGAGGAACGTTTCGAGGTATTGAGTCTCGAAATTTTTGAGACATGAAATTTGAATTTCTGGTGTTTACAAATTTTCGAGACACAATTTGTAGAGGGACGAAATTTTGTGGAGACTCGAAATTCGAATTTTGCTAGACTTGAATTTTTGGAGTCTCCAAATTTTCGAGACTCAATTTTTGGAGACTCCAAATTTTCAAAGGTCATTGTCGATTTGTGGAGAGACGAATTTTTGGAGGGTGAGTGTCTCAATTTTTTGAGTTATTTCGAGGACCGTTTCGAGGTATTTTGAGGAACGTTTCGAGGGTGAGTGTCTTAATTTTTTGAGGTATTTCAAGAAACGTTTCGAGGTATTTTCGAGGTGTTGACTCGAAATTTTTGAGACACGAAATTTTCAAGACTCAAAACTCGAATTTTTGGAGTCTCCAAATTTTCGAGACACAATTTGTGGAGAGACAAAATTTTCAATCTCCAAATTTTCGAGAAAAATTTTTCGAGACTAGAAACTCGAATGTTTGGAGTCTACACATTTTCGAGTGTCTTGATTTTTCAAAGTATTTCAAAGGCAATTGTCAATTTTTCAAGGTATTTCGATGATGGTTTCGAGGTTTCGAGGAACGTTTAGAGGAACGTTTCGAGAGTGAGTGTCAATTTTTTGAGTTATTTCGAGGAATGTTTCGAGGGTGTCTTGATTTTTGAGGTATTTCGAGGGTGAGAGTCTCAATTTCTTGAAGTATTTTGAGTATCGTTTCGAGGTATTTCGAGAATGTTTCGAGATATTTCGAGGAATGTTTCGAGGTATTTCGAGGTATTGAGTCTCAAAATTTTCAAGACACAAAACTCAAAGTTTTTTGTCCACAAATTTTTGAGACACAATTTGTGGAGAGACGAAATTTTGTGGAGACTCGAAACTCGAATTTTGCTAGACTTGAATTTTTGGAGTCTCCAAATTTTCGAGACTCAAAATTTTCGAGGGTCATTATCAATTTGTGGAGAGACACATTTTTGGCGGGTGAGTGTCCCAATTTTTCAAGTTATTTCGAAGATCGTTTCGAGGTATTTCGAGGAACGTTTTGAGGGTGAGTGTCTTAATTTTTTGAGGTATTTCGAGAAACGTTTCGAGGTATTTTTTTTTTTGTCTCTCTCTCTCTCTCTCTCTCTCTCTCTCTCTCTCTCTCTCTCTCTCTCTCTCTCTCTCTCTCTCTCTCCATCGCAGCTGAAATCCTTGAGGTGACAAACAACATTCTACTGATCTAGAGCAGTTCTGGTTTGTTGACAATTTCAAATATTCAATTGCTCAATTTGTCATGTAATTGATACTTTTCTTTTTCTTACAACAGATATTTTGTAATGGTTTCTTTAATATGACTGTTTTTTTTATGTTATTTTAACATGTTCCATTGAATACTGTAAGTGCTTTGCTGAATCAGATGAGATTTCGTTATACTTTGGAAATTTCTCTCAGCTTAAGTAGGCAAGCTTACAATTCAGGTTTGATGTGTAGGATTTTTCTAGACACGAATTGGAATAATTACAGACTCGACTCGAATTGGACGAACTAAACTCGACTCGAATTGAAAGAACTCGAATTAGACGAACTCTCTCTCTAAAACACTAAAAAAATCTCAAAAAATTCACTCACTCACACACACACACACACACACACACACACACACACACACTCTCTTTCACACACACACACACACACACACACACACACGACTTGAATTTAGAGAATTTTTTTCACTCGACTCGACTCTAATTCAGAGTTTTTCTTTTTGAGACACGAAATTCTTGAGACTTGAAACTCAAATTTTTGGAGTGTCTCCAAATTTTTGAGACTCAAAACATTGTGGAGAGACGAAATTTTGTGGAGACACTCGAAACTCGAATTTTTGGAGTCTTCAAATTTTCGAGACTCAATTTTTGGAGACTCCAAATCTTTGAGGTACATTTCAAGGGCCATTGTCAATTTGTGGAGAGATGAATTTTTTGAGATTCAAGACACGAATTTTTGGAGGTATTTTTGAGGTACATTTTGAGGTACATTTCGCGGTACTTTCGAGTTACTTTGAGGGTTGATGTCTCAATTTCGAGGTATTTTCAAGGTATTTTCGAGACAGAATTTTTGGAGACTAGAATTTTGTGGAGAGACTCGAAAGTCCAATTTTTTCAGACTACAATTGTTGGAGTCTCCAAATTTTCGAGACTCAATTGTTGGAGACTCTAAATTTTCGAGGTACATTTCGAGGGTCATTGTCAATTTGTGGAGAGACGAATTTTTGCAAACCCAAGGCACGAATTTTAGAGGTATTTTCGAGGTACATTTTGAGTTGCTTTCGAGGTATTTCGAGAGTTAATGTCTCAAATTTTCGAGGTATTTCAGTGTCAATTTTTAGGTACTTTTCGAGGTACTTTCGAGACGGAATTTTTGGAGACCCCAAATTGTCGAGACTCAATTTGTGGAGGAACGAATTTTTGGAGACTCAAGACATGAATTTTTGGAGCTAGTTTTGAGATACATTTCGAGGTTTCAATTTTTGGAGATACAAAATTTTTGAGACTCGAAACTCAAATTTTTGGAGTCTAGAAATATTCGAGACAATTTGTGGAGAGACAAAATTTTGTGGAGAGACTCAAAACTCCAATTTTTTTAAACTCGAATTTTTGGAGTCTCCAGATTTTTAATACTCAATTTTTGGAGACTCAGTTTTTTTAAACTCCAAATTTTCAAGGTACATTTCAAGGTTCATTGTCAATTGTGAAGACGAATTTTTAGAGACTCAAGACACGACTTTTTGGATGTACTTTTGAGGGTCAGTGTCTCAATTTTTGACGTACTTTTCGAGCCATTTCGAGGTACTTTCGAGGGTCAGTGTCTCAATTTTCGAGATATTTTGAGAGTTAGTGTCTCAATTTTTGAGGTACCTTTCGACCGTTTTGAGATACTTTCGAGGGTCGGTGTCTCAATTTTCGAGGTACTTCGAGGGTCAGTGTCTCAAATTTCGAAATATGTTCGAGGTACTTCGAGGTTTCAATTTTTGGAGAGAAGAAATTTTCGAGACTCGAAACTCAAATTTTTGGAGTCTACAATTTTTGAGACAATTTGTGGAGAGATGAAATTTTGTGGAGTGACTCGAAACTCAAATTTTCGAGACTCAATTTTCGGAGACCAAATTTTTGAGGTACATTTTGAGGTGTTTTTGAGATATTTCGGAGGTACATTTTGAGTTGCTTTCGAAGTATTTCAAGGGTCGGTGTCTCAAGTTTTCGAGGTATTTCAGTGTCAAGTTTTAGGTGCTTTTTGAGGTACTTTTGAAATAAAATTTTTGGAGACTCCAAATTGTTGAGACTCAATTTGTGGAGGAACGAATTTTTTGGAGACTGAAGACACGACTTTTTGGATGTACTTTCGAGGGTCAGTGTCTCAATTTTTGAGGTACTTTCGAGATATTTTCAGTGTCATTGTTTCAATTTTCAAGGTATTTCGAGGGTCAGCGTCTCAATTTGAGGTATTTTTGAGGTACTTTTTGGGGGTCAGTGTCTCAATTTTCGAAGTACTTTTTGAGCTATTTCGAGGTACTTTCGAGAGTCAGTGTCTCATTTTTTGAGGTATTTTCGAGATATTTCGAGGTATTTCTAGGTACTTTTGAAGGTTAGTGTCTCAATTTGTGGAGAGACAAATTTTTGGAGATTTCAATTTTTGGAGGTATTTTTGAGGTACATTTCGAGGTATTTTCGAGGTCCGAGATATTTTTTCGAGGGTAAGTGTCGCATTCTTAAAGGGCTTCCCGTCGATTTTTTCAAATTTTTTGCAAGATTTTCGAGGTCTTTTCGCATTTCGAGGTATTTTCTCGAAGACATCGGGATTTTTGAGAAGCATTTAAGGAAATTTTTTGAGATATTTTTGTGAAAGCTTCAGTGATTTTCGCGAAACCTTTAAAGAAATTTCATGAAATTTTCCCGACATTGGCCCTCCCCCTCCGGAAAAATGCGACACTCCCCCTCCCCCTCCTAAATAATAACTTCTCCTCCCAAAAAATGCCTCTCCCTCCCTAGTAATGTGGTACGTGGGATGACACACTTCGACCACGTACACACATACATTCCCCACCCGTCAACGAGGAGATACTAAATTTTCAAATCATTAGAGAATCATCGTCCGTCAACGAGATACTCAATTTCCAAATCATCGGCCATCACCTAGATCAGCCGCCATTGCCCGTCAAAGACGGGCACTCTTTACTAGTGTGTATGTATGTATGTATATATATATATATATATATATATATATATATATATATATATTTGTGTGTCACATTTGTGTCTATGCATGCATGGGGTAGGAGGACGCACCCATGGTGGCATGGGTGCATCCTGTTGGATTATTCTCCTGCTAATCGACTAATTGACATTTTAATCTTCGTCCAATTTTTATCTAGACTTGTAGATTTTTTCGTATTTTTACACAGTCAACATAACTATTTAGAAATGGCTCACAGTATCGGCATTTTCAAAATTTTCATCTTTAGGGATTCTCTCTCACTTCGGCTTTTTTGCAAAATGTCAGATGCCTCAAGTGTTAAGAAAATGACGTTGGCGAAGACCTTCGTATTTTTTGATTTATGAGAAGTCCTAACTGGATGGATGCCAGCACATCACAACCAACTAGATGACGCATTTGGTGACCTAATTGCTTAGTATAAATAGTTGTTCATATTCCTACATCACAAGCATTGAAGCATAAAGATCAATCATCAAGTATTGAATAGTTAACGTTCTCTCTCTCAAGCCTACGAGCTTGAACACTCTTGAGCATTCTAGTTCAGTTCTTTAGAGTTGATTAGAGATTGCTAATGTGCTTACTGCTTATCAGTAATTGTGCTTGATTCAGACTTTTATTTTAGCCGTTCAGAGAGTGTACGCGGCTTTACATCTGTTTTGTTTTCATACTGAATCAATACTATCTTCTTATTGCATTCAGGTTTGTCTCAGAATGTATGCATTTTTGTGATTCTTCGTGACTCATTATTTGTCTGATAATTCAATGCTTTAATGTTTGGCTATGAAATCATTGTAGTACTAATGATCTCAAAGTTAGTTACTATAATATTGAACGTGATTTTTATCACTATTATTTTGTTCAAAATTGATAGGCGTAGTCATGCATAGAGGGAAGATAGTTTATTCCGTTGTGCACGATAAGTTTTTTTTCTTGTCATTCGAATTCTTTTGTTCAATCCTGTTTGGCCTATCCTTTTCACACCTCTTTTCAACATGATATCATAGCATTGATTCTTCAAGGCCTAATACTATATCAGAACGCAAGTTTTTATACTTGATATCTTTCGCGATATCAAATTATTCTTCAGTTCAAATTAATTTGTTTCGGTATCAAAAAATTGATTTCTATAGCATGGTATCTCTCTTAACGTCAACAAACTAAAGTTCCAAATAGATTCTCAAAGTAAAGTCGGTCTTATCGCAGACAAGCTGAATGGGTCCAATTATCATTTATGGAAATTTAAAATGAAGATCTTGCTAATCACCAATGAGTTGTGGAATGTTGTTATAGGTATCAAAGTGAAGCCTGAAGACGACACAAATGACTCGAAATGAAAATTGAAGGATGGTAAAATTTCGCGCTTATTATCCTCAATATATCAGATACTCAGATTGGCCACGTAGTTGAAACCAAAACTTCGAAAGAAGTTTGGGACATCATGAGCCACTGTATGATGTGAGAGACGTAACTACCAAGTTGCATCTCCGAAGGAAATTCTTCACACTCAAGATGTCAAACAATGATTCTCTTTAGAATCATATTAACCGGTTTAAGAATCTCTTGCAATAGATGGCCGCTGATTTGTCATAGATGATCAAGACACAATTATGACATTGCTTTCAAGTTTACTCTCTACATATGAGAACTGAGTGATGATCATCACGACACACTCAGATTTAACTCTTACCAGAGTTATCACTATGTTGCTGCAAGAAGATAATCGAATAAGTCAAGAAACTTTGTCTACCTCTTCATCTCATGCTCAATAATCGAATCCACATTCATCGAAGAAGTAGATGTTTTGCAAGTATTGCAAATGCAATAATCATGAGATCCAAGATTGCCACGAATTCTCAAAGTGAAGAATGTAGCCAAGCAACCTGATCAACAAACAAATATAGTTACAACATCTCCTGAAGTCAAAATGGACGAAAGTGCTTTTATGGTCAAAGACAAAAATGCAAATTAGAATGATTTGTGGTTTCTGGATTCCGGAACTACTCAACATCTGACCAATCATCATGAGATTTTTCATTCCTGTATGCCTTACAACACAAAAAAGTATGTTCATCTTGGTGATGATAGCACTCACACTATCAAAAGTGAAGGTACTGTAAGATTAGATTCTAGCATGATCAATTCAAACTACTGTCAAAAGTCTTGTATGTTCCTAAACTCTCTACAAATCTATCATCAGTAAGTAGAATTACAGATTTAGGTCATAAGATGGAGTTTGAGTCAAATTTATGCAAAATTATTGATAGGAGTAATAAGATCCTTGCACTTGGGATGAATACTTATATAGATTGGCACATTGTTATTCTGATTCTAGTTAAGCCTTGAAAACTTTTGTTCTTGTCAATAAAACATAATTATGGCATCATCACTTAGGACACTTGAATTATGCATATGTATCGAACATGTCCAGACAATTCTTAGCACTTGATCTCGACTATCCTTCTGGCAAAGTTGATCTCCTTGTCTGCCATAGCTGCATCCTTAGAAAGCAGACTAAAATTCCTTTTGGATCAAGTCATAGACATGCAACAAAAGGTCTGTTAGATGTTGTTCATTCAGATATATGTGGGCCTATGCAAACTCCTTCATTGCTACATGCATAGTATTTCATTACTTATATTGACAAATTTTCCAGAAGAACAGCTGTTTACTTCATTAAGCAAAAATCAGAGGCTTTCATAATTCCTCATGATCTCTGGAAGAAGCTCGACTTCCAGAGTATCAAATGTATTTTCATCAGCTACACTACTTCAGATCAAACTTACAAGTTGTTCGATCCCATCGAGTTGAAGATATTCACTAGCTGGGATGTCATCTTCATCGAAGATCAGTTTATCGACCTCAAGGAAAAAGACAAAGCCCATGTAGCCGACCCTTTCTGACTCATGACATATTGAACTTCGAGGTTCCTCAGTCGACTATTTCCATTGAAGGTCCAAGCTCATCTATTTTCGACGAACAACATATCAATGGCAAATCTGAAGATGATGATGTTGCAATTCAACAACTACAATATGATGAAAATAATCAACTTCCTCTATTCCTCAGAAGATCATCAAGAAATAGTAGACCACCTATAAGATATATCGACGAGTCAACAACCTACCTTGTTTAGGAGCCGACGATTGTCGAAGAGGCACTCAATCAGTCCGATTCCGATCTTTGGAAAGAAGCTATGGATAAAGAGTATTCATCTATTATCAAGAACCAAATATGGACGATTGTCGAATTACCTGCTAGCAGAAATGTAATTGATTGCAAATGAATTTTCAAAGTCAATAAAGTGGACAAAAGCATCGATAGAAGAAAAGTCTGACTTGTCGCTAGAGGATTTTCTTAGATATACAATGTCGATTATATTGAGATCTTCAGTCCAGTAGTCAAACATTCTTCTATTCGACTTTTATTATCGTTTGTTATTGTAGCAGATTTGGAATGGATGTATAGACAACATATCTTTATGGAGTTATCAAAGAGGACGTTTACATGGTGCAACCCGAAGGTTATATTATCGAAGGTAAACACAATCATGTGTGTAAACTCCATAAAGCACTTTATGGCTTGAAGCAATATGCTCGAGCACGGTTTCAAATGATCAATACTTTTCTTATTGATCATGGCTACATACCAAGCTCTTCATATTCGAATGTTTACTTCAAGACAGTGCAATAGTCTTTTATCATTATCACTTTATATGTGGACGACACATTGCTCTTCGGCAATAGTATCGATCTGATAAAAGAAGACAAGACTATGCTATCTTCTAAATTCGACATGACCGATCTTGGCGAAACTCATTTCTGCCTTGGTATTCAAATCCACAGAAACAAAAATTGAAAGTTGATCTACATTACTCAGTAGAGGTACATCTACAATATGTTAGTCAAATATAATCTGGTTAATTGCAAGTTAGCTCTCGCACCAATGGAACCAGGTCTCAAATTGTCGAAGGACCAATGTCCTCAAACAATCGCAGAGAAGGAACAGATGCGTGAGTATCTTTATCATTCAATAATAGGATCTCTTATGTACACAATGATTTGTACTAGGCCAAACATAACTTTTGCAGTCAACTTCCTAAGTTAGTATATGACTAACCTTGGTATAACACATTGGAAGGCTCTTATTAGAGTCGTGAGATATCTTCGAGCTACTATGGACTTTTGCATTTGTTATGGAGCAGTTGACAACGACAAACTCAATTTACTCAGTGGTTACACAGATGCAAGTTGGACAGGAGATGTAGACACTTGTAAATCTATTTCTGGATTTACATTCTTCCTCAACAATAGTCCCATTTCTTGGAATAGTTGCAAGCAATCTTCAATAGCTCTATCTTCTACAGAATCAGAGTATATCGCAGTCTCACAAGGTACAAAGGAAACAATTTGGTTGAGAAACTTACTCTCAGATATCAGTCTAAATCAATATGCTCTGACATTATTATTTTGTGATAATCAAAGTGCTACTGTCTTATTAGTCAACCCTAGATTTCATTCTAGGAGTAAGCACATTGAACTCAAGTAGATATTTTTCCCAAAGCAGTAAGCTTGGATGCACACATAAAGTTTTGTGCAGAACTAAGTTTAAAGGTCAAGGCATTCATGGATTCAGATTAAGGGGTAGTGTTGGATTATTCTCCTATTAATCGACTAATTAACATTTTAATCTTCGTCCAACATCATCGAGTAGTTAGCGTTCTCTCTCTCAAGCCTGCGAGCTTGAACACTCTTGAGCATTCTAGCTCAGATCTTTAGAGTTGATTAGAGATTGCTATTGCGCTTACTGCTTATCAGTAAGTGCGCTTAATTCAGACTTTTTATTTTAGTCGCTCATAGATAGCTTAGAGTACACGGCTTCGATCTGCAAACTTGTTACACTGATTTACATTTGTTTCGTTTTCATACTGAATCAACTTTTTATTGCGTTCAGGTTCGTCTCAGAATGTATGCGTCTCTGTAATTGTTCGCGATTGATTATTTGTCTGATAATTCAATGCTTTAATGTTTGGCTACGAAATCATTGTAGTACTAATGATCTAAAGTGTGTTACTATAAGATCGAACGTGATTTCTATCACTATTGTTTTGTTCGAAATTGATAGGCGTATTCATGCATAGAAAAAGAGGAAGATAGTTTATTCCGCTGTGCATGATAAAATTTCTTGTCGTTCGAATTCTTTTTATTCGATTCTATTCGACCTATACTTTTCACACCTCTTTCCAACACATCCTGCCCACATGACCCATGCCTGCCGATATCTTGGATGCCCACACCTCTTTCCAACACATCCTGCCCACATGGCTTATGCCTGCCGATATCTTGGATGCCCACACCTCTTTCCAACACATCCTGCCCACATGACCCATGCCTACCGATATCTTGGATGCCCGAGCTCCTCATTTCATGTGGGTGCATCCTCCCCACATGACCCATGCCTCTTGGATGCCCGTTGCCCATCTCTTGGATGCCCGCGCTCGTCATTTCACGCTCGCCCTCGCCTGCTCTTTGCTCTTTCTCTCTCAGATCCTCATTTTTTGGATTCTCTCTCTCTCTCTCTCTCTCTCTCTCTCTCTCTCTCTCTCTCTCTCTCTCTCCGATTCATTGCTCACGGATTTCGATACCGATTTCAGTTGAATCGCTCTCCTATTCATTTCTCACGGATAGTGATACTCATTTTTTGGATGCCCGCGCTCTCTCTCTCTCTCTCTCTCTCTCTCTCTCTCTCTCCAATTCATTGCTCACGGATTCTGATATTGATTTCAGTTGAATCGCTCTCTTGTTCATTTCTCACGGATAGTGATACTGGTTAATTGCTCCAAGCGATTAATTGCTCCGAGCGATTCATTGCTCATGGATGTTGATTCATCCGATGGTTTCACGGATGTTGATTCATCAGATTACTGATTTTAGTTGACTCGTTATCCGATTCATTGCTCACAGATGCTGATACTGATTCATTGCTCCGAGCAATTCATTGTTGACGTTTGCTGATACTGATTCATTGCGCTCATGATACGTTAAGCGAGGTGCCTAATAGGTACGCTTCTCAGGGCTCCATCTCACGGATGTTGATACTGATTCATTGCGCTGTTGTGTACGTTTGGTTGCTATTGTAGACAATCCAAATCCTTCTATTTACATCTTTCTTAACCAGATTTTTTGAGGCAAAATCTTTGTTGTTCCGACCTTGCCCATTTAGAATCTTTGCAAGCTTTTTGCATATGCTGTGAGTTTTGGTGCAACATCCGAGAAACTTTTACAAGTAAAATATATATTTTTCTTCTGAAATACATCTTTGTAATTCATCTTAGGAAGCTTTTTGAAGGGATCAAGGTCCTCAAAGATGGGCATATATCCATCTTCACCAGATAACGTAGGCTTTCACCCATCTCTTTCTTTTACAGTTCCGAATGTAATGAGCATGAAAGTTTTGTTAGACGCCATATCTCCTCCTTTGAAGCTCTAAGCGATGCCATGCCAATAACACACATGTCCATTCAAGCAGATAACACACACACATTCACGCAAATAACACACGTCCATTCAAGCAGATAACACACGTCGTAGTGGGTATGAGATCACACACATCCGTTATCTCATCTAACACACGTCCATTCAAGCAAATAACACACACACATTGAAGAAGATAACACACATCTGATACTGATTTCAAATAACACACACGTCCATTCAAGCATACATGACTTCATTCATGGATATTACAAATGTTGATAACGCACATCTGATACTGATTTCAAATAAGACACACGTCCGTTCAAGCAGATAAGACACACACATTCAAGCAGATAACACATGTCGTAGTGGGTATGAGATAACACACATCTGATATCTCATTTAACACACTCCATTCAAGCAGATAACACACACACATTCAAGCAGACAACACACATCTGATACTGATTTCAAATAACACACACGTCCATTCAAGCAGATAACACACACACATTCAAGCAGATAGCACATGTCTATTCAAGCAGATAACGCACGTAGTAGTGGGTATGAGATAACACACATCTGTTATCTCATCTTACACACGTCCATTCAAGCAGATAACACACACTTGATGCCATATCTCCTTCTTTGAAACTCCCGAGATAATCAAGCAAGAGTGAAATCCTATGAAAAGCAATGAAGTGAAGCAGAGGCAAGTGGATCATGTACAACTAGTGACCAAGAGCCAAGTACTTCAACTTTCGACTGTCACTAAGCTTATGATCGCACAATTAAGTTTCTTGAGAAGGACAAATGTACATACTGCTTTGAAGATCATCCAAGTACAAGATGTCCAATCAAGAATCCACACTTTTTTTTACAAAGACTAAATTCAAAACATAAGGCCCGACAGCAAGATCCAAGGGTTTGGCAAGTCTTAGTTCCTGCGAACTATCATCCAATAATAACCTGGGCAACGTTAGTGATCCATATGGGCAACGTTAGCGAATAACACACACGTCCATTCAAGCAGATAACACACGTCGTAGTGGGTATGAGATAACACACATTTGTTATCTCATCTAACACACATCCATTCAAGCAAATAACACACACTTGATGCCATGTCTCCTTCTTTGAAACTCCGAGCGTCCATTCAAGCATATAACACATGTCGTAGTGGGTATGCTCGATATGTAAAAATAGTTTGATGAAGAGAAACAAATAATTGTGTTGTGATTGATAATTTTGAATGCTTTTGTGATCCACAACTATTATCCTCTCCAGCTATTATCCAACTACGTCAGAAATAACATAAGATCAACGTAAGAGAAAGTTTCCCAAGACTTTATGGAGACCATACTAATTAGGTGTTTAATGGCCTTCCAAGACTTCTATCTCTAAATGATCCACAAAAATTTAAAGAATCCACATGATCGCCAAATCCATGATAGGGCACCTCATAATCCATGTAACACTATCTTAAGATTCAAGTAAAATCGGCATTATTTATTATAGAAATCCATGTCGTCAACATTAGCAGGTATGTAGTTTCTTGAATTAGGATCCATAATTAGTTAATCAAAGGTTCTGTAGGAGGATGCCACTAATGGTTATTGAGCAGGTTGAACTTTGATCTTATTCTATTTTCATTGAATACAAGTTGCATTGTTTGTTTCTGTTTGTCATGTTTTGTAGTATTTGTAGCATAGTGTGTTGCATTTTGTAGTATCTTTCACTAGCATACTTTTAGAAGAACCTTGGTAAGGATCATACAAAACGAAGATCATAGCTCGAGCCTCATATGCATCTATATATATATATGAAATGAAGGCTAATGTATCACATGAAAGATCATGTGTGCTCTTAAAACTCTCTTTATTAAGTTGATCTGAAAGTGGTCCTAAGCTGAGTTTATAGAATGTCGGTTGCTTTCAGACCAACGAATTAGCATTTCATCAACCTCCAACCAACATTGACTACTTGCTATGGCCGATCATCCCGATTCCTCCCGTATAAGGAGGCCTCGTTGGAATAACATAGTCTAATGCAATATGAAGCTCACTAGCATACCTACTAGAAGAACCTTGACAGGGATGTTATTTTTCAAGTTCAGCCCTTAACACCAGCCCTACTTAGAGCTAACAGACATCTTCAACAATTTCTTATCCAAAGACTGAGACATCTTAGTTATAAACAAAAGGTGTACAATTATAGTCAATATTAGGCAAAAGGTCTTGATCTATGAAAGAACAACCTTATTCTTCTACAATCGCTAATTGTCAGCTACGAAGATCAGTTAAACTAGTAGATGGCATATGGGAGATGGTAGAAATTTGGAACTGAAAAATTTGGCAATATATTCTACATCTATAGGTATTCGCTTTTATTAGAAAGATTGTGCGCACATTTTAATGATGTAAGTTTTTGATTACAACAACACTTATTTGTATGTGGGGATCTTTTAGTCTAATTACTTTAGTGTCAAATGTGCTTTTGCTACCAATCCTTCTATTCATTTTGTTTTAGTTAAGTACCGATTTGGTTCACTTGTATTCATCCTCTTTGTCAATATCTCACTAATACCAGAGAACTGTCAAGATCTTGGGTAGGATTTGCCGTTGTTTCACACCTCAAGTAATTCTTTAGTGTGCACACTGCTCCTTTGGTGTTGGATTCCAGTCCTGACATCACTTTGTCAACCTGTCGAATTCAGCTAGTAGCTTTGCTCGGGACATCATGTCATCTATGTCTACATCCAACTGAGAAAACTGAAGATCCACAACTTTTTGAAATTTTTCTACATCCATAACAAAATGCACCTTTCATCACAACAAACAAGCTAAATTTTAATTAGTAGTTTTCAAAATTTATATTAAAAGGGGAGGGGGGTACCTTCAATGAGCAGTTTTTGAAATTCTAATAAAAGGATTGGGGAGGGGGGGAATGTCATCATGTAATTGGTTTAGCAAAAAGTTTCAATAATGTGAAACACACACTCTCTCTCTCTCTCTCTCTCTCTCTCTCTCTCTCTCTCTCTCTCTCTCTCTCTCTCTCTCTCTCTCTCTCTCTCTCTCTCTCTCTCTCTCTCTCTTTCTCTCTCTCTCTTCGGCTGCTATTGTTTGTTTAATTCTGACAAAATTTGTGTACCTCTTGTAGGATAAATGAACGAACACACACACACACCCCAGCCCAAGCCTAAAGACTAAAGCTACAACCTAATCCTAATCCACAACACACACACACACACACACCCTAAACCCACACACACACTCCATAAAGACACACACACACACACACCCTCCATAAACATACACATAGCACACACACATACACACACACAACACATGCACATACACACACTCGCACACACACAAACACACATACACACATACACAAAGCCATTAGGGCACTCACATGCACGCGCGCAACGTTTGCCATCGATGCACGTCCGCCATTGCTCTTCAACGATGGGCACAAGCAACTTGTGTGTGTGTGTGTGTGTGTGTGTGTGTGTGTGTGTGCCACTTCCTCTCTTTTGTTAATACAGTTCATGCAAGTTGCTTGGGTGGTGGTGCACTATTTTTTGTCTATGTGGTTTTGATGATTGATAACTTGTAAGATTGTTAGAAATAAACTACAAATCTGATTCTTTACAGGGTATCAGAGCCTTGGTAAGGTGCAACTTACAGCAATTGAGAGCCAAATTTTGTGGGAATTCGAATAACCATTTAGTGGCTGGTTGAGCAGGCTATCTAATCAGTTCTAGGAATCCTCTATTGTAGTGTCAAGAGTTCCAGTTTGTGTGAAGAATTTGCTTATACTGTGAGTTGGTGCTCAAGAAACAAACTACAGAGAAATCATCAATTTCTAGCCAAGGAAAGTCAAATCGTGTGCGCTAGTTAGTACACGAATTGACATGCCATCAATCCCAATAAGTTTTAAGCAATAGGGCGATTTGAGAGGAGCAGGTGTTTGCACTTGGGATTATAGAATAAGTTGAAGTAAAGCTCAAGAAACTATTTTTGAGCCAGCCAAGATTTTTACTTGTGAATCCTTGGATCTTTTTCCAGTCCTATCATGGACAAGCTTGATGGAGCCAATTACCATCTGTGGAAATTTAAGATGAAAACAATGCTAATGGCTAAAGAATTGTATGACATTGTTACAGGTGCAGAGGGGAAACCCGAAGCTGACGACGCAACAATCACCAGATGGAAGCTGAAGGATGGCAAAGCATTCGCGATGATCATCCTCAACATTTAGGATACTCAGATCGGCCATGTGTCCGAAGCCCAGACATCCAAAGAAGTCTGAGACATCTTGAGCACATTATACGAAGTGCGAGATATAGCTTCCAAGCTACATCTTAGGAAGAAATTTTACTCCCTCAAGATGGCGAATGGTGATTCCCTGCAGAATCACATCAACCAGTTCAAGAACCTGCTGAAGCAAATGGCCGTTGTCGGATCTGTCATAGACAATCAAGACGTAGTGATGCAACTGCTTACAAGCTTGCCAAACTCATACGATAGCTAGGTGATGATCATCACGACACATCCAGAGCTGACTCTTTCAAGAGTCATCACAATGTTGTTGCAAGAAGACACGTGGAGGAACGAAACCTCTAGTTCCTCAGCTGATTCTCACTTTGTACACCAATAAGAGCACAACTAAGCATAAGAAGAAGAAAGGCCCCAAGCAATCGAAGCAAGACCAGAAACTAGCACAACACAAAGAACAGTCGAATTCGCAGACAAAGAAGAAACTGTTTTGCAGATACTGCAAACGAAACAACCATGAGATTCAAGACTACCAAATACTACAAGCTAAGAACAACATCAAGGGACAGTCGAATCAAGTGGCCAATACAGCTACAAAAGCTCCACAGCCCATTCAAGAAGTGGATCATGATGCCTTCATGACCAGCCATCAAGGAGCATCCAACGACAATTCTTGGTTCTTGGATTCCGGTGCCACTCAGCATACGACCAGCCTCATTGGCTATTTCAAGTCCTATACACCCTACAGTACCGACAAATATGTTCACCTTGGCGATAATAGCACACAAGCTATTAAAGGTGAAGGTACTGTGAGATTGAGCTTTGCAAATGATCAATCTAAGCTACTTTCTAAAGTCCTATATGTACCCAATTTATCTATGAATCTGCTCTCTGTAAGCAAAATCATAGATCTAGGACATAAAGTAGAATTCGAATGTGATCAGTGCAAAGTAGTTGATAGGACATGCAAGATCCTAGCATTCGGAAAGAGACATGGATACTTGTATAGATTAAGTCGTTGCTTTTATGCCTCTAGTCAGGCGCTTAGTACTTCTATTCAAGCAAATAAAAGTTTACTTTGGCATTATAGACTTGGTCACTTGAATCATGCTGCTGTATAACAAATGTCTAATTCTATTGTTCTTGATCTAGACTATCCTAGTGATAAAGTCGAGTTACCTGTCTTTCAAGACTATTTAGTTGGTAAACAGACTAGGAAACCATTTAGATCAAGCCATCAACATACTGATAGAGGATTGTTAGACATTGTGCATTCAGACATTTGTCGCCCAATGAAAAATCCTTCTCCTGAAGGATGCAAAGTATTTTATAAATTTTATTGATGAATTCTCCACAAGGACTATGGTGTACTTTATGAAGAAGAAATCAGAAGCTTTCAATTGCTTCATAATCTTCAAAAAGTGTGCAGAAAAAGAGACTGGAAGGACGATCAAGACCCTAAGGTCTGACAATGGTGGAGAATATATCTCTATTGAGTTTAAGGAGTACTGCCAGAGCCAAGGCATTGAGCAACAATTCATCACTCCTTATAGTCCTCAGTCTAATGGCTTAGCCGAGAGGAAGAACCGTACTCAAATTGATCAACTAAATGTATGCTAGTGCATGCATCACTACCCAAGAGCTTCTGGGCCGAAGCTGTCTCCACTGCAGCTTACGTTCAGAATAGATGTTCGACCAAGGCCCTCTTAGTCAAGACACCCCATGAGGTGTGGACAAGCTCTAAGCCTTCTATGAAGAACCTACGAGTATTTGGATGCGTTGCCTATGCACAGATCCAAAAAGACTTGAGGAAAAAATTTGACTTCCAAGGTCTCAAGACCATTCTGATCGGATATACTTCATCTGATAACACATACAAGCTGTATGATCCCGATACCCAACAAATCTTGTACAATCGGGATACAGTATTTATCAAGGATCAGTTTGTCAACATCAAAGGCAAAGATTTTGTTCCAAGAGAACCTTCATCACCTGCCATTGACATGACTATCTGAGCTTCAAGCTCAAGCGTGTCCATTGTCGATCCACGATTCGGCAGCGAATCAGACGAAGACGGTGCTGCTACCCAGCAACAAGTATCAAGGGTGGTAAATCAGTCGATTCCTCCTAGAAGATCACATTAGAGGAGTTCTAAATCCAAAAAAGACCCTTTGTAAAGATTCTTTTTATATTTTTTCTCAATTTTTTCTTACACATGGACCAATCAAAATACTCAAATTTGAAATCTACGTAACGTAACTTTTTGAGTTCACATTTTGATTCCACACTAAAAATGGCATAACTTTTTAGTGGTGAGAAGCCATGGACAGAGAGTATTCCTCTCGGATCAAGAACCAGACGTGGTCATTAGTCGAAGCTCCTATTGGCTGCAATATCATTGATTGTAAATGGATCTTCAAGATCACGTACAATGCCAATGGAGCGATTGATCGAAGGAAGACAAGACTGGTAGCACGAGGATTCACTTAGATTCCCAACGTAGACTGTCCTTGTATGAGAGCAGAGGCGAGGGAAGCATCAGAGGCAAGGGGAATGGGAAGTTCAGTGTGAACAACAGTAGGTGGTGGAAGTGCAGCTGATGAGGTATGCCTAGTACGTCATCGTGACACGGAAGGCGAATCAGGGATTACGATCTCGCTGCATGGATGACGACGACTATGAGAACTTGAGACCTGATGAGATGACTCGGCCGGTGCTTCTTTGTAAACCGAAAGTACAGAATCCAAGTGGAAGCCATGGATTCTGTTTTCTAAGTGAGAAGCGGCTAAGAGGGACAATAGAGAGCCAGCGACGAACTGCTGCTTTGTATTGGCCTTAATAACTCGCTTGAGCTCACCAAAAACAGTTTTGAACCAGTTATATGGTTCGAGAGGGGCATTGGCCAACTTTGTGTGGGACTCCACTATCTTGTGAAGGATTTGAGATGTGATGCGGTCTTTCCTGAGGTTGCCAACCATCAGGAAATGATTCAACAACTGGGCAGCGGCGTGAATGGAAGGCTCAGTGATGGCTTCCAGAAGATAGCCATCATTAGTCTAGTGCAGATCGTTGGTGAGGTCAATGTATGGCTTGATGGCCTGTTTGGCGTGCTTGTGATTGGGTGAGGCTTGCGTACCGGATGAGATTCCTATAGCTGCAAGTGCGGCCTCAGTGACACGCACCTTGTGTGTGGCTCCTTGGAAGGTGATATAAAACTTGGATTTCTCTTTCTTCCACGTACTGAAGACAAGAGTGATGAAATCCATATTGATGTGTCCCGAAAAGGCTCTCTCATGATTACCCATTGCAGTAAGTAGCGGCTCCGCAAGGGTCATCCACTGAGTGACTATGCTTGTGCTAGGAAGAATCATGATGTCCGTTGCAGATGGGACATCACGATGGATAGTATAGCGCGGAGACTGGGAAGTATCGGTAGAAGACATGATGATCAGAAAGGAATTACAACGCGTGAAAGTGTATCAGAAGGCAATGCAAAAAATTTGAAAGGCTTTGGTTGGAAGAAAAATTTGCAAGAGCTTCGCTAGCACAAGTGAGGAATGAATCGAATTCAGCCAACTTATAGGTGAATTTGGTGGGTCCATTACACTGAATAGTAGTTGGGCTGATAAGTTTTGAACAAAAATTTGTAGGCAGGTACAGTACTATAAAAATAGACTATAAAAATTTCGGCGAAGATTTCTAAGGATCTGAACCTATCAGGCGAACGTTTTCCAGGGCTGGCGAAGGATGAACCTTTGCCCAGGAGGGTCCTTCGCCCAGGTACTGTCATAAATGTTTTTTTTTCACAATATGAACCTATGGACAACCTAAGTTTGACATTTTAAGATCATCTAGCAGGTCGGCGAAGGTTCATAATGACGTTATGATGCTCGGGAAAGTTTTTCAAAATGGCATATCACTGAATATTCGCCTGACTCAAAAATTGAATTTTCTCTTGTCAAAAACCTTCACCCACCTCAATTTAGATAAATCAAGGGTGAATGTACAGTCTGAAAGCTCAACGAAGGTTTCTGATACTGTATTGGCCAAATTTGCCCAAAACAGTAGTTGTCTAAGTCATTTTCCATAAAAATATTGTGCTTCCCTTATGCTGATGACTTCTTGACTTTTGCTCATCAGTCTTTTCTTATTTTTTTTTATTATTATTTTTTAATTGTCTTTTTCCAAAAAAAGGTCAACAAATTAATTGCTATTCGCCCTTCAGACTGAAGGTTTTGTAAACAAAACCGAAGGTGTTTACAACTCGACGAAGGTTTCCTAGAAGAGGGTAAAAAGTTTTGAGCTCTGATGACGCTTTTTGCCTCTTTTTGACCAAATTTGACAGATTTGACCGATTTTTGTTATTTTCTCTGATATCTCAGATCCAAATGGATCTTAAGATTGGTGATCTGAATAGCTTTCCAAGTTTACTAATCAGATTAGATTTCAAACAAGCAAATCCACTCAAATCAAGCAAAATCAATTCCAAACTAACCCTAAAATTTAACACTATTCATGCCACGACAAGATGCCTAATGCAAGCTAACCATCAACCAAACATGCTACAAACTGAAAAATTGGCGTAGCTCCCCGGCAACGGCGCCAAAATTGTAGTGGGTTTCTTTCCTTGCCTAACCTGAATCCAAGATCTAGTCAATCTAGCATCAAAGAGATGAAGTTAGTTGTCACGCGTAGGTTCGTTTCCATGAGAGCGATAGTATAGTCCAGATTTCAACATGAATGGAAAATCTAACACTAACATTCATTAACACTACATCCATTAACACTAAGCATTAACACTACATCCATTAACCCTACTTCCATTAACCCTAAATCCACAACAATGATAGAAACTTACTCTTCTCTCTCTCCCTTTCTCTCTCACAAAAAACATAAGAAATAGCAATCCCAATAATGATCAAATCCAACAATTAGCAAAATCCAAAAAAAGCATGAGAAATGGAGGAGAAGAAAGAAAGAGCAAGGACATTCATCAATCCATTTCTAAAGAAAACCAATCTGCTTTATTGAAATGAGGAAATGAACATGAGGAAGAACTCGAGTTGGTTCATTTTTATAGTAGAGAGGAGGATCCTGGCCTCTGAATCCTATTGGTCCAGTCTTGTCTCTCTTTTCATTCAAATTAAAAAAAGTGTGGAAACCATCAAAATTGGAGGGAAACCCAACTTTATTCACTAAATTGACATTTAGGCCCTGCGACATTAAAAGTCCTACAAAAAGGCCTAAAGTCCTTTTATTAACATTCTAATTAATCAAATAACTATGTGATCATTGGGTTGGACTTACACACGCAGGGTGCCAAATCCCTCTCACTTATTAACTAGGGTTAGGGTTGCCTTGGGATCCGCAAACCCTTCAACAATGGTGGACATGGTTGCATATATACTCATGAAGGCATTAAGTGTTAATGCACACAATAAGTTTTGTGCATTGATTAGTCTGAAGATCAAGGCATTCACAGATCCAGATTAAGGGGGGATGTTGGATTTATCTCTTTTACTCTCATAAATCCTATGTTAATCTGTCTCCATTCATGCTGCTGTATTTTACTTGTGTTGTCGCACAGTCTACACATTTACACTGTAAAATAAGACAGGCGAAGAAGGCGAAAAAAGCGATATTGTATTTTTACACATGATTTATGACAGACAAAAAAGACGACACTGCCCTACAAATGCCAAAGGTGCCCTTATGGAAAAGCGAAGGTACCCTATAAATCAGTTTTAAGGCATTTGTCAGAGTGTCACGTTTTTCGCATCTTCATCAACGTTGATTTTAGCGAAGGCTGATGTCGTGGCCTTCTCACGCTCATTCCATGTACTGTGCAATTAGATTTGGCAACGACAACAGCCACTCACGATCTCCCACAGACAGCACAATCACTTTTGTACCTTCTTCATCTGTACACTTGTAAAAAATTATGTATATATATATATATATATATATATATATATATATATATATATATATATATATATATATATATATATATATATATATTGAATACCATCTGCGTATTCAATGAACAACATTACAACCGCATCAGATCTATACCAGAACGACATCAGAAAAGAAGAAAGAGAACGAAACATCATTGATGATTAGAGATAGACATTGTAGATGCTTTCGTGCATTGATTCTTTTCTTCTAGATGTATTGTCAGTAATAGGTTTATCACCTTTACAAATTGTGTGATTAGCTTTGTGAAGCACGCGATTACGTCCGCTATTGTTTTGTGCTCACTTGCATTATTGACCTATATATTTTGCTATACTTAATCTGATTACAACTCTGTTTGTCCTACATTCAGATTTGTGTCAATATTGCAATGCTTTTCTACATTCTATTTGGATTACTAATTACTTAATCTGGGTGTCCGCTCTTCACGAATTACTATTAGTCTAGCTGTTCGCGGCTAATATTTAGTCTTGCTTTTCATGACTAATTCATGATTGATTATTAGTCTAGCTCTTCGCGACTAATAATTTGTCTAGCTGTTTGCGACAAATTATCTTTCTGATGTTTTGATGCTTAATGTTTGGCTACATAGTCAGATCGAAATGATTTCTATCACTAATGTTTTGTTCGAGTCTGATAGGCGTAGTCATGCTTAAGGAAAGAGTGAGATAGCTTATTCCGCTGCACACGAACAATTTTCGTTCGAGTTCGTTTCTTTTTCGAGTACCGAGTTCGCTTCTTTTCAGTGTTCATTTTCGTTTCGAGTCATCTTTCTTCACACCCCTCTTTCCAACAGTTTGTACACGAGAGAGGCCATTGCACGCACATGCCTATGCTTTCTTTGATGTTGTAATGATATGAGGGTGAAAGAGTCCTAGCCTACGAGTGATGGGCACTCTGAACATAAGCACATACACGAAGAAACATAAACGTAATTTTCTCTAGCTCCAACTCCAGCTCTAGGTGCATAAACTCCCTCTCCAGATCCAACATAAACTCCATCTCCATCTCTAGCTCCAAAATAATTCCATTTGCAGCTCTAGCTCCTCATCTATGGCTCTCTCTTGATTTACCCTTGTAGATTTACATCATCTAGGATGATGTACGTTGCTGCTACAACCAAAGTGCATGATGTGAAAATGCACTTGAACTTGTAAATCAGTTCTAGGAGAGAGAGAGAGAGAGAGAGAGAGAGAGAGATTAAGGGGGGGGGGGGGGGGGGGGGGGGTGGTTCTAACATAATGTATATTTTTTTTCTGGCAAATCCCGAACTATGATGCTTCTCAAACAAATAATTCCACCTTCATTAGTGTAACATTGTTCACTACTTGTTTTGTGTAAATATCAAGACAAGAGATACGTTAATACGAGTATAATGTTTCTATCATAGGGACATATTAAACCTATAGGTTAGACCTATAGGAAGCTTGAAAAACATCACATGATTTTTTGACCACATTTCTGACATGGCTTGATATCACATGACTTTCTAACTTCTCCAGCAGTTGGGAGTAACATATGTAATTTCACAATGTTAAATTATTTGTACTTGGACCTCATAAAAGAGTGCGTGACGTATAAGTAGCTTAGTGTTGAAGCAAGGATTCTCCAGCAGCTAATCGAAAAACGTTTAAATTACGAGTTTGTGATTTAAGTTGTATACTATGTTTTGGATCCTTCCACAAAATTCCTACTATACCATCTGCTCTTGAAACAAACACAAGTACATCAAAGTTCAATTAGAGCTTTAAATCGATAAAAGTTCAATTAATTGCACTGACGATAAAAGAACTGATTTAAAGCTCTAATTGATTTTTCTTTTATCGAGTGCCCACCATAAAATAAACTAAAAACCTAGGACACCATGATCAATCACAATACTCCAAAAATCTCCTTTCTTATTGTCATTTGTAGCCCATTGCCTAATTTTTCTCGCATACATAATTTGAAAATGAAAGTCGGAAATGAGAGAAAGCACAGTCTGAAGGGGGCATATACATCTACTGTGATTGAACCATAAGAATCGTAAACTGAGTGATTGGGCTAATGAGAATAATATTAGAAAAAAAAAATGGCGTGGACACTATTCTTTTAGCTTATATAGATGCAATAACAATTTTCAAAACAATCCATTCAGTTGTTTGTTGGCTAAAATCAGAGCTTAAAACCAAAAAAATAAAGATATACATAGTATCTACTATCAACACAAGAACTAGTTCTACAAACAGCTGCACTTCATTGAAATTTCTAAACCATATCTAAGCTATTGCGTTGGTAGATTGAGCCAATTTATGCAAGATCCTAGTGAAGATCATTGGAAGCTAGGGAAACAAGTTTTGAGATGCATAATGGGAACTTGAGATTTTGGCATATTGTATGAGGGATCATCACCTTACTTGTTTGGTTTTTCAGATTCGGACTATGTTGGAGATAAAATAAATAGGAAATAGGTGATGGAGGTATATCATGGATGTCAAAGAAACAAGCCACTATCTCATTGTCATCTAGTGAGACTGAGTACAAAGCACTCACACATTGCACAAAGGAGATGGTATGGATCAAGAGCATGATCAAGGATCTTCACTTGCTAGATTTTTCAGGGAGCCCAATCATCTTTTGTGACAACCTATCAGCCCAAAAGTTGGCAACCAATCCTATCTTTCATACTAGGAGCAAGCATATTGAGGTGGCATATCACTTTGTGAGGAGCAACTATTGGCAAAGGAGGTGGAGCTTCAACATGTTTATTCAAAGGAATGTGTATTTGATATCTTTACCAAAGCATTGGGAAAAGACTTGTTTATGAAGCATAGGACTTCACTTGAAGTGTTTTCAAAGTCTATGCTAAAACTAGTTGAAGAGGGAGTGTGATTTAACTAATTTTGCTATTTTGGTTATATTTGTATATTTGATGCTCACCCCCTCACTCGGGCACAATGAACGTCACCGGTTGCTCAACAGGTGAGAGGGTTTGCAATTTTTTCAAAAATCAGCTCATGGGTCATCTCGTGGAAAGGGGCTCTTAGAGTACTTGCGTACTCAACCCTCCACTTTTAGGCATCAAATTGAGCAAAGCAATGCCAAAAGGAAGGGTTCTCCAATCCTTCTCCTCCTCCTCCTGACAGATGGGATCGAAGTGGCAGCAGCAACAGCTATGGCGTTGGCTTCCAACTGTCACAAGATCTGGTAGGCATAGTAGCAACGCATCCAACTCTTTTGCTCACTCTGTTTTTGAGAAAGGAGGGTTAACTAGTAAGAAAGGTTTACAGGTTGGTCAGCACACTGCTGCTGCTGCTGCCGATACTGTTTCTTTTTTTTCTTTGAATGGCAGTGGCCCAAGTGCAATCAGCGCTGAGCTACTTGCTGTTGATCAATTGCCGGGCGAGCAGGCCAGATTTGCTTCCTGGGCCTCTCTCTTGAAGCGATGTGGTGACACAAAGTCTTTGTCTGATGGCAAAACTGTTCATGCTCATATTAGAAGGCACAAAAGGGATCGAACAACCTTCTTAGCAAATTGGGTTATTCAAATGTTTGGGGATTGCGGTAGCATGGCAGATGCCCAAGCTGTGTTTGATCAGATCCCCAAACCCAACTTGCATTCATGGACTGTGCTGATTGGGGCTTATGCCAAGAATAACTGTGGCAAAATGGCCTTGGATTGTTTGCATCAGATGCAGCTTCAAGGCTTGAGGCCAAATCATGTCACATTTGTTTGTGCTTTAGATGCATGTGGCAGTTTTGCAGCTTTGGAGAAGGGGAAAGAAATTCATGCTGCCATTGTAGAGGGTGGATTCTTAGGGGAGGTCCCAGTGGGCACTGCCCTAGTTAGTATGTATGGGAAGTGTGGAAGCTTGCAGGATGCAATGAGGGTGTTCCACAGCATGCCTCAGCGTAATGTCATCTCCTGGAATGCCATCATTTCTGCCTGCATTCACAATGGCAATGCCGAAGAAGCCCTGGAGCTTTTCCATCAAATGCAGCAGCTGGGTGGGTTGAAGCCGGACACTGTCACGTTTATCTGTGCCATTGATGCATGTGCAAATCTGGCTGTTCTGGAAAAGGGGCAGGAAATTCATGCCTGTATTCTTGAGAGTGGGTGCAGCGGTGAGGTGAATTTGGGTAATGCCCTGATTGATATGTATGGCAAGTGTGGGAGCCTACAGGATGCAAGAATGGTGTTTGATGGAATGGTTCAGCGCGATGTCGTATCGTGGAATGCCATGATTGCGGCTTGCGCCCAAAATGGTCACCATCACGTAGCCCTAGATCTTTACCACGAGATGCAACAAAATGGCATCAACCCAGATCAGATTACTTTTGTCGGTGTCCTTACAGCTTGTAGTCATACCGGGCAGGTGGGTGCTGGCAAGGAGTACTTTGACTCTATGCTTAAAGACTACAGTATTAGACCACAGGTGGAGCATTATGTCTGTCTGATCGATATTCTTGGCCGTGCTGGATCTTTGGCAGAAGCAGAGGATCTAATCCACTCCATGCCCTTCAGAGATGAAGCCACGGTGTGGTTGTGCTTGCTTGGTGCCTGCAGAATTCATGGTGACGTAGAACGGGGACTACGAGCTGCGAGTCACATTGTCCAACTGGATCCCGAGAATGCCTCTCCATATGTGCTTCTATCAAGTATATATGCTGCTGCCGGTAAGTGGGATGAGGCAAGAAAAGTGAGAGAGATTTGGACAAATGGTGAAGCAAACAAAAATCTTTCCTTGATCGATTATGACAAGTTGGATCAGAAATTTGCTCGATTCCAAGCACAAGATTTACATACCAAGGTACATAGATTGAGCACAGAAGTGGAGTCATGATGTGTGCCCTTGATTGACTACATAGATTGTTCCTCAATACACCTTGCTTCCCCTTGTATGACTATATTGCTAGTCAAGAGCCACTTCAGACTTTATAATTGTCATTGTTCATGCAATGATCATGGGTGAATCATAGAAATCTAATATGAGATTTAGTTTTACAAATCATCGATCAGGGGAGACAAAAAATTCAACTGACAGACAAGTTGCTCGGATCAGTTTATTATAATCTGCAAAAGTGATGGGCAGAGGGTGTACATATATCTGAATGCATAAGCAGCCTCCATACACCTACTAACTTTGGTGATTTGAGGATAGGGTTTTGAGCAAATGCTGGTGATTTGCAGTCTTGGCTCGAACTGCCATCATGATGCTCCTTCAAAGCATGTTTTCTGGCAGACCAGATACATTTCATCTAGGACAGAAGGTCAGAAATTCACAAGCATAATTGCTTGTAATGAGTATTTTGCAAGCTGATTATCTTGGGGTAATCATGTGAGGTTTTGGAGTTGAATTCCAAATGTTTCATGACTTTTTTTTCTTAATGGGTCGACTCTTGTTCCCAGATCTTTGTAGTTTGAGAATCCTTTCATATCCATTTTGGTTCATGTTTATTTACTTTCAACTAAGGGCTAGTGGCATCATAACTTGATATTGAAGCATGAAGCTCGAGTTTGATGCGTAAGTGTATGCCTAACCTAAATTGTGTCGGAACCCAGAAAACAAAACAGAAGAAAAGAAAAGAAACCTTCAATGAAAGTACAGTGAACTGTTTCCTGTGTTGTTTAAATGGATGTATTCTTGTGCCTGGTTCCCTCTCTATGGTGCTGCTCTGTGAACTATGTCCATAAATGAACCATATTAATCATTAAAGTTTAGACATGTTGGCAACGTCATCATTCACTAGTTTATCTCAGAAGAGATGGATCAAAGTTCCCCACGGCACAGGTGCCGTGCGGGCTGGGTACCGTACCGTGGTACGGCACCTGTAATTTTTTATTTTTTCTTTTTTTAAATAGTTTCCTAATCTGGTTTAATGTATTTTTTTACCTAATTTTTTTTAGTTTAAGTGTTTTCGGGCATGGAGGCTGCTAGGAGAGTCTGAGATTTTGGTGAGATTTTTGAGGTGGTAGAGGAGGCAGATTGGGGAGAGAGAAGATCTGCAGGGTAGAGAGAGAAAAAGCGACCTAGTGTGAGGTGGTTAGAGAGAGAAAGAGAGTTTTGGGGTTATTGACAAGCTTTTCTCAGATTTCGAAAAGAGTTATGTTGCTGGTTTTTTAGAGCTTTTTTGGAGGTGATTTAGAGGGAAAGTTGGGGAGAGAGGTTGTTCAGCTGTAGAGAGAGATATATCCGAGTTAAAGATAGAGTGTAGGTTAGGGTTTACAGTTTTAGTCATTTCCACCAAAGCAGCATTCTTTTTCCGTTTTTCATGTCTCATTTGCTCTACGTGCCTACTCACATTGGCCTATCCTTGTCACATTCATCTTCCACCCATCCTGTCACGATGCTTGCTTATGATATGATTGACCTACGGGGTGAGGTAGACCAGACATATGACTATGTTAGATACAATACCCAAAGCGGGGCCCGTGAGTGGACTTGTCGCCATTGCCACGTGTGCTTCCGTGGGACACTCACTAGGCTTAAGGGCCACATTTTGGCGCTGTTAGAGTTGACGACAAACGTTTGGGTGCATCCCCGTGCCCTAGTATGTCGGCCCAGGAGAGGCTTAGATTGATTGATATCTACGGGCCACATTTGATAGCCGGTGGCTTGGCACTAGACCCTATAGTCCATACTACTGTGACCTCTGATCCCTATGTTGCACACCCTCCTCAGCTTGCAGCTCCCGCAGGTTCTCAGCCAGCTGGAGCACGTCCTCCTATAGCTTCCCACTCCGGTGCCCACTCCGATGCAGCACATCCTCCTATGTCAGCTGCCTCCCGTGCTTCCTCTGTTGGAGGAGCTCAGAATGCTGCACCTTCTTCTTCGAGCCCTTTTCTGAGTCGTCCACCCGCGGTCACGGTTGTGTCTCGTCCGACCCACATTTAGCCATCGTCGCAGCGACACACCCCCTCCCAGCCAACAGGACCCTCTACCCACCCACCGTCCACTTACCCTCCTCACCCTGATGACGAGCCACACTTGGGGAGCGTGAGGGTGAGGGTGAGGGTGAGGGTGAGGGTGAGGATGATGATTTGGGATGGCTACTGCCACAGTACCTCTTGCACACACTACTGCCCATGCATGTGCCACACCTACTCCAGCTACAGTTGGTCCTGTCCAGCCACATCCTACCGTGCCACCTGCTGCCACTGTGATACCTTCTACTCATCTCCTTGGCACTACCCAGAGATTTTGCCTATTAGCACGGCCATCTGTGACAGTTTTGATATGCCTGCTACGCAGCCTTACTTATACAGGCCCCCTTCATTCTGTGTGCCCATTTCTCTTGTCAGAGCTTATCCACCTCCTGTTGTGCCTGCATCTACCATAGTTTCTACACCCACTTCATTGCATCCTACCAGGCGCCGTGGCAGGCCACCAGATTTTGGCAGAGATTCTTCACCGCAGACAAACATAGTTTTCCGTGGCAGACAGGGGCAGTCTTGTAGGCCTAGAGCTAGAGGCAGGACTCCATTGCATGGCAGGGGTTCCACTCAGAGGCGCAGTATGCTATTAGAGTCAGATATTGAGGGGGATGTACTACATGACTGTAGCCAAGTGGAGGGTGACTTCCATGATTCAGACGATGACCTCAAGTCCATGCAGCCCTATCCAGATGCTTGATTCACCATGAGCCACAATTATATGATTTTATATTTAGGGCCAAACATTGTACACATTTGATCATGGACATCATTTTATTCGTTAGAGACACTGTGCTTTTTTATATTCACACGTGGCAACCATTGCAGTTATTCCATCATGGTTATGGACATCGTTGATCATATTGTAATTTCATTTTATCGAGTCCTTGCGGATCTTTCCTTACTGCATGTCAATGGATTTTATTACGTTGTCAGTAACCCTTTGTGTTCAGTACTCTCGTACTCTCCCCCCCCAAAAAAAAAAAAAAAAAAATTTACCCATAGGCACCCAAAATAATGCCCCCATAGTTGCCGCTTTTTTTCTACAATTATGTGATGTTAAGAAAAGGCATTTTTTTAAATGTTAAATGTCTAACACCACACCACCCCCCCCCACCCCGCTCACCCCCTTGAAATTAAAAAAAAAAAAAAACTAACCATAGGCACCCATATTAATGCCCTCTTTTTCCTATTTTGTTTTTGCAATTTTTTGGGCTTGAAAAGGGGCATTTTATGGTTATTTTTTATAAAAAAAATTTAGGTAGGTGCCGTAGTACTTAAATGGCACGGCACCTAGGCACCCATGCCATACCACGACACTTGGAACTTTGAGATGGATGCTCGAGCATAGTCACAGATAATGGCAATTCAAAGGTGTTGGAATTGATCCCAATTAGTTCTATTGAATATTTTGCTAAAAGTATGCATCTGTTTTGGAAATCTAGCTTATAAATGTCACTAGTTTGCTAAAATTTGTGCATTGTCAATAGGATTTGTTGAAAATTTGTGTAATTATATGTTACAGGTGATTAAAATAGTAGTCACTGTATCATCTATCTTGCTTTTACACATCTATATAGTATTTTGAAAAGCCTTAATTAACATGCTCTTACAAATCTTAGCAACTATTTTTCTAGGAAAAACTACTCAATTTGGATTGTTTAAATCTTGTTAAAATCAAATGGAGTCTTAATTCAAATCATTTGGTGAATCTTTAGAAGATAAGTGCCTAGAATATGAAGATACATGATACAAGGTTTTTAAATGTGTACATACATACCATAGTTGCATTGCGTTTCTAGAAACACGTTTTTGGATTTTGGTAGCATTTCTTAAAAACGTGTGTTTTTTTGTTGGGTGTGTGGGCAATATGGGTATCAGATGAAAGCTCTGATTAAGGGCATTACATCTGTATAGGTTGTTGAATGTTTCAGGTATAGGATGGTCCAGTTCAGGTGAATTGACTCCTAGATTTATGCTTTAGCTCATTTAATATAAAAAATTATAAAAAAAATCAGAATGTCCCAACTACCTACCCGTCATGATCCGTCTTGCCCAATCCTAATTTATTTCCATTGCTAAAAGGCCAATTATTTGCCCTCTAGAAGCTTTATTGAGGATCGTTCACAATACGACCTTTTTTTTTGCCTTGTCCCTATTTTACCTCATTGCGTTGAAGGCTTTAACTTAGCAAACTCATTTTAGATTTGGCAAAATCTCTAAATAGCATTTTGGACACTAGATCAACATCGTTATACCCATTGTAACATCATAACTAAATGGGCCCCCTATTGTAAAAAAAAAAAACTTATATTACGTTTTTTTTAACATGTTTCTGTGCAACTATGATAGATACCTTTACAGGATGGCTTTTTATTTTCTTTTCTTTCTAAGACACCTAAATTTTTTGTAATAGTCAAAAGTTTGGGTATGATCAGAGGTAAAGTATATCAAACAAGCAAGGATGATATATATTTGATGCACTTGTGTGATTGAAAATCTCTGTTTGTGTTTGAAGAGACAGTTGTGTAATCTAACGCTCTAGGACTTCAAGGTACTCCATGAATCTTGAGTTATGGTTCGACATGAGCACATCACTTCAATAGATTATATGGTTTTGTCATGTGCTTGCTAGAGATTTTAATGGCTTCTTGCACCTTCTAAAGCCATCGACATCTGAATAAAGACAAGCACCAATTTCTACTTTGCACTCACTTTGAGCTATTAATATTTTGTAAGCAATTATATTGATTAGAAGTTATAAATCTCATGGCTGTCTTAGACGCCTTAAGGATTGTTAACATGACTATGATAAGCACATGTCTGACATGTAAAGATCAATTTGTACTAACATTGATAAATTTGCAAGACCCTGTCATTCTTTTTTTAGCTAATTTGAATTGAATTTTTTGCTGGGAATTTGCGCACTTTGATCTAGAATGTTTCATGTTTTCTTTGGCATGCACAACATGGTATCAAAGCCTTAGGCTCCAACAAGATATTCTCTTGCTCACAATTGTCAAATTTTAATACTTTTTTTTTGCTACAAATTTTGTCTAGGGATCATCTATTGATCTAAAGATCATTGAGTTCAATGGTGAGAATTTCTACATGTGGAAATTCAAGATCAAAATGATTATGATAGAGAGAGATTTATGAGCCGTGGATGGGACATCTTTGAAACATCAACAATATTTTTTGGATCCAATTCATAAATGGAAGATTGGAGATGGCAAGAGACGTTAATCACCTAAATCTAAAGACTCTCAAACATCTCATGTAACTTTTTGTCAGCCCTTCAAAAAAGCTTGTAATACACTACCTACATTGTATGAGACACATCATATCTGTTCAAGACTATTTTCAAAACAGAGAAATTTCCCTTTAAAAATGTCAAATAGTACTTGAATCTATGACATAAAAACAACCTTAAATTTTATTGGATCAACTTTCTATTATAGATTGTCCTATGATTGACAGTGATATTGTAATGACTTGATTGTCCGGCCTTTTAGCATCCTATGAGCATTATAATACCGATCAAGGCATCGCTTGGATTAACACTAGAAAATCATTGCAATTCTTCTTCAATATGATATTAAAAGAAATTTCCAACTTTCTATTCAACAAAAATCAGTTGTTCCTATTTTCAAAGGAAAAGCAACATTCCAAAAATAAGAAAAAAAAATTTAATTCCACAAGCTCACAAAAGTTCTAGCAATCTACAAAAAAGACCACCTTCTTTGCTACTAAAGTTTTCTTACAAAGATCTTCAAGCATAGAAGTGTTTGCCACACACTCCTAGGAATTTTGAGCACCCCATCTAATAGCTAGGATCTTATATTTAGAAACTTAATAGATGCTAAACTTTTGTGGTTCTAGTTCATAACCTTTACTTATGTGTGTTTTGATGTCAAGTTCAAAACTTTGATCTAAATCTCATTTCTAGCCAAGTAGTTTAAAAAAGTGGACATAGTTTTGGCTTAATCCTCTTAAGATCTATTGTGACCTTAGTGAATTCAGAAATTGTAATTAGTTTAAGACAAAAATGAGATTTTCCTTTATTTTAAGTCTTCTTCAAGAGAAAATAAGACAATGTCTACCTTTTCATGTTCAATTGGTATTGGTGAGGGTAATGGATGATTTAGTAGTTCAAAACCTTTGTGGATCTTGTTGAATCTATTTTGAGATGAAATTTGGATTGCGAGTAGCGAAAAAATAAGAGTGATCATCCTTCCTAGTTTTTACTTAGTTCACTTCACTTGTTTCATCATGGCATCCATGTGAGCCTATCTCCTTGTGTAAGGGAAAGCTCCTCAAGATCCTGCTTACAAGATAAAACAAAAGAGAACACATCATGGAGTAAACCACCCAACCAAGTAGAAGCAACCGATCAATCTCCAAAATCTTCACCTCCGAGCCAAGGAATAAGAAGCAAGAGTAGAGTGAGAAAACTGGCAATGAATTACCAAAAGAATGGAATAGTAGGGTGAGTTTCCAAGGCACAAATAGGGCCCAAGACTTCATGTGCATGGAGTCATGCAAGGCCTACCTCCCTAATTAAGAAATTCCATTGCTATTAATACTCTACACATGCATTGACTATCCTAAACCATGTACTAACTCCAAATAGTGTGTCTGGGCGACACAAGGTTATTTATTACTTTACGGGTCTCGTCTATGAATTTTTGGATATAAGAGTCCAGGCTCTTACTACCCATCTTGCAATTCACAAATTTCTGGTAGTAATCGATGTCATCAGCTATTATGAAAGCTTTTTTAAAGACCTCTGCCAAAGCATCCCATTGTGTGGGTTTCACAGACAAATCTCACCACCATCACCATGATGTCTTGTCGTGTAAGAATAGCACGACACTTTCAATCTTCTTCTCATCAAGAATTCCATGCAAACTGAAATAACTGCTCCACTTAATGAGCCAATTCTCCACAACTTCTGATTTTTTTTCCTTCTTCTCCCCCGAATAGGTTTTAGGCTAGAATCCAAGGTTAAAAAGATAATAGTTTTATTTGGTTCAAAAGAACTTCCATCTGCTGGTCTCTCATATTATTCTGATGGTTCACGTCATTGAGTGTCGTATTCAATTGCTAGCAAATCTGCATATGTGATGGTGTAGTCGGATTTGGCACGGCCTGATTCACAGCTTTTTTGACCATCTTAAATTATTTATTTCAAGAAATAACTAATTTTAGTTAATGAAATGTTTATTTTTAACTATAAGTGAAGTGCAATTGACCAATTATGATTGAAATTGACTCCAGTATGTTTAATTCGCTAACCTTAGTTCATTTCATAGATAATTCAAAAAACTAAAAAAAAAAAAAAAACAAATTTGAATTTTTGGAATTTAATTTTTTATTTTATTTTACATAATTTGAAATTCAACAAAAAAAAATACTACCAATATATAGGCAATCAAAATAAAAAAAAATCGACATACTGTTTGATTTCTAATCTTACCAATATAATGTCAGTTCGGCATGCAAAGCACACGACATTAACTACTTTTTGATCATTACAGAATTTTTATGTAAATTTTAGTTTTACAGAAATTGTCAGCCTAATTCACTGATTTGTGAGCCAATCGTCAAAGCACATGCATATGACCACTCAAAACAATTGTTAATCCCTCATGCATGTCAGGAACACTTTCATATACAATATGCAATCAATCCATACAATCTCAGTACACAATTTAGGAAAAAGACAAGCATGCGATCAGAACATTTATAAAATTTGACAATTTTGTTCACAAAACTACCAAAATTTCAAACGGCCATAACTTGAGGTATAGTGCACCAAATTAGGCGATGTAAGCATAGTACAAAGAGAGACCAAGTGATTGAGATAATTGACACATCAACCTACCACTTCAACTTCCCATGTGTGAAAATAGAGCATCTAAAAATCTGTAGTAGGGCGCACTTTTTCTAGGCCAAATAGTCTAAAAACATGCAAACACCTCCCCAAGCCATATCCACTAGGCCTAGGTTGACAGGTACAGCAATGCTCCCAACCATGAATTTGAATTCAACCATAGTAGTCATGTTTATCTCAGGTCGTTCTCGTGCGTTTAAGTCAGGGTTTATTGCAATATTTATGGCACTCTCTCAGTTTGTAGAATCGTAAAGTGTAGTCAACAAGTATGATCGTCAATAGCATAAAAGTGATGCGATTGATCGATTGCATGTGTTAGAGTGTTGATCATTCACAAAGATCGCCAAAGAGTCGCAAGAGATAGCACTCAGTCACACAAAAAACTTTGAGATAGAAGTACACTTGCAAATTGTCATCTTATGCTAGTCGGTCGATGAATCCCTCGGCTGATGTGTCTGTTGGTTGATGTGACCTTTGATTGATGTCCTTCGGTTATTGTGACTTTCGGTTGATGTGCCTTCTGTTGATATGCCTTTGGTTGATGTGTGCACACCTTCTTCTCAATCGAGTTGCTAGCTGAATTCGGTTGAGATCAACCCAATTTCTCATAAATCATGACTGTTGTAGAAACTTATTCAAGCATGTCTGGAGATGATTCTTGATTCTTTAAGTACAAGGATTTCTCCTTGAATTTTCTCCTCTCCGATTGTTGTGAGATGAGAAGAGCTATTGATGAAGTGGAAAATATAATAGCTAGTGGATTATGAAACAAATTTGTCTGTGAAAAAAATTAGATGAGCATGTGCGTATTGGAAATGTTAATCGAAATGAGAGGAATACAAAATTGACAAGATAAACTAGAAAATAGAGAAAAAATATTTTTTCAATCGAGATCCATTGACAAGAGTGTCTAATGGGATCCTGTCTAACGTTTTTAGTTGCACAGATTTCATTGATGTGAGTCTTTGTAATCACATAAAGTCCTTGGCCTTGGAATTTGAGTTTCCTTGGTTTGATCTTCTGGGTCTATTAATAGAACTTTATTTCCTATTCAATTCTTTTAATCGAATATGATTATCATGCCAGACCTTCTGTTTGTGTTTGTTTACCAACTGTGCATGAAACTTAATAATCGAGTTTCACATAGCTTGTGAAGACTAAGAAGTCTGTGCTTGATGGTTGCTTCTTCACCAAGTTGTTTGGAATATGCAACTCTTAAAGATGGAATGATAAATTCGACCGGCATTATAGCCTATTGGCCGTAAACCAACTAAAATGGTGACATCCCTGTTGACCTTCGTAGTGTGGTTCTGAAAGCCCAAGTAGATGTATATAACTTTGTTCCCAATCATTTCGGCTAGCTTCAACTATTTTGTTCAAAATTCGGCAGATGATCTTGTTTAAGGATTCAGCTAATCCATTACATTGAGGATAGTATGGGGTACTTTTGTGATGCTTCACAAAGTAATGGGTTAGGAGGTTATGTACAACATCATTGAGGAAGTGAGTGTGTGTGTGTGTGTGTCACTTACTAGCTTTATTGGACAACAGAATCGAGTAATAATGTTTTCATACAATAATTTTGTTGTAACTTTTGCGGTAGCTTGTTTGGTTGCTCTAGCCTCTACCCAGTTTGTAGCATAGTCAATGGCTACTAAGATGTATCTAGATTGGGTACCTTGGGCGGCTGGGCTGATTGGTCCTATAAAATCAATTTTCCACTGTTAGCGGATTCCAGAGAATCCCCGGATACCGAGACAAGCTGAAGACACAAAATATCTCTCACCCACGACCGAGGAGATCTCAGAAGGAGGAGAGCAGAAGAAGTTGAGAGCCGAGCATGAGAGCCGAGAAATTACTAGCTAGGATGACAATGAATTATCTATGGGAGCCTACATGGTGAATCCCAGAGAAGGAACGACCATGTAGGAACTAGTCATATTTCATAGGCTTTGTAAATACATGTAGACCCCCCTTGAATAATTTAGAGTGAGCCACCTTTTGATGGTGACCTTTAGTGGAAGGGCAAAATCCACATATAATTTCTAATTTGGTGGAATTGCCACTTGGGCTCCACATGGGCAGCCCTCTTGCTTATTTAAGGGCCCCCCTCTCTTGTGAGGGAGCTTTGAATGTATTGTCAAGTTCTCTTGAGTAAATAAAGAAGATCTTCCACGAGTTCTTGATGATTGCTAAGCTCCTTGTTCATGGCAATGTTCTTGAGTGAAGTTTCTATGAGCATGTTTTGATTTCCTTTGTGTTGTGGATTAACTAGGTTCTTGTTTACTCTTTTGCTTTAGTGTGGATTAGAATTCATTTCTTGTTTGTGGAATAAGATAGGAATCAACATTCAAGTAAACTAAATAGGCTGGAATTGTGGTGTAGATCTTGCATATTTCCTTACATTCCAGTTCTTGATTGTTCTTGGGCATTCTAAGCATCAAAAAATGGGTGTTTCTTGATTCTTGGACTATTAGAATGCTGTTAGGAATTTAGTATTCTTGTTTCCTGTTTCTTGGTTGAGTAGTTTAATCTTGTTCTTGTTTGTTTTCTGATCTGGTAGATAGTTTGTAGAATTGCTCCTTGTTCCAGAACGCTAATCTTTTTGAGTTAGGACTGGTTGCATGGCTTGTTTGTGCATGTAGCTAAGTAACGAATCCGACTCTCCCCACTAACAGACTGGGGAATACTCGCTATGATTTGAGTAACGGTTATGTTTGGAAACTGTTCTAATAAGAGGATCGAACCGTAAGAACTGTAACTAACAGAAGAACGAACAAAGAACGGTAAAAGAAAAACTGTGTTCACAGGTTCAGTAGAATCTGTGAACATCCACTTATGAAATGCTTCCCCTTCAGTTATTGAAGTTAAAGACATAAGATCAACTTGTTGAGGAGTCTTGATTCTTTGGCAGACATCACATGTTTTGATCTGTGCGAATGTGTCCTTAAATAACGTCGGCCATAAGTATCCAACTAATAATACTTTCTTAGCGGTATTGTCAAATGAGAAATGTCCTCCTCCTTCACCTTCATGTGATAGTGAAACTATTTGTTCTACCTCATCTTTATTGATACATATTATGATTATTCCATCTACATCGACAATTAGAAGGTAAGGTCTAGATTTCAAAGCCAGTTTACGCTGATCGACTTTAGACATAGTTGGATCTATTACTCTGATTTATAAGAATGATATTGTCTCTTCGGTCCATCTACGAGTAGCATCTATTTGGAACAGGTAGGCATAAAGTAGATCATCATTTATCAGTTTTGTTACCTTCTCGGCTGATGATGTTCTAGATAAATGATTGGCAAAAAAATGTTGCTTACCTTTCTTGACAATAATTTTAAAGTCAAATTCTAGAAGGATGAGTAGCCATCTTGCTATACGGCCAGTGTTGCATGGTTTATTCAATATATAACAATGCTTGATGATCGGTATAGAATTTAAATTGATTTCCTAATAGATAATGGCATAATCTATGTAAAACATAAATCATTGCTAAAGCTTCTCTTTCGGTGGTGGAATAATTTACTTCAGCAGGAACTAATTGTCTATTGAGGAATCTTTTTCGAATTCTTCCGGCTATGTTAGGATGACTTAGCATACTTACTAGTGTCAGTATGAACATGGAATTCCAATTGATAATTCTTTGCTTGGAGAATGGGTGCAGTAACATCACGTCCTCAACTGCTTGTATTCTTTCTTTGGTCCATTTTGGATATGTAATAGCTTCATAAATTAAGCTGGCTTTTCTTGCAAAATCAAGAATAAATATGCGGTAATAATTACAATGGCCTACGAAGATATAGATTTCCTTTTCCGTTGCCGGTAGTGGAATTTCTTGAATAACTTTCACCTTAGCCAGATCCATCGAGATACCATCTTTGGATATGATATGTCCTAAGACAAGACCGTGTGTTACCCAAATCTAACATTTCTCTGGATTAAGTGAAATTCCATACTTCTTGCATTGGATAAAAACTTTTTCAAGAGCATCAAGATGTTCACAATTGTTAGATTTAACACCAATTTCATCAAGATATATCTCTAAAACTTTATGCAGTAAATTCTTAAATGCAGACTGCATTACTTTTTGAAATGTTGGAGCATTACAGAGTCCGAATGGCGTTACCTGATATGCATAGGTACCAAACTCTATGGAAAATGCAGTCTTGTGAATAAATTCAACGGAGATGACTTTCACATGTGGAAGTTCAAAATGAGGATGATCCTGATTGAAAGGAGTTATGGGGATACGTTAACGGTTCTATAGCCAGATCGGCAGAACTCGAACAGCTCCTAGCTTGGGAAGCCAAGGATGGAAAGGCTCTTGCCATTGTATCTCTAAACCTTAAAGACACTCAAATTGCTCATGTATCCAACTACACTACTTCCAAAGAAGCATGAAATATACTCACTAGCATCTACGAGACCTCAGATGTCTCGACTCGTCTCTTCTTGAGGGAGAAAGTACTGACACTCAGAATGAGTGAAAGCACCTCAGTCAGCGACCATCTGAATAAGTTCAAACAATTGCTGAACCAACTGGCTACAATAGGTTCTCCATCTCAGAATAAGACTCTATCATGTCTCTTCTTGCCAGTTTTCCATCCTCCTACGATAATTTAGTGTTGCTTCTGAGCAATACCCCTGCCCTTTCTCTCTAAAAATTGACAGCAAGTTTGTTGCAAGAAGAAGTTAGGAGGAAAAGCTTGTCCACATCTACGAGTACCAAATACATGGCACTCTATTCAAACAAGCAGCAATCCAAAAAGAAGAAAGACTTCAAGGATAAGAAGACAAAGGCAGAATAGCCAACAGCATTACAACCATAACAACAACAGCACAGTCACTCATTGTCCAAGACCAAGCTATTTTGCAGATATCACAAAAGAACCAACCACAACATCAAGGACTCTCACATCCTCAAGCACAATGAAGCAAAGAAGAACATGCAACAACACCAAGAAGACAACTCTGACACAGTCAGAGGATCTCAAGATGAAGAGAAGACACTGATGGTACAAAATCAATTCAGTAGAGATGCCCATTAGTGGTATCTTGATTCAGGTGCTTCTCAGCACATGATGCCATGCAAGGACCTCTTCTCTACAGTCACAGCTATAGAATCAAAGTACATTTTATTTGGTGACTCCAGTTCACACCAAGTTGAAGGCCAAGGGTCTTTTCAACTGTAGTTCTATGATGGCATCACTAGGCAGCTTTATGTACCCAAATTAACAAATAACCTTCTATCTATTAGCAAGATCACAAATCATGGATATAGAGCTTTGTTCACTGCCAACTGATGTACTATTATAGATGAGAACTCAAAGGAGATCCTCTCTACTTACAGAGAAGAAAATTTGTACATACTAAGTCAAGATGTTGCACTTTCTGTGAGTTGTTTAGATGCTAATTTATGGCATCAAAGATTAGGTCATTTAAACATGCGTTCAATCTTGTACATGCATCGCAATAAAATGGTCAAAGACATGAATATAATTGTTGTCACCATAGCTAATTTGACTATCTGTGAAAATTATCTACTAGAGGAACATCCTAGAACGAGATTTTCCAGAGGACAAGCCAAAAGGGCGAAATCCATCTTGTCATTGATATATAGTGACTTGTGTGGTCCTATGAGCGTACCTTCATTAGGTCAAGCTCTATATTTTATCACATTCATTGATGATTATTCCCAATTTTTCAAAGTTATGTTCATAAAGAACAAGTCAAAAGCATTTCGTTGCTTCGAAGACTTCAAGCAATATGCTGAGAATCAAACTGGTCAGAAAATTAAGGCCCTACGGTCTGATTCAAGGAGAGAGTTCTTGTCAAATGAGATGAAAGATTACCTATCTTCGAGTGGCGTGCACCACTAGTTTACTACGAGCTACACTCCACAACAGAACGGAGTAGCAGAGAGGAAGAACGACACATTGTTGGAAGCTGCATGATCCATGATAGTAAATTCACATTTGCCTCAAACCTTCTAGGCAGAAGCTATCTCTACGGCTTGCTATGTGCCAAATTACTCTAGCACTAAAGTGGTTGATTCCAAGACACCGTTTGAAGCCTACTACGGTTACAAACCAAGTTTGAAACACCTACGTATTTTTGGATGTCTCTTCTATGCACAAGTGCCATTGGATCTGAGGAAGAAGCTAGACCTAGTAAGCTGTAAAAGCATCTTCATCGGCTATTCAACTTCACACAAGGCACATCATGTTTGCGATGTGGTTACGAGCCAGATCTCAGTCAGTCGCGATGTTGTCTTCCTTGAAGACAAGTATTACGATTTCAAGCAGAAGCAACCAATACAAGAGACTATCATAGCAGCTCTACCTTCCATCGATAGGCTACGACCTATGACTGTTCAAACAACGGAGTTCGTCCCAGTGGCTCCACTTATCGTCGATGGGCCTAGACCCACGATCGTTCAACCGCAAAATACTACGATCTCAGTCATTCACCAAGGAGAATCTTCCTTTGTTGGTAACCGTAATTGATAACTTACGGAGCTAAACGATGAGATGGGTCAACAGTTGTTAGTTGACTTTGTAGGAACTCGCAAACCGTTGTCGTAGGTTGACTTCGTTGATAACTGTAAGTAGGTTGTTTACGTTTTTCAGACGATTGAGGAGAGTTGAGTTCGTTCACAAACTTCGTCGGAGATATTTTTCGGTGACTTTGATCACGGCTCTTTTTGTCGTAGGAGATTGTAAGAAGGTCACTTACGATGGTCGACGGGATTTTAAGTTCCATTGTCATTGAAGATTTTGCAAGTGCTCGTAGATAGTAACCTACGGGTTTTAACGACTCCCTACGATTTGCGGTTCGTTGCCTTCACAAGTTGAAGTCGTGTTTCTCCGTTAACGTCATTTTGACGGTGCTCTTCCGTCAGACCGTAGTCTGGCGATGGCTTTGCGGTTCTGTCTGATTCGACTTTGCATGTATTTTTGCAGACTGATTTAGAGAGAGAGAGAGAGAGAGAGAGAGAGAGAGAGAGAGAGAGAGAGAGAGAGAGAGAGAGAGAGAGAGAGAGAGAGAGAGAGAGAGAGAGAGAGAGAGAGAGAGAGAGAGAGAGAGAGAGAGAGAGAGAGAGAGAGAGAGAGAGAGAGAGAGAGAGAGAGAGAGAATTCTTTAGAGTAGAAGGAGGGCGAAGGGATGAGTAGGAGAAGATTAAACTCCAACACTCTAGGAGATTAAACTCCAACACTCCCCCGTAAGCTTACTGCTACGAATCTAGACTCAAGTTGAGATTTAACAATTCTACTAGAGTAGAATGTTTATCCCTGGACAATGGTTTTGTCAGAATGTCAGCCAACATACTATCTGTGTGATAGTAACTTAGTGCAACCTCTTCAATCTGAACCTTCTCTTTGAGAAAATGAAGTTGAACCTCTATATGTTTAACAAACAATCACTTACAAAGCAAACGATCAACAGCTGAACGAACGACCAGCGATTGTTCAAACGATTGCGGACAGACTACGACCATCACGGCCTACATCCTTCAACTATGACGCATACGGAGAATACGTTACTCTGTACTTCTCCTCCTTCACGATGCTCCAACATTTGAGAAAATATGGGCCAAAAGAGGGCCCTATAAGAAATGCCATGTAGGAGAGAGAAAAATAATTATAAAGTAATCATAATATCATTTTCTAACTTCTTTATGCATCTGTCCGCAGCACTACTTTCCATGTAAAGGAATGCACCTTAGTTTAGTCTCATCAAACTTCACTAGTGCTTAACCGTAGTTAAAATATAATTTTCAAAATGTTGAAATATTCCCTCCCAATAGTTGACAACACTCAAAAATTTGAATTAGGAGTGACATTTCTGAAACAAAGCCTACGCCATCTCTATCTCCAAGTTCAAAAACATGTGTTTAGCGTTATCTTTATCTCCAATAGAGTCGTTAGCGCCATCTCCAGCTTTGTTATTGTCATTGTGTTGTTTGTTACTATACTACTGTACTGATGACAAAGCTTTATCATCTTCATGTGAATCTGTCACCAGAATATGCTCCGCTCAGGACAAGAAATTCCAAGCAACCCAAATTGTCAACTTCTGATATGGTCCGATACAGGGAAGAAAAGCTAAAGCATGTAGATTTATGGTCATCAAGAACATTGTATCCTATTGATCCATGTTCATTGCAACATCCAGATTTTCATTCGGTGAGTCAATTAATATTATCTATATGTGTCATGGTAAAAATGGTCTTTTGGTTTACTGTAAGAATTTAATGCTCTATGGGAATGCACATTCAATGCAAAGAATACATTATTTGGAAGAGGAATCAAGGAAAATATCAAAGGAGTGCGAAGAAAAATCTACAAAGATGAAAACTTGTTTGGATGAAAATGAGATGCTCAAGAAGGAGATCCAATGGTTGAAATCTTCTTTGCATCATTATACAACTAGTAATGATGAGATAAAAACTGCATTTCAATCCATGCGTATCTCATATTTGTCTCTTGTTAAAGATATGGATGTGCTCAACAGAAAGGTTCGAAGCAACAAGAGGAAAAGACTGGTAAATAAGGATATATGTGATCTATCATCTAGGGGAGGTCATAGAAAAAGACGAATCCGTGTATTCAAATGTTATAGCTTATTTGGTATTGAGTATTGCTTGAACTTTTTGATTCATTCATAATCACTAATTTTGTTATTTATTCATTTCAACTTTTTGTTGATTTGCTTATTATATACTGTTGTGAATATTATGAGTGTCCAAATTTCTACTGACATTTTCATGAACATTATAAGCAAATTCAAACATACAATTACCATCAAACACTATCTAGTCATCTACTACTCTAAATCTTAATCAAAACACACACACACACACACACACACACACACACACACACACACACACACACACACACATTCTCTCTCTCTCTCTCTCTCTCTCTCTCTCTCTCTCTCTCTCTCTCTCTCTCTCTCTCATCTTAAATTTTAAATCAATGCAAAATGTTAAACACAAACACACACACACACACACAATCTATTCATCTACTACCCTAAATCTTAATCAAATATCTCTCTCTCTCTCTCTCTCTCTCTCTCTCTCTCTCTCTCTCTCTCTCTCTCTCTCTCTCTCTCTCTCTCTCTCTCTCTCTCTCATCTTAAATTCAAAATCCAAGACACAATACGTACACACTTATTCCCTCTTCTCTCTCTCTCTCTCTCTCTCTCTCTCTCTCTCTCTCTCTCTCTCTCTCTCTCTCTCTCTCTCTCTCTCTCTCTCTCTCTCTCTCTCACACACACACACACACACACACACACACACACACACACACAATCATTCTTAGTCCTAAATAAATATAAATCTAACAATCTATTACTACCATAGACTGTATTTATCTATAATATTAAATTCTAAATCAATGCAAAATGTTAAACACACACATACACAATCTATTATAAATAGTTAAAATTAAAGTTAGAATCAATGTGTTACTGTACTGTGGGTCCTATCAGTGGATAAGGATCAGTTGGCCTGGCCACGAGGCAAGTCGACGGGACACGCGTCCCGCCAACGACAACCTAGGTCATGCATGGGTTGTCTGAGTGAACAACTATATGTACAATGTAATTTCATTTTGAGAAATACAGTTGCTATGTGAGCTTGTTGTGGAGAGTGTTTTCTGTCTGTGTTACTGTGTAGCATGATCTGTGTTCCTGTGCAAAGCAAATTCTAAGTTGGTATCAGAGCCGTATAGGGAGTGTACACAATACAGTGTTGCCGTTGAAGAGTGCTTCGGGAGAACTGTCTTCTGAGAGTTTGGGGTCTACGGCGGGTTGAAGACGGAAAGAGAAACACTGGTGCTGAGACTTTAGCACACAGAAGCTTGGTGAGCTTGAGACTGTGTGAGGATTTAGAGACAGGGGTTGTCAGCTGAATCAGAACCTCAAAAAAAAAAATTTGAAGTTCCGAAGCAAGCTATTCGGTGTTTGCAATCAGTGTGCATTCAATCGGATACCGTTTGATGAACAGATTGAAGCATCAGCTTTCCAACAGTAGGGCAATCTCAGAGGAAGAGGATAGGCCTGTCAAAACACTATGAATTGAAAGCCAAGAACCAATTTGTGTGAAAAACTCTGGTCTGGGGTTTAGAAGCACAAAATCAGAGATTTTTCTCCATTCTGAACTCTTTTTGGAGCTGTAAAAGTTTGAAGGAGGGCGCCCTGCTCAACTAAGCTAAATCATAGAAGGTCATGGGGAGCCGCGCATCAGAGAAGGTGCTGAATCGCACTTTGCAGGACAAGAGAAAACCTTGGTGAAGCCATAGCAAGAAGCAAGAGGAGAAGAGCCCGCAGGCAGATCGCGCGATGTGGAGGAGGGTGACGACTCAGTGTATTGGAGTGTGTCGTGGCTCCAGGGTTTTGGTTTAATGCCCAAACAAAATGTAGATCGCTGGATCCAGATACAAGATAATCAATGGTAGAGATGAGCTTCATGTGGGCCGTTGGATTGCTATAAGCCATTGGATGGGCTTTGAACAGGGCCTGAAGTAGTGAAGTGCATTCTGGCCTTCAACTTCATTAAAAATTTTCATACTGAAAGTTGAGTTGGGTCCCTTCACACGTGAAGAGTGAAGTTTCTTCATTGTGAAGAAACAGTTCAAAAACTAGAAAAGTCCCTATTTTTGGGTCCTTTGTCCGTTTTGACCCAAATGAAAGGCTATAACCTCCAAATGAAGGGCACTCGGACTGTACCTGCAAGTACGGTACAACAAAACAGAGTGATTGCAACGGAGAAAGTGTTCGGAGTACGCCAGAAGTGATTTCACCATTCCACTAGGCACGTTGTTGGGAGTGACGACTGAGTGCATTTCGGAAGGCGACGCCGATTTGGCTTTCAAATTGGTGGAAAAGCGACGAGTGGCATGGTATGAAAAAAAGTGCAGGTCATTATTTTCAACTTCTAACATCGCTGTTGGCCTCGACATGTTGTTCCTAGCCTAAGGCAGAAGTTTCAAGCAGTTTTGCGATGGCAAACATGGGAGAGTCCATTTTGAGTGAAAATAGCAAATTGGATGAGATTTCCAACTATGCAGTGTGGAAATTCAAAATGAAAAACATACTGATGGAGAAAGACGTGTGGGAAGTCATCACAGGTGATGAGAGAAGGCCGCCAAATGAAGCAGACATCAAAGTGTTCGACAAAAAGATGAGAAAAGCTTTGACCTTCATTAACTTGTCAGTGAAGGATCACATCATTACCCACATTACTTCTTGAAGCAATGGATTTTTACCCGACACTTTTCAGCTCTGACATTAACATGGGCCTCGCCCTTCATGCTTACGCCACTTGGGACGTGCCGAAGTCGCGTTTCCACTTCTCGTATCAGGGTACCATGTACAAGGTACGGGTTAACGCAGGCTCGATGGTCATTGTCGGCATTATGTCCGGTGACCGCCAGCCCATCTCTCATCGTCAGGCAAAAGCCCTGATCAAACATTTTGTTGTCCAGACTGCACCAGAGATTCTGATCCCAACTAACAATGGTTACCTGATAGAGACTATCATGGAACCAATCATACAGGTGGCTGCGCATCTGTTGAACAATTTTCTGGCTGTTTCAACATTTTGCAAGGACCGAATCTAGTCCATGCTGCTGACTCAGATAGTGGAGTCCTTCTTGGGATTCCTTGGCCCTATGGTCGTGCCATACGACTGACATTTCTTCCTCATCCACGAACTAACAATCTCCATCAAACCTAACACCCGTGAGCATATCACAGTAGGCCCCCTGTTGTGTAACTTTGCCCGTGCACTTCTCAAGACGAAAGTGTGCGGTTTCCACCGTTCCAGCCTTCTATCATCCATCGTGCCACATACTAACCTCTATCTTCCATCTTCTGCTTCCACATCTGCCCACCTGCAGTTACTGACATGATGGCCAACAAAAGAATACGTGGCGCTGCCCCTTCCTCCTCATATCCACCTACCATCAGACGTCGTACCACCACCACACCAATAACAGCTCCAACATCTACCACTGCCACTTTCTCTTCTGTACATTCCCTCCTCCCATTTCTGTTGTCGCTCCTCTTCTTTCTATTCCACCCGCAACAATTGCTCTTGTTTCCATTCTCGTCTCCTCTATTGCTACTACTTCTACCTCTATTCCAATTTCTATTGCCCCTTTCATCACTATCACATCCTCCATTACTCTTGTTCCCATCGTTTTTCCTCTCCAGTTCAACCCCTCTGACTCACAGTTGTCTCTAGACACTCTGGCATGGATGCAAGTCATACTTCTCACTACCACCCCATCTTTGCCTTCCGTACTCCACACCACCCTCCAGTTCCCCTCTATTCCACCCATTCTCTCATTTGGACAAACTGTCCCCACCTCTGTTTCCACTTCTGTTTCTCCCACACCTCCCATTTCTCCATCAAAGGCTGTCGAGGGCAACCAACCGTTGCCTGATGAGAGGTGCAAGCCCTACAAAGCAAAAAACTCGTCTGGTTAGCTCAACCTACACCTGACTCAAGGCCACTCTCTGAAGCAAAGATGAATCTCTTCAAGCGTCAGGTGCAGGTGTATAGCCAAACTCCGAACAGCTACCAGATGGAGTTCGACAAATATCGGACAAGCGCAACTCACGAGCTCACCTAGGTCAAACAAACCCTCAAGGCTTGCCAGCCATTCATGGAGAAGAAGACTCAACCAACCCCAATGGTGATTCCAATGCCACCTCTTTTTGATACTGCCCAGGCAAGGCCAGCAGGCAGCGGGGGAGACAAGCTAGGATCAGGGGTCAGGTGGGCAAGACCAAGGGCCTCCTGATACGGGTGCTAAGACGTGAGACCAAGGCCAAGGCATAGGTCCCAGCCATAGCCACGAGGAAGGACAAGCCTCTTCATCAAGAGGCTCGCGTACCATATCTGCGATCGAGCCTTCCAACGCCCCAAGTTCGTGGAGGAGAAAATCAATGAATTTTTAGCCGAATATCCTCACAAGTCATCAAGAGGCAACTGGCAGATCTCATTTTCGGCACAAACAATAAAAGGCAACGAGCTACAAGCACTACCCTCCCTCCAACCACAACCTGAGTGGCACCATCAACTCTTTGAACGAGACCCTGCGGCCATCAGGGCCTATGTGACAAGTCCACAAGAGTCATGGGTGAACGCGCATTTCCTGCCATGCACACGACCATCCAAATGGGCAGAATGCGGCACTCCTATGGACAAGATCGCCATCCAGAACTGCAATTGGCCGAGAATTCTTTCAGGGCACGATTGGAATACAAATGTAGATGCCCGAAGGGCTCCACCCAATTTTCTAATAAGTATTTCAACTAACCTGACCCAACAGTCCACGCGGCAGCCACTTACGCCCAGGACCTGGAGCACCTAATGGGAATCGAAACAAAGTGGGACAATTTTCTCCCCCCCAAATTCTTTGATTCAAATAAGGCGTTAGCCTCCGAGAAAGTGGAAGATCAGCTTCCAGTCGCTCGAGTCTACTACCAAGCCGCATTCCTTGGCGATCCCTGGATGCGCAGATTTCAAGCGTGGGTCGACCAAAACTGGCTAACAGGAGTCCACAAGTCCCTTCACACGCCTAAGGACTTGAAAAAGCTGGATAAAATTAATTTCATGTAAGATGTCACTGGCTACCTGATCCACCAGAGGTTGGCCAAGAAGTCTTTATACTAAACCAGCAGAGTGCCGAGGGACCGGCACTACTTTAGGCCGAGGGTCCTGTTGGGGGTATTCCCAATATATTGTAAATAAATAATATCGACCAATAAATTGTGTTGCGAGGGCATGGCATCCTGCGCGTATAAGCCCATGGCCCAATGAGCACGCAAGTTGAATTGTAAATAGAATAATAGACTTGGGCCCCTTTGTAATTAAAATAAAACTTGAGGCCCAAAGTCATTTTAAACTTAGAAGTCTATTATTTTAGAGTTGGGTCCAAATGGAGACTCACATGAATCATGTGAAATCCAATGTACTTTTTTGAGGCTCTTGGATCAAGTTGGGTCCAAGATGAATGGATAGGATTATTGTACATATTAGCCAATAGTATTTTGGAGCAAGGGCCTTCCTCATTTATAAAAAGACACCTCATGTACTCTATTTTCCATGCTTAATGAGAAGGAAGAAACTCTACCATTTTTGGAAGAGAAGTATCCTCATTTGCTATTCAATGCTTGCTATTGCTATTGTTGCTTTCTATTTGCTTTCAAGTTTATGCTTTCTTGGTTTCCATAGCTTATGTTTCTCCTTTAGCAAGTAAAATGAGCATTTGAGCTAACCTCCACTCTCACTCTCACTCTCTATCTCTTTCTTTCTCTCTTCTCCTCTTGACCTCTTCTATTCTTCTCTTCTCCTTCACCCAAAATCAAGATTACGGTTAGTTTAGTGGAGTAGAGTTAGGGGTGTGTAGGGTTAGTGGTGGTAGAGTTAGAGAAAAAGTCGAGAACTAACTAAAAGTAGCATCTATTCATAGTTAGGCACCTATTCAGAGCTCTAACCCTTGTTGACAGACGGGAGGGCTATACTACACAAGATCTTTGACCCTACAATTAACTAGGGTTACGGTTGCCTTGGGATCTGCATGACAACTGATTCTCTGAGAACCCTTCAATTTTTGATATTATTCTTCGCCGACCTGGCAGTATATAGATTTTAATCACACCTATGCACAGTGAATCGGACGAAGGTTCTTTTTCTGTATTTTTAGGGTTTTAGTAATTTTTTGATGGTTTTTCTGATGTTTCTGGAAATCTGCTATGAATGATTGTTCGCCCTTCAAACTGAAGAATCTGTGATCAAAACCGAAGGTTTTTGCAACTCGGCGAATGTTTTCTGAAAGAAAGTAAAAAGTTATCAGCTCTGATGACGATTTTTGCCTCCTTTTGACCAAAATCTGACAAATTTGACCGATTTCTGTTGTTTTTTCAGAAATCTCAGATCCAAATGGATCTTAAGATTGGTGGTCTGAATAGCTTTCCCTGTTCCACAATCAGATTAGATTTCAAACAAGCAAATCCACTCAAATCAGGCAAAATCACTTCCAAACTAACTCTAAATGCATATTTAACACTATTCATGCCATGACAAGATGCCTAATGCAAGCTAACCATCCAACAAACGTGCTGAAAACTGAAAAATTGGCGTACCTTATCTAATCACTCTAGCATCAAGGAGATGAAGTTAGTTGTCACGTGTAGATTCGTTCTCATGAGAGTGATAGCATATTCAGATTTCAGCCTGAATGGAAGATCCACATCTAACTCTAACATCCATTAACCCTAAGCATTAACACTAAGATCCACAATGAAGATAGCTTACTCTTTCTCTCTCTCCCTTCCTCTTTCATAAAAAGTATAAAAACATGTAATCCCAATAACAATCAGATCCAACAATTAGCAAACACAATAAAAGCATGAGAGATGGAGGAAAACTGATAGAGAGCAAGGACATTCATAAATCCATTTCACAAGAGAACCAATCTGCTTTATTGAAATGAAGATATGTACATGTGTAGCAAACTCGAGTTGTTTTTTTTTTATAATAGAGAGGAGGGCCTTGGCCTCAGAATCCTATTGGCCCATTTCTACCTCCCTAATTATTCAAATTTAAAAAAGAGTGGGAACCATCCAAAATTGGAGGGGAACCCAACTTTATTCACTAGCTTGACATTTAGGCCCTACGACATTAAAAGTCCTGAAAAAAGGCCTAAAGTCCTTTTATTGACTTTCTAATTAATCAAATCTCTATGTGATCATCAGGTTGGACTTACACACGAAGGGTGCCAAATCCCTCTCACTTATTAACTAGGGCTAGGTTGCCTTGGGATCCGCAAACCCTCCAACACCAGCAGACAAATTCTCATCAGTCAACAACGATATCTCATCAACGTGCTGAACAAATATGGAATGACCAATTGCAAATTGAGCTACTTCTCACTCGCCCTGGTCTGAAGCTGTCAAAGGAGCAATGTATACAAACCGAGGCAGAGAAGGAGGAAATGAAGTAGTATCTAGTTCACTCTATTATCGGGTCACTAATGTATGCTATGCTCTGCACTCGACACGACCTTGCATATTCCATTAGCTCTCTTAGCTAGTACCTATCGAATCCAGGGCTAGTCCATTGGAAAGCTCTCATGAAGGTCATTAAGTATGTCCAAGCGACAAAACATCTCAGCATCTGCTATGGAGGCAACCAATTTGCCAATATTCTTGAAGGTTACACAAATGCAGACTGGGCGGGAGATATCAACACCAGAAGATCAACTTCTGGATTTGTATTCTTACTCAACCATGGCCCAATCTCATGGAACAGCCGAAAGCAGACCTCAGTAGCACTATCTTCAACGGAATCAGAATACATAGCTACTGACAAATGCTACCAAAGAGGCAATTTGGCTAAGGAACCTTCTAGCAGAAATCGACCTTGCTCAAGAACATCCAACTACAATTTATTGTGATAATCAAAGCGCAATAGCACTCTCTCTAAACTCGAGATTTCACTCTTAGAGCAAACACATCGATATCATGTATCACTACCCTAGAGACAAAGTGCAAAGCAAGGAAGTGTCATTGTTTTACTGTAGGGCAGAGCTAATGGCAACAGATTAAATCACAAAAGCTCTATCAAAGGAGCATCATCTCAGATTTAACGACATGCTAAATCTAAAGATCCAAGCTTTTTAGGATCCACATTAAGGGGGAGTGTTGTATTCCAATGCTCTAGACCAAATCCATTGAGTAATGAGCATCCTAAAAAAAATTCAAGCAAAGATGACTCTATTGGCTTCGAAGTCATCTTAGTTCGAAGTCTGACTTATCGACTTCGACTTCGCCATGTATATATGTATACAATCAACGTTAACCCGACACATTGAAGTGCCTGACACATCGAGGTACCCAACACATCAAAGTGCCCGACACATCAAAGGTGCCCGACTTATCAACTTCCTCATCAGGAGAGAAAAGTTGATCCATGAATTGTTAGACGACTTCAAGTACATCACTGACACTGTCCACCTAACTTGTACATATATTTACAATCAGAAAAGACGACCACCTAATGCATAATGGCTACAGTAAATTAACTAGTTAGAATTTATGCTCCCAATGTAACTAAGTTGCTAAGTAAACAGTGAGTTCATTAATAGATAAGCAAAAAAGCAATTTTTGCGCTAACTGTCTTGCGCTGCTTCACGCTCTTGTACTCATTTTTCCCATTCAATCAGAGTGCAAGTTTTTGTCTCACTACTACTTTGTTCTATTGTGCATTGCTATTGTTCATTCCTCTTGATTGTTGTTGGTAACTGTTGCACTTCCAACCCTACACCATCCGTTATCAAATTCCGCTGCTATACTACAATTATCAATACAGAGTTCTGTTTCTATTGCTTCTCTACTAATCTGATATCAATCACTCATTTTTGATAACCCACGTACTTCCTACATAGTATCAGAGCTCATTTCTGATAACCTCTTGATCTCTGACACTTGTCTGCAGGAATTCCAATATTAAGGTAGCAAATAATCAATCTTTTTGGCTTAACTTTGGTAGTGACCAACCCCTTCATGAACTTTGAAAAGGGCGTCTCTCTATCCATCCATAGTCTTTTGGCCACAAAATAAATGCTTAGCATAGTGACTTCAGGATTTGCAAATAAAAAGTACTCCTTAGTTGGATTATGTTGTCACCTCTCATAAAAGGCACATGGATAAGGCTCACCATAATGTGTGTCTACTCAATTCTTACATAAATCAATGGTCCAAATTGAATTTGGGCATCACGAATACTTGTGTCTAAGAATATAATGGTTCAACGAGAAGACTTGCCTTTATATTCTTACCATGAGTTGACAAACAACCATTATCTAGTCCATCATGAATAAGCGGCACAATATTTACCCTTATTTAAACAAAACTAAAGTGGATGCATGGTCCCTCCATGATGTCGCTTATTGGCATGCACATAGCAATGGGCATTAGTCACATTTAAGGCAAGTTAGACCCCCCAGCAATGACCATTAGCCACGTGTTAGACGTGCCTGTAGGTTTCGAGCTATAGCCTTGCAGATATGCCGACAACCATCTTGAATGGTGCTCCGTGTGCTTGTAAAATCACTGCACATTGTTCGTATATATAGTGTGTGAAAAAATCTTAGGGACCTTCGGTAACACATGAAATGCTTTGGAAGCTTTGAGCTCCTATACAAACATGTGGACGAGTGTACGGTATCGGGTGTTACTTGCCCCCTCCCCCTCCCAGTAAGAGATGAGGATCCCTCCCCTTGAGGCCCAGGCCAAGAAAAGGGCCAAAGGAAACTAATATGTCCTCAAACGGCCCTTGGAACCATCCACTACCTTCTCGTTCGTGAACAAAGCTCATCCTTCCCATGTTTTTCAAGTGTTTTTTTGTCGCTCTAGGTTTTTCGGCAACCTTTTCCACCTCCATCATGCTTCCATCGAGAATCTTTCGTATATTAATAAGATAATCCTACACAATTTCAATAAAGATCCTCAGGATAAGTCATGGCGTCATTTGATTCTTACGCTTTTTGCCATCATCGAATTTTCTTCTATTGATTGTTATCAGTTAACAAAAGTTTGATGTTCGCACATGGATCTCTTATTGACCAAAGATTTGCTACCTATACTCCTCTGATTGCAATGCATTTATCAAGAGGCATCCGAAGTTTGATGTTTACAGATTACGATATCACTCACCGAATTGTGGCAGCAATGCTCGTACATTTACCTTCCGACATGGAACTACGATGTTAAATATTACGATCTCATTCACCATTAATACTCAGGGTCACATGATTTAGCACGCTTTTTTGCTTCATCTTTGTGAATTTGTTTTTACCTTGCCAACCAGATTTGTATCGAAACCTACATGGCAAAGCCGATCAAAGTCGAGTTCCGGGGAGCACGAAATACTAGGTTACTAAGATTGTAGCCAACTGATGACCCCTAGAACAAAGTGATATACATTGTGTATAATGCAAATGATCTAAGAACAATATGTAAAAGTTCTATGTGAATCTTTAAAGGAAGTGTATTTATAAGCATTCTAGTTGCACCAGACGTTGCCAACAACGATGGCTTTTATGACATTTGTTACCCCATGAACCAGATAGGCATTCTTGCGTGTTTTTAATCCTTCACGTCGATTATACACTTTAACATGCAAATTAGTCGTTATGGCTCTTGCGTCACGGAAGAGTCTCAGCCAGGATGTGGCATCTGTTTTAGAAAAGATAACTACTGCATCCGAATGCGACCAAGGAGGCTCAATCTACGCAACGTAAGGAATAACGCATTCTGATTATTGTTCTTAGTTGAGTTCAGTAAATATTAAATGGATTATTATGTAAAAATTCTCGATACATATAAGCATCACCGATTCAACGTTGTACTTGTTAGCTAGTTGCTTATTTTTTCCTGATGGAAGATACATTCCCTACGTTCACACGAGAGAGGCTGATTCATAAGAACTTTTTGTTGTTTGGAGAAGAGAAGAGCAAAAGAATGCATTGGTGGAGGCACGGGGTTGCATCGAAAGGCTTTTGTTGGAAAATATCCAGCTTGAAAATGATCGGGATGCTGTACAAGAAGAAGCTGTAAGCCCTAAACACTAGAATTCTTAAGTCAGAACTTGTGGTTTAAAAACTCAATGACAGCTCTTGTGATGATACACAATTCTTCTCCATTCTGTTTTGTTGCATTTTCTGCATATAGGAGTTGAAAATGTCCGCTTATTTCTATAATCCACAATCAGCAGGTATTCGTTGACAAAGCCAGTTTTGAGATTTTCCAGTATCGCCTATATATTGTGGCATTGACAATTTCCTATATGATACTTCAACACTAACGGTATTTTGACAGTGGGGACCTGTGGAGGGAGAGTTATAGACCAAATAATTTGGATAGGGACATATATATGGATCATGGATGCACTTCTGATCAAAAATCATTTGGACTAATTAGTTTGGGCACTTGGAAGTTGGGACCACAATTTACTAATTGGTATTTATTAAGACATTTATCGCATTTATTCAATTATTATTGAACCTACACCTACAGAGGTACTACATAGACCCTGATGCTAGTGTGGGCTCTCAAGGACTAAAAATAGTCTGTAAAGACTCATTGTCGGTGGTTGAGTGATTGGAGACTAGTTCTTAGAGTGGCAGCTAGAATTAGTTAGCTTTGATACCTTAGATTCAACTTCAACGATTGAATTGCTAACAGAGATAATCAGTCTATCATATCATTGTTCTACAGTTCTTGATCTATAGTTGGTAGCCTCCTCTCTCTAGTTTTGTTCTATGGTGATGTTTTACCCATTACTACAGTAAGAGTGAGCTCACATATTAATTTAATTCATGTCGTTGCTCACTTCTTCAACTAGCTAGTCCTCCATGAATATGTTCTGTTAGTAGTGTAACTTAACTATAATTTGCGAAGGAAAAAGAAATGAAAGAATTACCTGACAATAGCCTTTGGCACTTGTTAATATTGCTTTAACATTGTATTTTATGTTGGAATCAGGAAGTACCCTAGTTTCATGATCTATTACCTTCTTATTTACACCTTGGTTGTTTCGTGAAAAGCAGTACTTGAAATTCCATTTTTTAGGGTGTGCAAACTACATATCATATCTTTACAAAATGCAGCCTTATATGATGAAGAAGTCTGGTTTGCAATTTAGAAAATCAGATTGCTTGTTTTCTTGAATATATGTATCATCAGTGATCCGCAAAGCCTTGGTTTTAACAGATAATTTTTGCTGAATTTGTTTTGAATGTAATCTACGTGTTGGACAACTTGAGTGTATTGTATTTAGCTTGCTCTTGTAAGCAAAGGAGCTTCAATGTTTCCCTGATATTCCCCTATATTCATGTCATCCTTCTTTGAGCTATTATGGGAGACATTGCTTGGAAGATATGTAGAAGGTTATCAAGTTAACAATGCTTTAGAGAAAAAGAACAAATTTCAAGCCTGTATTGCTTATGAAGTTTAATTACATTTGTCAACATTGTCTATCGTCTAGAATAATTATGAATGACTAAAAGATTCAAGAGTACTTGTATAAAACATTATTTGTTTGTTTATGGATTGGGAGCACTCATTGATGAGGCATATGATGACTTCTCACAACTTAGTGGTAATGCAACCTAGGATCATGAAAAGAAAGCATTTAGCTACTCGATCCTTGTAAGCAATAAAGAAGACATTGTTACATATTTGAAGTAGATTTCTTTGAAGCCTTTGAGAGTCTATGACTAGCTATCATATGGGCGGAACAAACCTGTTTTTCATCGTTCTTCATGAAGTTCATGAAGTTCAAGCTCTCTAGCTCTTCTACTCAACATATGTATATATATTTTTGTTGAGAATGTTTGCGACTATGTTTGTTTGATAAAATCTTGAATTTAATCTTGTCAAACCTTTATTGATACCAATTTTGCTTTAGAAAACATGCCACAAGATATTGTCATTGTAACTTGCTTCTGCATATACATGACTTACCAAAATTATGAATTTTTTTAACAAAATATCTAAGGTGTATGTGTGTCAACATGTACGCATAAATGTCAACATATATGCATAGTCTATAAATTCAAATATTTAGGCCAATATTAGCCAACTAAGCAAAGACATTAACATAGTCATAATAATCTATCAACAACATTGAGTAAAAATCTATCTTTAACGTTTATCTTGATAGTACTCGCCTCCTAGTTCATATTGATTTATGTTTTTTGGTTATGATGTTTCCTTGCTGGATGTTAGTTTGCTTCTACAAAGTTATACGAGGAGGATATACGAAAGAAAAGTGGTCTTATCTTGGAGCTAGAGTCAAAACTAGAACAAGTAAGTGTAAAATGGTCAAAAGATGGATGCGATTGCCTCTTGCATAGTTTGAAACATTACAATCTAAAACTAAAATTTAGTTTGTCATTTAAAGTGCGATTGAACCAATTTCTATAATTTGGACGTCATCGAGGTGAAAAGTAATATGCATTGTGCATTCTTGGGCTAGAGTTGTGGTAAATTGTTTTCCTACATTATGATCATGTATTTAGACATCACATCAAAGTGATCTTGTTGGCCTGGGGTATGTCCAATGAAATGGTTCAGCACATGTGCACGGGTGGAATGTCAACGAAACACAACAAGAGAGGATGAGATGAGATGCATACCTGTGAAAGGACCCGCAGTGCAAGACGCTGTATGGAGGGATAGGTGCTACCGAACATGGTCCACCAGGTAATGGGGAGCTGCCTCCTCTCTGGATCCGGAGCAGCCGGGTGACTGAACGTGCCCATGCCGAAACGAAATGTAGCTAGCTCCTCCATGAGTCTGATAGGATCCAAGCCAATGTGTGGACCCACCCTGTAGATGTACTCAAGCCAATCCGACTCGAGCTCCCTGTCTGATATTTGTGTCGGAGAGAGGAAGAGGGGATGCAAGATGTGTGCAACGCTGTGGATACTCATGTGACAGTAGTTCCACCGCGTCTCCCAGATGAACCTCAGCTCCGTCATCCTGCACGAAGTCGAAGCAAATTTTGGAAAAAACACTGAAAAAATAAAGACCAATTACAACACTATACCGCTTACCTCTCTGGCTGCAAGATGGGCAGCTGTAGGAACTGTCCGATCTGGTCCATGAGCTCATACACCAGTCCGAGTGTGGACCCCTTGCTGTCAGCCATGCGGAGCATAACGTAGAGTGGTCGAAGCAGTCCTGACAATGTCTGGGCATCCCTCCAGAACTGGTCTCCCCTCACCATGGAAGAAAAGTGCTCCCCATCCTCCGTGTGCTGAAACGTACTGGCATGCCAAAGATCACTGGCAACCATCTGTAGAAGCTGTGCCCTGCACCTGATCAGACGGTCGATGACCACCAAGTCGAATGCAAAGTGTGTGGGGGCTGGCTTACGGAGGTCCAAATGGCTGAACACCCGAAACATGGCAAGAACACGCCTCTTCCTGGTGACTTTTGTCACCAGGAAGAGGGCCTCGCGGACGATGGCTCTAACCCAGGGAAGTGCACCTATGTCCCCCATGAGAAAGTCTATGTCGTGCGCTGCACAGGAGGTATGGACGATGTGAGGGAACTCGGCCTCTAGCAGGACACCCATCTGAACGCAGTTGGTGGCATTGTCCGTCACCACCGTAACGACATGCTGGGGGCCTATGGACAGTATGGAAGACCTAATGACGTCGTACATGAAATCTGCAGATATGACTCTCCCCTCTCTACTGCAATCCACGGCTCTCAAAAACTGTGTACCCATGTAGCTGGAGACCAAGATGTTGAGGGTCGGCCTCCTCCTGACATTAGTCCAGCCATCGGACATGATGCTGCATCCATATGTGGCCCAGTGGCGGCGTAGAGGCTCCATCTCACTAGACAAGGACTCGACCCTATCTCTCAGCATGTGTGTGCGGACAATCTTTGAACCAGGGACTCTCCAGCTAGGGTTGACAGACTGTGCAAGGCGGAATGCCCTTCTGAAGGGCTCAGAATCGGTGATGGCAAAAGGTAGGTTCAGCTCGTAAATCAAACTAGCCACGGGCTGTGTGGCCTCTCTGTCCATGTGCCGCTGATGCGCGCCGCGAATGGTCTGCTGCACAAGGGCTCTACCTGGTGGGCGACGGGTGGTGGACCTCCAGCATGGTGCACCAACCGTGACGGGAATGGACGATGACGCGACAGGCTGGGCACTAGTGGATGCATCGGCTGTAGACATGGAATGGGGAGAGTGGGATGCACTGGCAGGGATGGGTGCAACAACATAAGTGGGGTGCACTGGTGGAGGGGCAAGATCTGGCATGGGATACGAAAACTGCTGGCTAGGGAGGTCATCCGGATGGGAAGGGAAGGAAGAAGGGATCTCATCCACATCCTCGAAGGCCTCGTCAGTAGCATCCACCTTGGCATTCCTAGTTGTTGCTTGATCTTCTTCTGGTTCCTTGGCATTCCTGGCTGTTCCATATTTGCTTGGTTTCTGATGACGCGGCCGAGATGTTCCCTTCGTCGCCATGATGTTGATCCTGAGTTGTTCCCTTTCTTACCAGCTGCCATTCACCAGGTTTGCCTTCACCATAGTCGACGCTGCAGGCAGATTCAGTTTTTCTTGAGAGTGGGATGGTCGTCCTCTTGAGGTGGCCACTTGGGAGCCTATTGATGTGTTTTATCATACACCATTATTGGCATATCAGACTCGAGCCCTCATGGCTTTAGTTCTCTCCTCTACTACAGATGTCATTGTAGATGTTCCCTCTGCTTCATGATTCGGCTAGCTATGACTATTCTTTATTGTCGTATTTGCTTAGTACTTGCTTTACACAGTTATGATGCTTTTGGGGTATCCGTTGTGACGACTTATGTCCTCTCCATCAGTATTTCCATTAGTTTGTGATTTTTCAGTATTTAGCATGCTTACATTATTGTTTTAGATAGTCATTATGCTTGCTAGCTGGTGGAGGGCTTTGTTTTTCTACAGGAGAGAGTTATGGACTTGGCTCATTACATTCGCCGCATCCATTCTTTTATTGTCATTATGCATAAGCATGCCTAAGGGCCCTTTTTATTCATATACTGGCCTTGGGCCCTATTTGGTTATATTTTCTGGACTTGGTCAGATTGATTTGGAGTGGGGGTCCTCCTATTGGGAGGGCGCACTATTTTCCCTCCCTTTTTTGAATCCTCCATTTGATTCAGGGAGAGGGTATAAGTAGGGCAGCATTGTATTCCTTTATTCAGTTTATGATGATTGCTCCTCTTTTAGCCTCCTTAAGCATTCTCTCCCTACTTTCTAGCTTAAGTCCTTCTTTCTAGCATAATTAGTGAATCTTAGCTTGTAACTTCTCCAACTCCTCAAACCTGGCTTCGAGCTGTGTTAGCCCGTCTCTCAGTTCTCTAGCGGGGTCAAATTGACTGTGGTTCATGGCTCGCATGGATGCTTGCCATTCTTTTCTTTTTATTTTTCTGTCCTTTTCTACCTCATTAAGCATAGCCGCCATTGCGCTGGATAGGTATTGCCGCATCTTCACATCAAAGACGTCTTGGTGCGCCTCTGGTACGGGTTCATCTCTTGGTGCCGGTTCAGAAGGGGCGCCAATTTCCTCTTGAGGAGGTGCCATTGGGGCGTGCATACACTCTTTCTTTCTCGATTTGGATCTGGCGCCATCTCGGTGCAAGCGGGAGCCATATTCTCAGCCTTGCTCTTCCCCATCTGTTAATGCTCGCGATTCATCTAGGTGGTCATCCATCCTGGTAAGAGGCGCACTTCCACTAGTCTGTTTTCCTTCTCTTTTTGAAAGCTCTCCCCTTTGCACACTGGGCCCCACAACTCTCTTTCCTTTTTTATTAAGTCAGCTTCAATACAAAAGTATCTCCTCCTCAAATGAGCATGATCAAATCACCTGAGAACCAAGTAGGAATCAGGGGTTATTCAGGTCTGGGCAAGCACACAACAAACAAACATACCAACCAAAGCAAACACAGAGTATCCCACCCCCTTGAGACCGGACGTAGGATCTTTGCCTAGCCGCGCCCACGCAAATCTATCACAGATTTAGCCCACGGGGAAACATCCATCCAACCATCCGTGCTTTCACCATTAAGCAGCACATTGCCTTAGTAACGCCCCACCAAATTTGGTCGATAGCCCTTATAGCTAAACGATCGGCAGCTATTCCGCACCGGCAGCTAACCACCTGTGCTTTACACCCGAATTCGAGCAGCATCTCTGTATCAATGGTTAACCCGTACAATTCGAATATGTCACCCCGCACCCCGCAAGGCACGGACCGTGCTTTCACCTACCTAGGCAGCACTTTGCCTCATCTGTCCTACGTGCAGACGGCGCCAGGCCCCTTGTCAGGAATTGGGAGGTTAGCGTTGCTACTAGCTAGACACCATTGTCTCTTCTGACACCTTCCTTTTTAGACAACTCAAGAATGCCCTAGTCAACCCTCAACCATGGTCCCTAATGCATTCCAATCATCTAAAACAATGTTGCAATCTCTGTGGCATCTCTAGCTCCATACCCATCCTAGATACCCTCACTACTCACTTTGACTTCTCCAAGACAAGGCCTAATCTCTTTAAACTTCTCACCAACAACATCTTTCAGATGAGAAAGCTTTATGAATGCAGAGGGGGAAATAAGATTGAATTTTTATGGTACTTAAAAATCATGACATGAAATGACAAGACATGGAAAAAAATAGAGAAACAACTGTGTTGCACCCTGGGTTAGAAGAGGAATCACTAAATATTTAAGGAGGCCAAGCTCTTACACTTTGTAGTTAGCTAATCAAATGTTGGTAAAATCCAATCATAGAAGCACAGAGTTCTGGAGCGCTGCATTCCAGGAGCGTTCCAGAACGAGAGTTCCGAAAAGGTTCTGACATCCATGATCCGAGAGCGTTCCGGTTCGGAACGTCAAAAAAAAAAAGTTTTTTTATTGGGTTTTTTTTTAATCTATGTGTTGGGGTGGTAAAAAACAATATTTAGGGATGTAAAAAACATTCCAAACATTTATCAAACTACAATGCTAAGTGTAGATGATAAAAAAACATGGAAATTGATCCACATTCCACACATGCCTCATGAAAGTGATCTTTGAGGCAGGATCTTGTTAACAAGCTCTACCCATGCTTACATTGTGGGCAGCACCTTGCACAACGGCTGTCCTGACAAATCCCAAAAAGTGGTCCTCCCTGTGAGACTTGTGTAGCTGACCGACTAGTTAGCTCTGATACCACATGTTGTACCGGCGCCTCAAAGGGCGCTGGGACTTGAGCGGTGTCCTCAACACGCGCTTAAGTCTAACATTCATCCATCATACACTTACATAAAAGCCAACTTAGAAACGTAACAGGCTTAACCATTCAGACTTAAGAAAACTGGAATCCCAATAAACCCGAAAGCCAACTCAGAATCCGTCCCCAAAAGGTAACCAAAGGCAAAGACAAGCCACACATGAAACCCAAGGCATAGTGGTCGCCAAACTGACCAATTGGCATAGCGGCAAGCCCCATGTCGATGACAGGGACCCTTAGGCGCCAGCGACGCAAAAAGGTTGTAGTCAGGGTCCTTCCACTTGGACCAGTCTCGGAGGCGAAACCGAAAGGGTAATCATCCCCAAGGATCAACTTTATTAAATTTGGAAGAGGTTACATTCATACATAGACTGACTGGTCTCGGGGCCACCAACACGTGCTGGGCATTGTGCCTGGCTCGTGCTGGTAGAGGGAGCTGAGACCTGGCGACTGGATTCCTGGCGCTGGTTGAGCTGCCCAAGTTTCTGTCTGCCCGGACTCCCCCTATAGTTCTGGTGTGATTCGGCGCGCCCCCTCTGTCCTGGAATATAGTGCTTTCTGGTAAAGCACGCTTTTCTGGACTTAGTTTTTATTTTGCTGATTAAGCCTGGGAAGCCTGGCAGAATCAGTCTGGCTCCCGGACATGGGTCCCGGGAGCCGTCCCGGCGGCAGAATCAACTTGGTTCCTGACTAGGCCATGACTCGAGCTCCAGAGCTAGCTCATGACTTGTGACTACTGGACTGTTACGAGCTCGTAACCAGTGCCGAACCCTAGGGAACACAGATAGGTCAGATACCACAGTCAGGGTCGTGTCCAGTGTACATGACCAACAGGGCAAGACAGTGTGAGTAGTGTGCCCCAGCACGGTCCATAGCCATGGCGGGCCTAACACAGCCTAGGGACCCTGTCAGCAGGATAGGGCCCCCAGTTGGGTCCCGACGTGCAGTCGACCACGTCAGTGCCACGTGGCCGACACTTGGCAGTTGCATGCTACCAGTCCTCACACTGGGCTAGGAGGGGCTTACTCTATATCAGGGAGTAGGCAAGGTTGGGTGGATCAGTTAGTGTTTGCCCTACTGTGGTGTTAGGATCTATTACACTGGTATCAGAGCCATCTCCATCCTAGGGAGTTAGGAGCAGCAGTAGAGAAAGCTATCAGAAGATAGGAAGTGTTTCTCAGATTCTCAGAGAGGAATAGAGGAGGAGGATCGCTGTAGGAGCAGCCTTCAAACTTCTGATTTCCACTGAGAAATCACAGTAGCAAGGAGTCAGATTCCAAGTGTAGGTAACTCGCTGAAAAAACAGCTGTTTCTCACTGAGTTCAGAGGATTCTCTATAGTTTTCCCAGCGAAATTAGAGTAGGAAGAAGCCAGCACCTCCATCGCTGTACAGTCAGAGACCTACATCCGATTTCCAGGGAAAAAGTTACTGGTTCTCAGCGAGTTTGAAGCCAAAAAAGAGGAGCAGGGCCAGCGCTGCCAGTGCTTCTGAAAATCTGGTTTTTCAACAAGTTTTTGGGCCCCAACGTCAGAGATTTGGAGCAAGAGGATTCCTACCAGATCAGCGAGTAGGAGACTTCTGAAATTTCAGAATTCAGAAGGGTTTTTGGACTTCAGATTTGCCTTTTTGTGGACAAATTGAGATGCTGTCAGACCAGCGAGGGGGGATAGCAAAAGCTTCAGATCTTGTTGCACATTTTCCGACCTCTGTATTCTCTCTGTGGAAGTACAGTTCTCAGAAAGAGCTAAGTTTCCTTTCCCTTGTATAGTTGTAAATTAGTCTTTTAGACTTTTTTTCCTTCAGAAGTTAAGGTAGCTCTCTTTCAGTTCCAAAGATGACCACTCCTCAGGGACCTGATCAACCCCCGGAGAGAGGCTTCGATGAACTTGAAACAGAAGCCTTGGCTTACATAAAAGGGAAGGAACCCATGGAAGTAGAAGAACAGGAACAGTTCGCCGAAGAACTCGACGAACTGGTTACCAAGGAGCAGTTCCTCCAATTGGTAACAGAAGTGGATGAACTGAAGCTGGCATTAGCCAATTTCAAGTCCAGTGTGGACGACTCGTTCGAAAACTTGATTTTGAGTTCCGCGAAAGGAAGCCTTCCCTCCACTTCTCAGTTATCCCCTTCTCCACTTCCATCAGTTTCGGGTGAGACTTTACGGTCTCACCCCAGTGTTTTTAAAGATTTAAAGCCTCCTACTTTTAATGGGGAAGAGAAGGATAGAAATGCAGATATTCTACAAACCTTCCTCAGCAAATGGAAGAACATTCATGCTCTGAAACAGACCCCTGACCATTTGCAAGCTATTGAGGCCAGTCTTTCCTTAGGGCCTATGGCCTATAAGTGGTGGTTAAATCTCCAGGAGACTGGGCAGACTCCCCGGTCATGGAAAGCTTTTGAAGAAGCTTTCCTAAGAGAATTTCTACCAAAGAATGAACTGGATAGAGCCTGGGAAGCCTGGGAAAGAACAGTAATGGATAAATCCCTCATCCAATATATCTCGCAGTATCGAGAAGCAATTTTAAAGATTAAAAATATGGATGACTATCAGAAAATCAGGGGATTTGTCCGTGGCCTCAAAGATGAATATAAAGTAGAGGTCCAGAGAAACTCGCCTACTACCCTTGAGCAAGCTCTCAGATATGCTCAAATCTATGATGATTCAGTGGGTAGGAAGAGAGCGAGACAGCAACCACTTTCTGAGCAGCTTCCTCAGAAAGACTTACAATTTAAAAAGAAATTTTTAAAAAGAAAGAAAGAAGATAAATTTAAAGGTGAAGCTCCTCAGAAACGCCCTTCACTCATACAGCCCTTAAAACCAGATGATTTTGAGAAAGCCAAACAAGAACGTTTGTGCTTTGTGTGTATGGGCAAGGGACACACAGTCAGACAGTGTCCCAAGGGGCCCTTCACTAAAAAAGATAAAAAAGATAAAAAACAAGTTCATCTTGTTCAGACTGTATGTTTCCCCAGTGACTCGGCAGCTTCCGAGATCAAAGTGTATCATGAAGATCATGAACACTGTTGCCAGCTGACCTCTGCAATGTTAGCGAGACCCTTCAGCTTTGGGCCGCATGACCTAGTACGTATGCATGGGAAAGTTGGTAACCAGTCAGTAAGAGTCATGGTTGATGATGGGGCAACCCATAATTTCATCAACCACACCCTGGTTAAAAAGCTTAAACTACCAGAGGTACCTAGTCAGCATAGGTACATAGTTTCATTAGCTAAGGGTGAAGATAAAAAAATATGGGAAACTATGGTAAGTAAGTTAAATCTTGGTATTCAGGGGTACCAAGATGAAATAAACTTTCAGATAATGCACCTGGATCGAACAGACATTGTTCTCGGGAGAGATTGGCTCTACAGTTTAGGACCTTCCCTCCACAGAAACTATCAGGAGAACACCCTCAGCTTTCAGCATAAAGGCCGAGAGATCCAGTTGCATGGGGAGCATGATGTTCCCAACAGCCCTATGGTCTGCAGTTCAGAGCTCTGTCAGCTAATCGGAGACGAAGACCATCAGGTATTCTTATGTGACTTTCAGTTTATTCCTGAAGTTTCTATTTCCAGTTCTATTCAGCAGAAAATTAGTAAATTAGAAACTTTATTGTCTAAATTTAAAGATGTTTTTCCTGAAGATTTGCCACATGGTTTACCACCTAGCAGAGAGGTAGATCATGTAATAAACCTAGTACCAGGTACAGCACCTGTTTCTAAACCTCCGTATCGGGTCAGCTGAACAGAGGATGAAGAAATAACTAGGCAGTTAACAGACTATCTTGGGAAAGGCCAATTCAGACCAGTAGTTCACCATGGGCCTCACCAGTCCTATTGGTGAAAAAGAAGGAGGGGTCTATGCGTCTTTGCGTAGATTACAGAGCCCTCAATAAAGTCACAATTAAGAATAAATACCCTATGCCTCGGGCAGACGAGTTGTTTGATCAACTCGACGGGGCTAAGTTTTTCAGCAAAATAGACCTCAGATCGGGATATCATCAAGTCCGTATAAAATCGGAAGATGTCTCGAAAACAGCTTTTAGGACTCGTCACGGTCATTATGAGTTTAAGGTGATGCCATTTGGGCTCACAAATGCTCCAGCTACCTTTATGACCTTGATGAACAGTGTCCTCAGACCATACTTGGGTAAGTTTGTAGTCGTATTTTTAGATGACATCCTCGTCTACAGCAAAACGAGGAAGGAGCATCTAAAACACCTCAGAAAGGTGTTTCGACTGCTCAGAAAGCATAAGCTTTATGCTAAACAATCCAAGTGTGAATTCTTCGTTGAAGAAGTAGCATATTTGGGTCACATTATCTCTTCAGATGGGATTAAGATGGACCCAAATAAGGTTAAAGCCATACTCAGTTGGCTGAGACCTCAGAATATTTTGGAACTTCAAATCTTTCTTGGTCTAGCAGGATATTACAGACGATTTGTCAAGGAATATGCTCAGATAGCAGTCCCTATGACAAATCTTCTTAAGGGGAAGGGAAAGGAGTTCATTTGGGAGTCCGCACAACAGGAGAGCTTTGATGCTCTCAAAACAGCCTTAGCTACAGCACCAGTTTTAAAGGTCGTCGACCCCAATCAGCCATTTGTGGTCGAAACAGATGCTAGCGACTTTGCAGTAGGCGCTGTGCTAACTCAGGGTGGACGACCAGTTGCGTTCGAGAGTAAAAAACTCGAGCCAGCTCAGACTAGGTACAGTGCCTATGAAAAGGAACTCTTTTCTATAGTCCATGCCCTTAAGACTTGGAGGCATTATTTGTATGGTGCCAACTTTGAGGTCCTGACAGACCATGAGAGTCTCAGATACCTTTGCAATCAACCTGAGCTTAGAGGTCGGAAAGCTCGTTGGGCAGAGTTGATGCAAGAGTTTGACATGTCTATCAGATATAGGCGTGGAAAATTTAATACAGTAGCAGATGCCCTTAGCAGAATGCCTATGATAAACGAGCTGAGTTTTACTCAGATTCGTAATGAGTTACTCGAGTCCTTGAGAGGGAAATGCCAGCATGATGCATTCTTCTCTATTATCTGGAACTCAGTCCAGAACAGACAGTTACAGACTCCAGAACCAGTTCCCGGGGCTGGTGCCAGTTCATCCAAGAATACGGCAGCTTCCGTTGAGGATGATGATGAGTCCGAGTATACGTCGTCAGATGACGTTGAGGATTCTGAGCCTGTATTACCCAAGCAAACCCCTGTGGTTGAGGGTCAGTTGACTCAAGGATTCAAATGGAAACAGTATTCCATTCAGGATGAGTACTTGCTCTATAGAGATAGAGTATGTGTCCCCAATTTAGAGGATTATAGGCAGCAGGTCCTATATGAATGTCATGACAATCCTAGCGCGGGACACCCAGGCATACAGAAGACCTATGAGCTTCTTCGTAGGCAATTTTTCTGGCCCAGTATGAAAAAGGACGTCCACCAGTATGTAACCAGTTGCCAGAAATGTCAAGTAAATAAAGTAGAGCGTTTAAAGGCAGGAGGGTTGTTGCATCCCTTAGAAATACCAGCTGGTAAATGGGAGAGTATCTCCATGGATTTGATAGTAGGCCTGCCTAAAACCCAAAAGCGTAATGACGCTATATGGGTCACAGTTGACCGTCTGACCAAAATGGCTCATTTTAGTCCGACCAAAACAACCGTTAGAGCTCCAGAGTTAGCGAGGTTGTTTGTAAACGGGCTATTTAAATTGTACGGTCTACCTTCCGGCATAGTCAGCGACCGGGACAGTAAGTTTACTGGAAATTTTTGGAGGGCAGTATTCCATCATCTCCATACTAAACTTAATATGAGTACCACCGACCATCCACAGACGGACGGTCAAACAGAAAGGGTAAATCAAGTGCTGGAGGATATGCTTCGTGCATACGTCAGCAAGAGGCAGACTAATTGGGAGGAGTATCTCTCGATATTAGAGTTTGCTTACAACAGTACTAAACATTCAGCTACGGGATACAGCCCATTTATGCTGATGTACGGTTTTCAGCCACGCTCACCCACAGCTGTAGGGTTTAAACAAGAAAAAGTTGAAGCAGCCAGAAACTTTTTAGAAGACCTAAACCAGATGATAGAACATGCTAAGCGTAGCATTAGACAATCCCAGGATCGAGCCAGGCATTATGCAGATCCACACAGACGGGATGTGCAGTTCTTCACTGGTGAGAAAGTCTACTTGAGAGTTCCAGTTGACTCTAAAACCCTCAAATCAGGAGTGTGTGCTAAGTTGTCTCCAAGGTATTGTGGTCCCTTTACCATCAGTAGGAGACTAGGCGAGGTCACCTATGAACTAGAACTCCCACACAGCAGTAAGGTTTTTCCAGTCTTTCATGTAAGTCAGTTACGAAAAGCCTTAACCAGATCAGATAATCTGGTAGGGGACAGTGTTCTTGTTCTCCCATTGGATCCTCAACAACCTCCACATGAACCAGAGGAGATTCTTGATAGTAGAGAGACGCAGACTCGTCATACTCTGTACCGAGAATATCTGGTTAAGTGGAATGATCAGCCTGTTGAGAATGCCACTTGGGAAAGAGGCAGCGTCCTTCGCAAGATTTTTCCAGACTTTGTCTTAGAGGACCAAGACGGTTCTTAAGGGGGAGGGAGTGTTACGAGCTCGTAACCAGTGCCGAACCCTAGGGAACACAGATAGGTCAGATACCACAGTCAGGGTCGTGTCCAGTGTACATGACCAACAGGGCAAGACAGTGTGAGTAGTGTGCCCCAGCACGGTCCATAGCCATGGCGGGCCTAACACAGCCTAGGGACCCTGTCAGCAGGATAGGGCCCCAGTTGGGTCCCGACGTGCAGTCGACCACGTCAGTGCCACGTGGCCGACACTTGGCAGTTGCATGCTACCAGTCCTCACACTGGGCTAGGAGGGGCTTACTCTATATCAGGGAGTAGGCAAGGTTGGGTGGATCAGTTAGTGTTTGCCCTACTGTGGTGTTAGGATCTATTACATGGACTGGCTCACCACAGGTCGGAGGCTCAGTCCTTGACTTTCTAACTTGCTCTGGGACCATAGGGAGCGTCACCCCTTAGAGTCTTACAGGGCACACTGGGTGCACTCGAGTCAGTTTTACAACACGCAGGCATCCCAAAGGGAGCCGGGAACCACGACTTAGCTTCCCAGCCTTCAACTCTTTTCGTCCAAACCGACTTGACATACACGCAGCTAACTCGCCAACAACGATCAGACTTAACCAGCTTGAAGTTCCGAAACTAACATTGAGATCCAACCTGGCGCCATGCCAGATCGGGGGTCCCGATGTGGGTGACTTCCCTCCAAGCAAGCCGCCCGACATACATCAAACTTAACCAACTCGAAGCTTCGTTACAAAGGAGTAACATCCATTCCAAGCAAGCGGTCTGACTTACATCAGACTTAACCAGCTGAAAGCTTCGTCACGAGCGCTAGAAGCCAACCTGGCGCCACGCCAGACTGGACAACCATAAACAAGTAACTTCCACCCAAGCAAGCCATCCAACTCAGCCGACAGGTTAGAGCTCGTTTTTCAAGAGCTTAACCCGTTCACGTTCATGCAAGGAACACTTAGAACCACAAGCCACGACAAATATGAAGACAACTAGTTCCTGGACCGAATGGTCCTGACAGCATACCGCTGGCGCCGTGGACCGAATGGTCCCGACGGCACACCGCTGGCGTCCTGGGATACGACCCTCAACTATGTGCCAGATCAAAAAGTTTGAAGCGGCCTTACAACTGGCGCTTTTACCGAACACTGAAACCCAGAAGGTAATCAGAGTCAGTTTGAGGAAAATCCCACTTTATTAATACATCTGAGAAGGTTACATTTCAAGTGTGTGACCGACCCTAGTCTCCGGGGCGCTGGCATGCCAAGGCGGGCGCCAGGACAACATTCCAGCAAGGGAGGCTGAGACTTGGTTGGAGCTTTCCCTGAGTCGCAACCCGCACTCCCCTATAGTATTGGTGGGATTTCGCCACCTCCCCTCATACCAAGTACTCTACCCAGGCTGGTAAAGCACGTTTTCTTTCTCTAGGATTTTCTCTCTCTAGAATTTATTGATCCCCAGGTTTCCTTTAATCATGCCTAGATCGTGTGAGGTGATTGCACATCGATTTGAGCTCTCTGGACTTCGCTAGAACCGATCAAAGATTTTCAGCCATAGGAACTTGGCGCCGGCTGGATTATGGTCACAGTGGCGCCGGGAGCGACGCTGGCGCCGGGAGCAGCAGGGGCACTGCTGGCGCCGGGGACAATGCTGGCGCTGGAAGTAAAGCTTGTAAAGGTAACTTTACAACACATTCACTTAAACTTATGTAGCATGCATTAATGGTTCAGGAATACAATCCACAGGTTCGTGATCCCAATACGAACCCAACGGATCGAGCCTGGCTCGATTCGTTCGGTCAAAATGGCGTTTCGACGAGAGAGAAACGCAATTAGGTCACGTGAAATGGACTAGTTTTGCAGCTTTTCGTCCGACGGCCCAATTTCTCCAAACGGGATCCTTCAGTTAGCCAGGAAGAAAGTTCGATTTCTTTCATAACTTCAGAGTGCGACAGACGTACTGAAGCTGCTTGGTACATGACATGGATGGTGTGAACGAAAGTCAGTTAGAGCAGGTTTTGCAATCAATACAGAGTTTGAAAGGCAGTTTTGTTGGCTTTATATTGTTTTATGATCTAGGGTTTGGCTTCACTGCCCATTTCCTGAATTCAGACACCCAACGAAGAAGTATATATCAGGCAATGTTCACTACTCTTTCATCTGGATATTTGGCCAGGAAGCCTTGCAAGAAAGCATGGCCAAAAAGGTTCTTCCAGGGCTTGCAGATGAAAGGAGTGGTTGTGTCGCCTTTATGTACTCCCGGATTTTACCATGCCATTAATTGCTCTGTTTTCGACTCCACGTCAAACGTTTTTGGTGAGCTTTCACAAAAAACACCAGCTGGTTTTTGACCACTGGATCAGAAACTAGTGGGTGTTGTCTCTCAAGGCTCACCAAAAACGTTTGACGTGGAGTCGAAGATGGAGCAATTGATGATGTGGTAAAATCCGGGAGTACATACTGGCGTCAGAACTACTCCTATCATCTCCATGCACTGGAAGGACCTTTTTGACCATTGCTTTCTTGCATAGCTTCTTGGCCAAATATCCAGATGAAAGGGTATTGATCATTGCCTGATATATGCTACTTCCTTGGGTGTCTGAGTTCAGGAAATGGGCAGTGAAGCCAAATCCCATACCCTAAACCAGCATGAAGCCCATAAAACTACCTTTCAACTTATGTTCTTATTGCAAATATGCTTTAACTGACTTTCACTCACACGTCCCTGTCATATACCAAGCAACTTCAATACTTCTGTCACACTTCTGGAAGAGCTCGAACTTTCTTCCTGGCTAACTTAAGGCTTGTACTCCTCATCATCATTAGAATCTTGCTCAACAGTATCTTTGATATCCTCCCTCTGGTTGTTCGTTCCCTAAACCCTAAACCCCAAACCAAACAAAAGGCCAACATTTTAGCGTGATTTGAGTTATGGTCATCAGAACCGTGCCATTCACTACAGGGAGTGAATGGTCACTAGAAGAGTGAATGGTCATCAGAACCGTGCCATTCACTACAGGGAGTGAATGGTCACTAGAAGAGTGAATGGTCATCAGAATTGTGCCATTCACTACAAGGAACCACAAGACCTACTAGCTGGCCCGACGACGAAGGACCCTTTCTCGGACCATGGCCAGCTGTTCTGCGGTGAAGTTAATTCCAATCCGCTGCGTTTCCTCGCCCTCGCCAGCTGGGGTAGGGGGAGCAGGTCCGAAAGTCGCAGGGCACGTGGCTGAAGCTCCGGTAGTCGCGCCATTATCTCTCGCTGGCTCTCGTGAAATTCTGCTTCTTGCTTCCGTTCGTTGTGCCGGCGGACATCTTCCAGGACCTGCCCCGATTAGTTGCCCATGTGTCGTTGTACCTCCCAAAACCCTAAACCTATCTCATCACATAGGCCATGGTATTGTTGTGTAGGTCTTGAACTTCCCTGTATTGAATGACACTGTGGAGCATAAGTAATTAGTAAGTTGTTGAGGTTCATCCGGGGAGTGTATCGTTTACCTGTATTTATATACTATTATAATATAGATTCATCAGGGAGAGAGAGATAGTGAGGGCACGAGACAGAGTTTTGGAGACTCAAAAAATATAAATTGTTTCTCTTTCGTGTTCAATTCTGTAGATATCAGACATGAGAGACATGTGCGTAGTGGTTAGGTCTATTGCAAATGTTTTTGGGTACCGTTTTCCTATTTTTTAACAGGAGGGGGCAGGTGGGTGCCAGACATCCTCTGATAATTAATTCTGGGGGGACAGGGGCCAGAAATTGTTTTTATTTCGCTTTGGGGATGTGGGACAGCGAGGGCAAGTGCCTGTATTTTTCTTTTTTGAAAATGGGGGACGTGTCCGGATGCGGACGCATCCCTGAGGCGTCCGCGTCTGGACGCGGACGCAAACGCGCGTCTGCATCCAGGGTCCACTTCCTTAGATATGTATATATATATGTATGTATATATATTATATAGATATATGTATATAAATAAAAAGTAGGATGGCAAGATGGCTCTTTTACTAGTGTTAGGATGCCTAGAAACCACAATAGGGCTAGCATAGTTTTATCCACCCAGCCAATGCACTCTCCTCTTATAGAGAATGCCCCTCCTAGCCCAGTGTGAGTCTGATGGCATGCATGACACGCAGACTGATTGAACTGCCAAGTATTGCACCTAACTGATGCCTGTAGGAAATAGAAGCCTAAGGTCATAAAAATTTGGCAAACTATCAAGAGATGCATCAACGATGGCATCATCAAAGCTGTCCCTTGAAGAGGTATGGGATGACATAGAAGATTCTTCAAGTAATGAAAAATTCTCTCCAAACAAATGCTCGCTCTTAACACTTTGAACAAAAGTACTAATTGACACAGGTTGAGTCCCTCCTCGATTAGTACAAAAAGATTCCAAAGAGTGCTCGAATTTTTCAGCCTTTGCTAAAACATCAAATTGAAAAGGTTTCGCATGAAACTTTTCACTAGTGCATCCATCGCATGCATCAACTTGCGGTGACTTGAAAAAAGAAGATTGCTTCAACATCTGCTCAATGTCATCGTTGTTGAGAGATGAAGATTCCAGCCCCATGTGGAAGATCAACAAGAACCCAAGTGTGGTTCTTCATGAGTGTGTTATACTCCTCTTCCATTGCATCCTCCCAACATTTTACTCCTCTGGCCTGCTCATAAAAAGCAGGTTCTACCAGACTATCCTCAATAGAAGCAAGAGCAACATCAGAAAAATCAGCAAATTCTACTGATTTAGTAGAGGCACGAGTTTTCCCTTCATAGAAATGATCCACTTTGTTGTCCTGCAAAGTCTGCAACAACCATTCAGGGACTGGTTTGCCTTACCTTTTGTCAACACTTTGCTGTCCAAAGTGTTCTGAACTTGGACCTTGCTGTCCAATGTTTTTCGAACTTGGACCTTGCTGTCCAATGTCTTCAACAGGCTGCTCTTCACCATAAATAGGTTCTTTTTGATGAACTATGGGATGCAAAATTGAAGAAGTAGTGGGCTGTCCACTAGAAGTTGATGGCAGTCCCTTATCTTCATGATTAGATGGCAAAACCAAATCTGAAAATATTTCAAGATATGCATCATGGGGGAAGTCCCCTTTCATGACATGAGTGGGTGCAACATCATAGGACGTGTTTTCATCAAAATGAACATCACGACTCACTATGATTATATTATTATCCATATTAAACAACCTATAGCCCTTGCTTTTGCTACTATAGCCAACAAATATGCATTTAACTCCTTTATCATCAGGCTTGGTTCTTAGCTTATCGGGAATGAAAACATAAGCCGTGCAACCAAAGATGCGTAAGTGAGAAACAGTAGGCTTCTTTTTCATAAGGACTTAATACCTTCAAGGCTTTAGTAGGACACCGATTACTAATGTAAGCCGCCATTATAACCGCTTCAACCCAGAACTTGTGAGGTAGGCCCTTTGCCTTGAGCATGCATCGAGCCATCTCCATCATAGTGCGATTCTTTCTTTCGGCAACACCATTTTGTTGAGGTGTGTAAGGGGCTGTCATTTGATGATGGATATCTTTGCTTTGAAGATAAGTATTGAATGTATTCTTTATATATTCCCCTCCTCGGTCGGTACGTAAGATCTTCAAAGAGTGCCCAAACTGATTTTCTATCATTGCTTGAAAATCCTTAAAGCGTTGAAAAACTTCAAATTTTCCCTTCATAGGATAAATCCATGTAAATCTTGAAAGGTCATCAATAAAAGTAAAAAAGTACTTACACCTTCCAATGGATTCGGTCCTCATTGGACCACATACATCACTATGAACCAAATCAAATTTGCCATCAACTCTAATAGTTCCATCAATTGGAAAAGCTTGCCTTTGAAATTTTCCAAGTATGCATCCTTCGCATATATGTCCTTCGGGATGCTCAATATTAGGAATGTCTTCAACCATATTGAATCTCTTCAACATCTTCAAGCTAGCAAAGTTGAGATGTCCAAACCTAGCATGCCATAATCCAGCCAACTCCAAAGAATGTGAACTTGATGCAACAAGGCAAAAAGATGATGAAGCTCTTCGCTCATAGGTATCCATAAGGAACAATCTACCACGTAATGTTCCCGAAGCAATGATCATAAGAGATCTCTTTGGGTCTTTGATAAAACATTTGTCTTCTTTGAATTCCACAACCAATCCTTGGTTCATAATTGTAGAGACCGAAATGAGATTCTTTTCTATTTTGGGAACATAAAGTACATTACGAATGTACTTCTCCTCACCATTGGGTAAGATAATGGGGATCACTCGTGATAAGTCATATGGCGTGTGGCACCTCTATCAATCACCCAATCAATAGATGAAAAAACAGCAACCTGTAAAGCTTGAGCTGTTTTCTGCTGAAAAACCAGCAAGATTTGAAGTGGCAGAAATCTCATCTTTAGGAAAGATGAGATTATTAGTGACAAATGCATAATCATTATTGAAAAGATTATCCTCCTTTTCAAATTGTTGTTCCAAAGTAATGATTGCAGTACTTGTATCGTCACCTTTCTCTTTTTCCTTTGCAAGCCTCTTCCTACATTCTTTGATGTGATGCCCAAACTTCTTGCAATAATGGCACTTACCCTTCTTCTTGCAACCTTGATCTTGAGTTTCCTTAGATTTTTGATCATCTTTGGAAGTGTTGAAAGAAGGCTTCCCTTTCTCTTGGCAAGAGTCTCCCAAGCACTTTTGGAAGTCTTGCATGATCTAATATGAGGAAGGATAGATCTCTTCACTGATAATGCAATGACGGAATGTGCTTGTGCATCTCGTCGATCCCACTTCTTTTGCTCATCAGAAGACACCTCCGTAGATGATGAAGTAGTTGTTCTAGATGGTGTAATAGGTGCCAAGGTAGGCGGCCTCTCTTCGTCACCATTAACTACTTCCCACAAACCTTTAGCAATTAGAAGGTTCTTTATCATGTAGCACCACAAGGAATAGTTTGTGCCATCCAGCCTATCTTCATTAAATAAAGAACCAATAGACTCCGATTCTTTATCCATAACAAAAAAATCAGCTTGTAGTAGATAGGAAATAGACTTTCCAAGAGAAAATCTACTCAAAGGGCAACAACCTCAAAGCTGAAATTATGAGCACAATAGATTGCAATACTCCACATGCAATTTGCTCAACAAGGGCTGATTTCTGCACAAAAAACAGAATGCTCACAAATAGGTAGACTTCAAATGAAGCCTAAACCAAAACCAGAAATTTGTGGCTAAAAAGAGTGCACACTATGTGCATATAGAGCTGATGGTAGCGCCCTACTATATCCAAAATCTCAACCAGAGACTACTCAAAAGAATCTATTGCTAGCAAGAATTTCCTTCCTTGCATCAACCCACGGATCTAAGATCAAGTTGACTATATCCAGCAAGGAACAGGTTTCAACAAATCCCCATCTTGCAATAGAATTCCAAGTTCTGACACAAATCAATTGGACTTGTTATCAGCCACTTTTCTACTGCAAGAATACTTTCGAAATTTCCCCCCTTTAAATCTTCAAACCAGATATCTACTATAATCCATAAAGGATTTCTGTAATATCTAAATATCCTATCGTTTCTGATTCATAAAACAGGTCCATTATCGATATAACAGATTCCTCCTTGAATTTTTGACCGATGTTTTGAGATTTGCCCAGGAGAAGAGATCCGAGAAAATCTTGAAAGCCAAATTGTAAGCAAATAGCAATGATGTCCCAACACAGTGACTAAACCAAAGATCTTCTTTGTTACCAAGCTTGAGAATTAACCCGTACATCAGAAAAGGATTTCTTGAAGATTCAAGTAGAGAAAATAATTTAGAAAACAGTTTCATTAACCATTTCTGTGACATTGTGGGTAATCAAAATTACCTTTCAAGAAATCACAAAAAATCGGGTTAATTAAAGTGTTAAGAAATTCACCAACATATTCTTTATAAAGAAATAGCTTATTGGGTTTCCGGTTTTGTAAATTTGAGATATCCTATAAAAGGGGTCATGACCAATATCTCAAATTTCCGACAAAACACGTGTTTTATGACCGATGGTATTTGGCATCACTAAAATTTACGGCCATACTATGGTCATCTGATCCAGTTAGTTTCAGATCTTCATTTTGGAATTGCCTGCGTCCCATACCACAGGTTCTTCCTCCACGAAGGCCCTCCACTTCCTGATCAAAGTGTCAGAAAAAATAATACAAGTATATTAAGTTCTCGGAAATCTATAAAAAAATCCAACTTTAACTCAAACAAACATTCTTTTGCCCCTTTCCACAATCTTTACGGTCACCGTAAGGTTCATGGTGACAGATTTAGAAATGGGGAAGATTGAACCGGCTTTTTCTTGTTCTCAATCAACAAATAGTGTTGGTACGCCCTCAACTTCAAGCACATCAAGAAACAACTATTTCGTTCCATTTTAGTCTTTCCATGCTAGGCTTTTGGGCCATTTTTAGCCATGTTAGTTTTCGAAAAAACGACACCTTGGTCAAAAATATCCAAGAATTCCTGTTCTCGGTTGCCCACAGCAGTTAATAACGCGAATATATATTTCTTCAATTGTGAAAAAGTCTTACGGAATCCCCCACCAAGAATTCAGCCCAGTCACGGCTCTATGGGTTGCATCCTCTCCCATGAGGAGGCTTATCCAAAGTTAAAATCCGACGAAATTTGCTCGTTTTAATTCTGGGACGTCGTGTAAGCTAACAAGCTCGCCCAACGGTTTATCCAGTCATCGACAACTTCCGAGCTTTCTCGTCAGGAAATTTCCGGTTGTAAGCCCAAGCTGTAATTGTAATGGCTATTTATTGATTGAATAGATTTTGCATTCGATTTTTTTCTATTTATTGCTCAGATGAAATTCCAACAC